>CM055198.1:13661918-13946918 GCA_029224185.1 Karalla daura | reverse complement strand
ACTGAGACAACTCAGCTGGTGGCAGGCGGAGCAGGATCGCGTTTGCTGGTGACTCTGGAGCGATAAAGGTGACGGAGCTGGACGGAGGTCGCTATGTCCCCACCCGGCTAGAGTGTCCTCTGACTGAACCCTGTGTTTCAATACAGAATAAATAAACAGATTATTTTAAGGAGAACTGAAACGAGCGTCCTCATTTCTGTCGTCTGAGCTGCATTTTTTGTCTTCTCAATGGGAAGTGTCGGCGTCCAAACAAGTTTCTGTTTGAGAAAATTACAAGTGAGACGTACATGAAGTTTATGAGACTCAACAGTGTTGTATTGTGTAACAGTGTAATGCACAAACAGTGCAGTTAATTCATTAATTTAACTAAAATTGTCACTTTATAGTCACAGTATTTAGAATTGAAACTGTGTTGCAATGTTGTGTGCCCTTTGCCTGAGCCTAACCCTTATCTGAGGTAATGAAATACCCATATGTTACTTAGTTCCCTGAACATTAATATGTGTGTGTGTGTGTGTGTGTGTATCAGTAGCTTGCATGTTTACTTTGTCTCAAGCTTTTTCTGTACAGTAAAAAGCTGCGTTTAAAATGCCTGCAGACCTGAGTCGCAGATAAGGGTCCCTTGAGTCCTGTTTGTTTTAGCTGCACGGTCCGGGCTCGATATTTTATCAATCATCCGTAAATGACAGGAATAAAGTCTCCTGGGTGAAAGTGCTGAGACAGAGACAGAGTGTAGTCTGTGGGGTTTTTGTCCAATAGCAGGAAATAACGAAATAATGTCAAATATGTTTCGTTTTTAATGCAACTGAGTGCAGAGACTGTATGAGGCAACATGCTTTCGTTGTTACCAACCAAGCAGCATCATGTGAATTTGTTTCACATCATCATGATCCATTTAGCTGCAACTGAGCGACATTAAGGCATTTCCAGTACTTGTATAGAGCTGTAATGGAGCCTTTCCATATGTTGCCATAGCACTTTGTCACTGATTGTCACTCTTTGTTCAAACACGCACTTTTTTCTCTCCACCTTTGTCGCGACGGGGCCACTCCTGCAGAGTCAAAGATTAATGTGTGTCCTCTGCCTCGTAAGTAAACACGGGAGTGGATGCAGGAGTGGGACTGAAACCTACCTCTGCTCCTCCTCCGTCACCGGTATAAAGCTCAGCGTCCTGCAGAGTTCGGTTCCCGACAGAACCGTCTGCATCCACCTGATCCACTTGATCCACCTGCAGCCATGTCCTTCCTCGCTCCTCCTGGCTACCAGCCCATCTACAGGCCTGTGAGTACGGCTTTGTGAGGTTGATGCAGTGCCTGCATACAGAGGGATTAAGGTTTAATCTCTGGGACGTGTCTTTTCAGAGACCTGTCAGTATAATATACTCGAGAGAGGCCTGATTCTGGGATTTTCGACACTGTTTTTTTCTGAGATGTCCGAGATGTAAAATCTGTAACATGTGGCTTCAACCTGTGTCTGCTCTGGATAAATGTAATGTTCTTAGAACATCAATCATGCTTTAGGTCATCTCTGAGCATTAATAACAGTGTGAATCTTGAAAGATTACAATGCCTTTAGATATTCAGAGATTTCTCCCCAATATGAGGTCAATAAAATGATCCATGGGAAGTTACAATATTGAGCAAATATTGTGTCAGGGTGTGTGTAGCTCTACTGGACTGAGCCAACAGTTATGTCACAGGTGTCAGTCATTAAAGGCCAATAAAAAAACTATCAAACCTCTCTGAAGTACCCATTCAATACCCATGAAGGTAAAAACAATCAATAGTTAACAGACTCAGTTAGAGATGTTCAGAGATTTCACACACATATGTCCCAGGACTCAAGTTTCCACTTTCCAGCATCTGTACTTCTGTCTTCGGTTTATTCTCCTTAGGTTTTTCTACTTCTTCATACTTATACCACTACTAAAGTCTGTTTGCTGCACAGTGGGACAGGAATGTGTTTGAAGGTGTCTTTTTACACTGTGCAGAGTATTCCATATCGGGGGCCCATCTACGGAGGCCTGAGGGAGGGGATGTCCATCTACTTCCAGGGGTCGTTGCCTGAAGACATGGACAGGTGTGTACAGGAAGCTCCGTCTGGAATGTGAGGCTAAAGCTCTTCACCATGTGTGTCAGGGAGCTGCAGCTGGGTTACAAGCTATGTCCACTGGGACGTTTTTTTTTATCTCCGCCCAAAACCGCGAGACCGCGTGAAAGCTGAGGGAACACCTTTCTTTGCATTCCTCGGGAGTGAAGTCATATCTCAAACAAACAGCACCTTCATCATCATTTGTCCCTCCACCATTTCAAAACAGCATTTGCACACATTTACAGGCAATTTGTAGACAAAAGTGAAGTGCACACATTTCACAGTCTATGGTGTCGGGCCTCGCCTCTGCATTCCCACTAGGTTCTTCATCAATCTGCTCTGCGGAGAGTCCGAGTCCAGCGACATTGCCCTCCACTTCAACCCCCGGTTCGACGGCTGGGACAAGGTGGTGTTCAACTCATACCAGGATGAATGCTGGGGCTCGGAGGAGAAGATCCGCGACATGCCCTTCTGCAAAGGCCAGCCCTTCGAGATGGTCATCATGGTCACGTCCCAGGGCTACCAGGTCGAACTAACTCATAAAACAGCTCATAATTCACTTTGAAGGGAACCGAGGTGCCTCAGATGCTATTTCACAAGTCCGTTCCCGATCCTATTATTAGACGTGGGAATATCGCAGTTTGTTTTCGCACAGAGGTGGCATCCTTTTATGCTTAACTGGCAACCTATTCAATCAATATTGGATATGTGATCTTTCCCTGCTGCAGATCCGAGTCAATGGCAATGACTTCCACACCTTCCACCACCGTATCCCGATGGAGAGAGTTTGCGGCATGTTCATCGGAGGAGAAGTTTCCATCCAGACCATCAACGTCATCGGGGTGAGACTCCAAGATGTTACTATTCTCCCATCATCGGGAAGTGTAACCTGATTCATCCCAGTGTGACCCTGTTTCATTTTTACACTCTCGTCTCTTCAGGGAGGAATGGGAGGAGGAATGGGAGTAAGTTCACGTCCTTTAAAGTGAAAAACTTCAACTTGTTCTACCAAATTCAACATGTTGGCCTCTCCTCAACAGGGTGGATATCCAGGCATGGGGGTACGTTTACGTTTTAGTCTTTGAATAATAAAAATGAAAGACAGTGAAACACATTCCCGCTCTCTTCCAGGGAGGATTCCCAGGAGGAATGGGTGGAGGAATGGGAGTGAGTACGGTCAGGAGGCCGTTCAACACTAATAAACCACATCATTAATGTCACCATTAACATGTTCACAACTTCTCAACAGGGAGGATACCCAGGCGGTGGCATGGGGGTGAGTAAACACTTCTGTAATTGACATTTTTTGTTGTTTTTTTTAAGTTACTGACGTGATTGTTGTGAAATGTTCCAGTGTTTGTTTTAAAGCCTGTGCCTCTCCGCAGGGTGGGTATCCAGGAGGCATGGGAGGAGGGATGGAGGTACGAAACAATATTATTCAAGCAGATTTTGTTTTCCTGATTGCACATTACGTTTGTTTTTGTGCCGAGTTAAACACAGCAGCTGGACCACTCCCTTTATGTTTTTCTCTGTCAGGGAGGATTCCCGGGATCACACCTGCCGGTGAGGATGCTGTGAGCATGGTTGAACTCTTTAGGTCTGAACAGTGTTTTGTCTCTGATGGATTTGTGACATCTCTCAATCTGATTCCAGGGCATGGGCAGTGCGCCAGTCTACAACCCTGTAAGTAAACTTTGAAGAGGCAGAGCTTAAATGTAGCAAAGACTTTAATTACGAGACCGGAATGAATCGACGGGACCCTCACATGAAGTAAACACAGAGATAATGGTGGCAGCTCAAGTCACGGTTTTAACACGTTTACCATTTTCTCTTCATTTTAACAGGATTTGAAGAAGAACTCTGTAAATGTGCTTTTAGTCTTGTTACGTCATCAGTCTGATGTTTGTATTGTTTGTATTTTAAGACTGTGCCCTACTCCAGTATGATCCCTGGGGGTCTGTTCCCTAAAAGGACCATCATCATCCGAGGCCTGGTGCCCTACGGGGCCGAGAGGTGTGTGTGAAGGGCAGTAAATGCTATGGATCCAGCAAAAGAGAGGTTCCTGGTTCCTGAGCCTCTTCTTCAGAAAACATCACTTCTATTTCTGTGTATGTGTGTGTGTGCGTGTTGCAGGATTATCATCGACTTCCTGGTGAGCAGGAATCGGGACATCGCCCTTCACATGAGCCCACGTGTGAGGGACGGCCTGGTGGTGAGAAACAGCCGGTTTGGAGACTGCTGGGGTCAGGAGGACCGCGAGCTGAGCTTCAACCCCTTCACGGAGGGACAGTACTTTGATGTAAGTGAACCAGTTAAGAACCAGTGCCTTTTACACTGCCGGAGTCTGTCCAAGAGGACTGAGTCCAGGACATTACAATGTGGATTTTTCCTCTCTCTCCTCTCTCCTTTGTTGCCTGTGTTACAAAAGAAGTGTTGTTCTTTTTCCGTCCCAATTATCTTTCTTTAGCTGGTCTAACTGCTGTTTCGTCATGGCTGTGGTTTCTCTCTTTCTCTCTCGTTTTTTGTTTGTTTGCATCTGACACAACTCCGCCCCCCGCCTCTAATATAACCCCACCCTCAGGTTCTGGCATAGCACCACCCCCAGCCTCTGACTTGACTGGATCTAGTTTTTAGTTGGACTGTTCCAGTGTTTTGCCCCTAACCAGCAGTGAAACTGTGTTTGGTGGAAATGGGGCACCAGTCGTCAGGATGTCTCTGAGGCCTGACCTGACCTGTCCTGTTCTCTCCTGTCCTGTGTTTGTTCGACCAGATGTCGATTCGCTGTGGGAACCAGAGGTTTAAAGTGTTTGTGAACGGGGAGCACTTGTTCAACTTCCCCCACCGCTGCCAGTCCTTCGCCGAGATCGACCTGCTGGAGATAAACGGCGACGTGCAGATCTCCTACATCCACCTCTGAGACCACACACACACACACACACACACACACACACACACACACACACACACACACACACACACACACACACACCAATAGAAACCTTTGGTCTCTCCAAATGTTCTCATAGTAGGACAAAACAAACAAATAAATAAATAAAATCATAATTTTAGGCCTGGCCTCCATGCAATTCACGACTTGTCTAGATTTTCTGTTTCCTGGTTGAGCTGTGTGTACCTGAGTGTGTATGGTAGGTTTCCTGGATGAATAAACATACGCTGCTACTGTAACATGTCCGACTATACTTGTGACTCCATGACAACTCCCGGTCATTATGAACACATTTATTTCTTATACAAAACACTGCAGTTACTGTATAAAAACATTGGCAAACAAATCCTGGCAGTGATGATACAAAAGGCAACCATAGAGTACAGTCTTCTCCCACTTCAACACGCAAATACTGGCTCTGTGAAGGCACTGAAGGTACGACCAAAGTCGCGAGGAAGGAGTTTGGGTTGTCACTGTTTTACAGTTTCAAACACACAGGTAAATCCTGGTAAACCACAGCAGGGGTGTCCGCTTCTGAACTCATCACTGAGCGTACAGTACCAGAGGTGTCGCAAGAAATGTCACTTAATAAGAACTTATAGGAACACGTACGAGTACCATGACGTATACATACAACACAGCGCTGGGAAACAGAGCGCCTGGTTTACATGCAGCGAGGAAGAGTTAAGTGCCTGCATGATGCAAAGTTACAGCTGGGTGAATTTCCTCAAAGTGTCGTCGTCTCCCTCTGCTGCTTCGCTGGTTTGGTGACAGAAAAACAAAACACACCTCAGAGCGAAAGACAAGGACGGGTCCGGGGGGGGGGGGGGGGGGGGGGGGGGGGGGGGGGGGCGCCGTTTCTGTCTCTCGCTTGACGCATAAACGTGTGAACCGAATTTATGAGAGTAAAACACGACAAAAACGAGAAAAAAACCAAAGAAGATATACAAATTATAAACAAACATACACGGATACAAAAAAAACAAAACAAACATTAGTGCAAAGTTGTAGAAATACAAAAAACAAAATCAGCATAAAAGAAATTACATACAAAAGGTGTAATAACACTGTGCTTGAGCCAAAAGCAAAAGGTGAGGAGCTTATCCCGCCTTGTGCCTTGAGTTCCTCTGTCTCTGGGTCCGTACCTGGGGGCCTCGGCCCTCCCACCTCGCTCCGATGAATGGGGCTGAGAGAGCGCTACGTCAGGCTGCCACGCAGACCCACAAATACTGTGGACGTTCCCTGCAGCTTCGCACCAACGAATCTGAAGTCCTTCTTCTTCTTTATTTTGTCAGCTGAAAAATTTGGTTCCCTCTTGAATTTTACTTTGAAAATCGTATGCCATGGAGTCTCCTGAGGGTGAACTTCAACTCCAAGGAGGAAATTTTTAAAAAAAATGCCCAACAATAACAACAAAGTGGGTGGTTTCATGTTGAAAAGCTTCTCATTATTCTTCATAAACCTCTTTCAATGTCGGTGAAGGAGTCTCTCTCTCTCTCTGTACCAGTCTCTTCTGGAGCGGAGGAATCAGGGGTTTAAGACAGGCAGCGTTTCTCCATCAGCTCCTCGGTGTCTGAAAACTCCTGAGTTTGTGTTTCCGTGTCGACTGGCAGTGTCTGAGCTGCTTTCACAGACGTGTTTGATTCTTGTAGCTTAAGTCACGTTGGAGGAGATCACTCTGCTGTGCACAGGTAGTCGGTGTCTTATTGCTGTGACCACTGGGATTCGTCTGTCTGATTGTGCTGCAGTGTGTGTGTGTGTGTGTGTGTGTGTGTGTGTGTGTGTGTGTGTGTGTGTGTGTGTGTGTGTAAAGGCACGCTCTCGTTCACTAACTTTTACACTCTGAATTGTGCTTGTTTTAAAAAAAAGGCAGGAGGTGATCCATCGCTTATTTGGAATGTCTCTGGCTATGTGTGTGTGTGTGTGTGTGTGTGTGTGTGTGTGTGTGTGTGTGTGTGTGTGTGTAGGGGCTTGTTGTAGGTCAGGAGCAGGAGGCTGGGTGTTGACTGGACGGGGGGGCTGGCAGGACGGCGTGCTTTGGCAGCTCCACGCTGTGTTGTGTTTCCGGCCGTCACTGCCAGGGCATCCTCCTGGAGCCGTCCCGCTCCTCCAGCAAGTCCACGGGTGGGGTGGGGGCTTGGGTGGGGTTGGGGGTGGAGCGGCAGGACGGCTGCAGGGGCAGCGTGGCCGTGGACGAGGACACCGGCATGTCCAGGCTCTCCAGGGAGTCGGAGAGGGCGCGGTTGGACTCGTGCTGCGGGCACAGGACGTAGCGGTTGGGGTGGTGCACCTCCACCGTGGTCACCGAGTCCAGGCCCTTCAGGCAGAGCGGGGGACCCCCGCCCAGAGGGTCCCGGCCGCCCACCGCCCCCAGCTCCACGGGGGACTCGTCCATGTTGACGTACAGGATCTCGTCGGGGTCCTGCGGGTCGGGCAGCTCGTCCAGGGCCTTTTCCAGGCGGCAGCGCAGGAGCTCGAAGGACGGGCGGTCCTTGGGGCTCAGCAGCCAGCAGGACAGCATCAGGTTGTAGCTGCAGGATGAGAAGAAGAAGGAGAAGAAGAAGAGACCATGAATCATGTTAGACCGTCTGCAAAAGCAGACACAATTCATCTTCCTGCTTGGATAGTTGATGAAATGTATGAAGTCAGTAACTCAAACTTTAGTTGAACTCAGGCTCATGCATCCATTGTCATATTTCAAAACGTAATTGAAAATTTCACAATCTTTACTGATTGTGTCATAGTTGCTCTAGGGTTATTGTAGAAGAACATGTTTTACCTTTCCTTGATCTAAGCCATCTAATTTGATTTGACCTGTCCTGCTAAACTCATCATCATCCCCCTCTATGCAGATTTAAACAGAGACATCCTGAAGCCAGTCACAGATATACCTTTTGTTCAGAGGTGCCAAAGAGTCTCTGCAGCCGGGCTTGACTCCATTGTTATTGTAAATTCAGTATTTGACTGTAACTTGCTAAAGTCTGTCTCCCCTAATGCAATCAACCAGCTGCCCCCCACCTTTTGTCTCAAGTGTAACTGTTTGATGTATGTGCATAAAAAAGCATCTATCTATCTATCTATCTATCTATCTATCTATCTATCTATCTATCTATCTATCTATCTATCTATCTATCTATCTATCTATCTATCTATCTATCTATCTATCTATCTATCTATCTATCTATCTATCTATCTATCTATCTATCTATCTATCTACCTATCTATCTATCTATCTATCTATCTATCTATCTATCTATCTATGATGGATCTTGCTGTGTGACCTACTTCCTGAAAATCAAATGAAAACTACTTTTTGACAGTATTGCAAAACAGCACTGACAAACTTGTAGGAATAGATGAACTAATAATGTGATAAAAAAACAAACAAAGCAAGAAAAAAGGAAAATTTGAGTGGTTCATGCTGAGCCACAGAGTGACTTCATCATCAGCTCGGCGAGGAATGTGCACTCACATGCAGTCCAGACAGTCCGGAGGCTGCTTCAGGCGGTTTCCCTGCCTCAGATAATCATAAATCTCGCTGTTTTCGACCCCGGGGTACGGAGTCTGACCCCGGGTGGCAATTTCCCACATGGTGACGCCAAACGACCACTGATGGAGGTTGAGGAAGAGGAGCAGGAGGGGGAAAAAACAAGGAGAGAGAGAGGAGTTAAATTCCTTCAGGTTATACACACTTTTGCCACACACACACACACGTACTCAGTATTTGCAGGTCAAGCATTTTGCTATGGAAGTAACACAACCACGTCGGCCGAGCTTCCCGGACGTGGAATGTGCATGGTTTTCATGTGCATGGAGGAACGGACCCCCGGCACGTACGTGCAGAGATGTTATCTGCTGTGACAGACTAATATCTCCCACAGATGTTACACGTGATAAGCCAGCGCAGCGGAGTCCGCTGGAAATGGAAAACATCGAGCCCCTTCGCTCGGCTTGTAAGAGTATCCACGCTTCGCTGATTTACGTCACGCTTGGCTCCGAGTTTCCAAAAACGTTACAGCACAAGATTTATTCGCCGCCACGCGGGGTAGAGAAGACGATCCAGAGGATGCCACAAAAACGTCTCAAACCATCATAAATGACCGTGACTAAATCAGAAATACGCTTACTGTGGCTCGACCTGATGTGACGGGTAAGAGACAGTATTGTTAAAGTGATTCTTCACAGGACGCTTAGCATGTGGAGCGCAGATGGCTTCTAGACACGCTTCCTTCCTTCCTTCTTTTTTTTGATCTCCGCATATTTAGATATGTCACACACACACACACACACACACACACACACACTGACCACGTCACTCTTGGTGGTGTAGACGCGGTCGGCCAAGCTCTCGATGGCGATCCATTTGACGGGCATCTTTGAGATCCGCCCCTGCCGGTAGTAGTCTCCGTTGTAGATCTTCTTGGAGAGGCCGAAGTCGGCCACACACACGTTCATGTTCTCGTTGAGCCTGAACAAGAGGAGACACGTTCAGCGAGCTGCAACAAAACTGCACTGACAGCACAGCTCTCACTCTCTCTGAGCCTTGCACTACTACTTAGCTACTAGTGCTTAGACACTGGCCTATTACTCTCATTACTCGCTGGTCTGTTACACTCTTTATACTGATTATGATGAATCTACCATTAATTGACTAAGCATTGAAAAGAAAATTAAATTGATTTTTAAGGAATAGAGTCAAAATGTTTCTGCTTTCTTTAGTTTCTATGACAGAATACGTACGTTGTTTGGGTGCGGACAAAATAAAAAGCATTCAAAGATCGTATTTGGGTTTTTTGAGACAGGCCAAATAACCAATCAAAAATAAATCCCAAAAAATAGAGATACTCCAGTGCAGACTAGTTTTGACAAGAGCTTCTGCAAAAAGGTCGACAGTGAATGTAAACTTTCATAAACCTGATCGTTCTGGGTCACTTTGTGCTGGTCGCAGGATGAAGACAGAAAGAGTGAGAGGATAAAATCGGGAAGCGAGAGAGTGAAAAGTGGAAGCAGAGACTGAACCTACATGCAGTTGCGAGCGGCGAGGTCTCTGTGGATAAAGTTCTTGCTGCTCAGATACTCCATCCCTCGGGCGATGTCCGTCATGAACTTCACCAGCATCTGAGAGGGCAGGTACTGTGGGACACACGCACACACACATTCACACAGGTGTCAATCACGCGTCCATCACAGCTGCAGTTTGTCTCCTGACCAGCAGGGGGCCTCACAGCACATCTATCTGAGAGGCTCCGCAGCCTCCTCCTATGGGGGCAATGGGATACGACACCACTGTGCAACAATCTTGCTTTGATTAGGCTTGAGTTTCTCAACCAGAGCCCAGATTTTTTTTTCTCCCCTGCCAGCTCCAGAACAACATCTATGATGTTGATGACCGAAAAATGATCTCAGAGAGCGTTTGCTGCCAGATAGGAGTGGATGAGTCCTGCAGCAAACACTTTACATCAACGTTGACCTTTGGATTTCACTTTTCTGGCAGACATTCCTGTGAACTTCTAAACCCTGAATCTCATTAAGCTGTTAAATTGTCCAGGACAATATGCTTGCATATGTGTGTAGGAGTGTGTGTGTGTGCATGTGTGTGTAAGCAGACCTACCACAGGACAGTCTCCAAGTCGGGAGTAGAGTAGATAGCTGTGCAGGTCTCCGTGCTTCATGTAGGGCAGGATGACGACGGGGGAGGGGTAGCCTTCACTCTCCACAGTCTGCAGACACACACCTGTAACAGCGGCACAGTTTAGCAAACACACACACACACACAATACACACACAATACACACATACAGTGATGTCACACAGAATTAACCTGGTCTATTTTAACAAGGACTGAAATGCACTCATGTGAGCCATATGCTTTTTCACCTAATGGAAGATGTGATAGACAGATAGATAGATAGATAGATAGATAGATAGATAGATAGATAGATAGATAGATAGATAGATAGATAGATAGATAGATAGATAGATAGATAGATAGATAGATAGATAGATAGATAGATAGATAGATAGATAGATAGATAGATAGATAGACACATAGATACATAGATACATAGATACATAGATAGAAACTTCTCTTAGGGAAATCCCCTCACTAAGTGAGAGTGTGTGGAGGGCTTTGCTGCCTGTTGTCTGGCGTGTGGATTATCCTGGTGAACTAGGACGGCCTTTTCTGTCACAATACCTGTGCAGAGAGAGAGAGAAAAAAACCACAAGACTCACCTAGGAGCCTCATGACGTTGGCGTGGTCAAACTCTTTCATGCAGGCCGCCTCACGCAGGAAGTCCTCCATCTCCGTGCGGGTGCAGATCGCAACTGGGGGAGGAGACGAGATAAAAGCGTGAGGGTTTTGGTTGAAGGACTTCAGACTGTGTGCGATAGTGAGGTCGGTCTGCAAGAGTGTTTCACTCCCCAACGTTTTGACTTTTTATACAGTTGTCTTTATTTTGGCGCCACAGTTTATGTGGGGTCAACTTTTTGTTTCCGCCATTCATTCCTACAAGCTGAGTCTTTGTCGGGGTCTTCTGATAAAAAACTGAGATTTTTGCCCCCGACACTTGTTAATATTTGACCCGTAGGGGCTCTCAATCAGACGCTCTGTGTTCCCGAGGATGAAGGGACTCATTGTGGGGCCTGCCGGGTGCGTTTTTGCTGTCTACTCACTCTTCATCGTCTTCACAGCCACTTTGAGGACCGACTCTTCCTGAGTCAGCAGCCCCTCCATCACAGAGCCAAACTCTCCTGGAGAGAGGGATTAAAAGGCAAACACTCAGCCAGCAGCGTTTAACGAGTCATCAGATGTGTTAAATAGGCTCAATCTGCAGACTAAACACAACTGTGAGGTTATTACACTGTTACACAAGCAGGGTAAAAGATTTGGTAAAACATGTGGCAGATAAGTCCTGACTTTGTGAACTATTGACCAGAGCTGATACAAAATAGCTGACAAAAGCCCTTTAACCTTCCCGTTTTTCACACTGCAAACATTAACTCCGTTTAATGGCACAAAAAGCGAGGCCGTACCTTCCCCGAGAGTCTTTCCCAGGGTTAGCTTATGTCTGTCCACCATCACGTCCTGCAGCTTCTGCTTCAGCTCATCACTGATGCCCAGACTGTTCACTGAGAGGGAAGGATAAAAAAACAGCACAAAAACAAGGAATTTTTATGGATGTTTGGCTCCCAAAAGTGCTTTAATGACCAACACAGAAAAGGCAGAAAAGCAGCCAGATTGTAAAAGCACGACGGAGAAACAACGCGCTAATGAATAAACACTGCCAGCTTGAATAACAATGCAAATAACATCGATCTCATCTACTAAAACAAACGCCCATTAGATCTTTTTTTTAGCACTTCAAATTAAAAGCATGGGAAACTAGAGGAGTTGGAGGCTCCTCTCGGGCTTGTTTTTCAGGTGTGATGCTGAGCCGATGCCGAGTTGGGGAGGGGAGGTGAGGTCAGAGGATTTACGCTGGCTTAAATACTCCAGCTGGCTGTCACCGAGCAGCATGTTGTTGAGCAGAAAACACCGCGACAGACGTTCGCTCTGCTTTGCACATCTGGGCCCGGATACGACGTGGTTTGCCGATCCTCGTCCAGCTGCCGCTACGCTGTCAATCTGCCACGCGACGCACGCCGATGTGCTCATTCCACTGGCATGTCCCGACACATGCAGGCCCGACCCACCCTCAGCCAATGTATGCAATGAGCGGGGGTCCCCAGGGTTGTTTTCTTTTCGTTTTTTTTTCCCTGAGAGTTCGGCCAAAATCGCTGGTCAACATCAGCGGCGTAAATCCCACCCAAATCCCTGCGATCTGAGACCCCTCTCCTTTATTCCCAGAGCCGCTTCCCTCGTCCTCCGAGAGCACACGTTATCTCTGCATCTCTGTCTCGTTTTACTCATTGAATACGTGTTTCTTTTTTCTTTTTTGTTTCTGCTGTTTTACTCTTCTCCCGGCCTCTTTGTGACTGTGGCAAGCTGAGACTTGACTGCGAGCCTTGAACGCAAATATTGGGCACACACCGGGGACAATGTCAGGGCTTGAATGTGACCCAGCTGTGTGAAATACGAGTCCAGGTATGTCTCCCCGCCTGTAATCATGAGGACGAACAGGGACACCAGGATGGTGGAAGTCTGCCTAGACTCGACTTTAAGCTCCTCCTCTCTCTTTCTCTCTCTTTGTTCTGGGCTGCAGTCAGAGTCAGTCAGGTAACTCCTCGTCTGTTTTTTAACCAGCTACTCCCTCCTCCGATCGCTTCCCGCCCTGCCCTGATGTAACCGTATCCCCACTTTTTCCACTGCGCTGTTATCTCAGCTTCTGCCGTCCGTAAAGTGCCTGAAATGCGGCCAAGTCAAATGCAGCTCTCCATTTCACGCCGGCTTGTGCGCCGGGCATAACTTGAGGAACGGATTTACCGCACGTCTCGGCGATACGATTAGAGAGAGATAAACCGCTACGCTGTATAGAACAAGGGGCGCAGTGTCTGAGAGCAGGGTGTCAGCTGACCCAACACTCAAGGGATGTTTTTACAGCTGGGAGGAATGAATTAACCCCTTGATTGTTTACGTTCCCTTTAATCACCCCCCCGATAAACCGTCCCCGTCTTTACATCTGGAGAGCGCAAAGTGCCATTGGTTGCGATTGCAGCTTTTCCTTTCAACAAGCTTTTTTTTTTTTTTGCCTCGGGCCAATGAGTGGGAGATGTGTTTACGTGATGTTGATGGCATCGCTGCCTTTCCTGGGGACAGAGGCAGGTTCGGGCCTGCAGTAAGATGCCTGTCATGTTGACAGTCAGGTGCAGAACTAAAGGCCTCAACTCGCTGTGCAGAGAGAGAGAGAGAGAGAGAGAGAGAGAGAGAGAGAGAGAGAGAGAGAGAGAGACAGAGAGAGGAAGGGTGGCGCTCACGTGTTGCTTCTGTGGTCCTGCGGCTGTAGGTGCGGCGGGCGCGGTAGCGGACCACCAGCTCCCCGCTCTCCATCATGGGCTCGAACGCCTCCCTGCACCGGTCACACAGAGACAGAGGGAGACGGGTTAAGTAGGGCTGCAATATTGCAACTATTCTTTGGTCCTTTTTGGCACGTGTTTGGATAGGTTAGTGTTTTTTTTCTTGGCTGGAGCAAGAAAGCAGAGACCTTACAAGTAAATTGGGCATCTACTATGCTATTCAAATAGTTAAATGTAACAAGACAACTATTACTTAACTTATTAACTTAATAGCTAATAGTTCTATAAAAGGTCATGAATTATCCACAAAAATGTTGTCATAGACTTAAGAAACCACAACTTTCCAAGAGTTGTGGAGTTTTGGCTTTATATCTAAATAACAATGTACAATGACTCCATCTATCTATCTATCTATCTATCTATCTATCTATCTATCTATCTATCTATCTATCTATCTATCTATCTATCTATCTATCTATCTATCTATCTATCTATCTATCTATCTATCTATCTATCTATCTATCTATCTATCTATCTATCTATCTATCTGTATCTGTCTGTCTGTCCGTCCTGCTAGATATTAGCTTGCTGCTAGCGAGCTATTTTGCTAACTAACCATATATCTTTCTATCTCCCGACCTACCTACCCATCTATCATACTCACTAAAAATGCAACGACTACATAAATAATCGTTTGTTGTTTTTTTGGGTGATTACTGGTCAATTAAGTACTCTGGTTGTGCAAGCCTGTAAGTGAAATCACAGCAGAAAACATGGCAGCGCTCGGTTACTCTTTAAAACCTTCGACAGATGTTTTCCGCTGCATCCAAATACTTCAGCTGGGCTGTGCAGCTGAAAAGAAGCTGAAACATTTTGGTTTTGGCTCCAGCTCCTCTCCAGTCCCATCCACCCACCCACCACCACCACCACCACCACCACCACCTCCACCACCAGCAGCAGCAACAACAACAGCTCCTCACCCAAACCGCGTCTCCTTGCGCCGCAGCTTGGCCACGTAAACAGCGACGAGCACGGCGATGGACACGGCGCCCGCGATGGCCATCACCACGTACCACCAGTGCCAGGAGAAGGCCGGGGGCGAGGACGGCCCTGGGGAGGGGGGCGGGGGAGGGGAGGGGGGGGGCAGACACAACAAGCAGGGATTAACACGATTGGAGAATGTAAACCTGTGCTTGTTTTGCTGTTGAAATATTTGCCTGTCCAACTTCTTCCCACGTCATCGAGTTCATACATCTCCGACCTCCGCCGTGACCTCCGTCTTATTTTTGAGCTCAATGTAAACACTGCTACTCTCACTAAAAATATCCTGCGTTTTTTTTTTCTTCCCCCTTTTCCCTCGTTCCCAAAACATCTGCTTGGTCCGACTTCTCGGCTACTGCTCACACACAACCTCCACCCACTGTTTTCACCTTTCCCTCCCATTCACACTCATCCTCCCCCGACTCTGCCTCTTTTTTATCAGCTCCTCTTGTTGTTTCAATCCTCCGTCTGGCTCTATTAGACTAAGCAAACAGAGATGCTTTGCTGTTCCGGGCCTGTTATAAATATTTATGATGCGTCTCCTCATTTGCCCACCCCTCACCCCACCCCATCTCCCTCCACCACCACTCCCTCCACCCTCTTCCTCTCCTCCATCTCCATGAGATCCCCCTCTTCTCTTTTTTCAGTTCCTTCCTCTTTTCTCTGCGGTGCAGGAAGGAAGTCAGTGACACAGAATAAGAAGGAGAAGTGTTGTGATGGAAAATTCAAGATGAGCTCACATCCACTGTCACTGTGTTATTCGGTGTCGCTCTCAGAGGTCACAGAAGTGCGTGTGTGTGTGTGTGTGTGTGTGTGTGTGTGTTAATGGTAAAAGTCAGTGATTACTCACCTCTGAATTCCTCCATTTCTGTGTAAGGAAACAAAAAGCAGAGCTTCAGTCAATGCTCTACAAGTCTCTCAAACAATCTGCATAAAACGATTCACATTCTGAAATAAAATGCATCTTGAAGACGCTGGTTTTTCATCACGTTCATCTCTTACCGGGAGCGACGAGGGTCAGGGTCTGTGTCGGGGTCCAGGGTCCGTACCCGGCCCCGGTGTAGGCACACACTCGGTAGGTGACGTTGGTGAGGGGGAGGGACAGGTTAATGGACATCTCAGGCACCGATCCAGCATCCAGCACAAGCTGCAGACAGCGGAGAGAAAGGCCGACAGTCGGAATCAGGTCGAGCGAACGTTTTCTGGGTCAGCGTCTGTGCAGGAGTGTTTGTGTGTGCGTGTGTGAGTGTGTGTGTGTCCCAGACTGACCTGCAGCCCGGCAGGTGTGCTGTACTCCACCATGTAGCCCTGCAGGTCTCCGTTCAGCTTCCCCGGAGGCTCCTCCCACGCCAGCTGCACCTCCGTCCCGTTCAGCACCGCCGTCACGTTGGCCGGAGCGTTTTCTGGCACTGAAGCACAAAACGCAGAGTTTTCACTTGTTGCATCGATCACCGATACCTGGCGCTTTTCCTGGCGTGACGCTGAGCGTAGGTCTTTGCTTTGCAATACATCTGGTGCACTGAAGGCGATTAGAGTTAGCTCGCTAATAGCTAAAGCTAAAAGAACATCACACTATGGAATAGAGCACACAGAATCTACACAGCAAATAATAGTAATACTTAAGTAGGATCAAATATAGTAAGCAGAATAATAGCAAGTGATAGCAATAAGTGAGTCATAATGATAATAATAAACTGTAATAATGATGAATAGTTCAGGAAGGAAAATGATATTAATAATAATAATAGTAGACAAATTGTCACTGTTTGGCCTCTTTATCCACCTCAGGCTCGACAGATGTTGATGGATCTGAGGTGTCTGGGCCGACCGTATTTATAACCGTAAAGAGGAAGTCTAATAAAGTTCGTCTCATTGTCTCGCATTTATTTTAACTCCCACGGCAGAGACTTCCTGCCAAGTGTGCAACACATCACCGGTTATTAATGAAGTTAATTACAATATAAATAAACAACCGTTTCTGAAGCCGTCACAAGGCTAAACTCCTCCCTGTCTGTCACTAACCGTCTCCTCTAAATAAAAGCACCCAAAAATACACTTTATGTGTCCGCGATTGCTTTTTTTAATAACCTGTCCTGTCTGGCACTTCACGTCATGTGGACCAGTATTAACATACTCCTAAGCTGTTGCCTACACTTTGTTTACTGTTATCAGACAGGATATTGTGGTATTGTGAAGCTGGTGTTGAGTCTGGGTGTGGGTGAGGTGTGGTCGGGGTTGTGACTGTGGGTCAGGGAGATTGGGCGGGTTGGTGGGGAGGGGGGTGGGGGGGGGGTCCGGAGGGGAGGGGGGGGGGGGGGGGGGGTCTGCGGTGGTCCAGGCGTGTGTTGTTTTGACAGCCCGAAGCCTCTGGACTGTGACTCAGCACAACAGCTGGAGGGAGAAGGTGTCAGGGAATGTGGAGGACTGGGCTTTATTAGGCCACGAGGCCCAGAGCTGACGACCTCACATGGACCCATCACGCTGAGGCCTTGGTCACACTCTCCTTCCTCTTCTCTTCTCTTCCTCTCTCTCTTCTGTCCATCCCTGCCCCATCCCTTCTCTGCCATTTTCTTTTTCTGGCTCTTTGGAGCAGCAAGGGTAATAGAAGAAAAAAAAAAGAAAGGGCAGCTGAAAGCAAAAATGCCCAGCGGAGAGAAACTCTGGCTGAATAACATGCTAGAAATAGTGCGAGGAATTTGTGTGTCTTTGTGTGTGTGTGTGTGTGTGTGTGTGTGTGTGTACACACAGCAGAGAAATCCAAGAAACCCTTCAAGAGGAGTCTTTGCTTATTTTGTTGCCATTTGAGCAAAAAAAAAACACTCTGATTCTCTGAGTCTCTCTCTCAGTGCTTACGCAGGCTCGACACCCACACACACTCATACACACTCACACTCACATACACACACACACTTGGAGTCGGTGTGAGTTTGGGAAACATGGCCCAGCCTATGGATGATGTTATCAGGAAGCGTTTGCCGGCTGATTGTTTCCACATGCGGTCGCCGCTCTCTCTGCCAGCGGCAACAAAAACAACCTTCGAGCTGCCTCCACCTATACTCCGTCATCTGTCCTCTTCTCTCTCTCTTTTTCTCTCTCTCACTCTCTCTCTCTTTGTTGGTCGCCCTCACACACATACAGTACACACACACACACACACACAACCACAGACACACCACTCCCTCTTTCTCTGTCCCCCGTCCAATATGATTCCATCTCTTTCTTTCCAAATTTCCCTCTCCCTCGCTGTGGTAATGTGTCTCTCTTTCCTCAGACTTTCAGAGAACAGAGAAGCTAATTGTCGAATGTGAAACTCTTGGGGAGGAGAGAAGAAAAGAAAGTGATTCACTCGAATAAACTCAGCTTGCGAAAAACGTGACAATTTTCAGAAGAAGTGCAGGAGATATGACTACTAGAGTACCATATGTTGTGCTTTTGCTATGAGAATGACTGCGTCTTAGGTTAGATCAGGATAGATGATGTTCAGATCCATGCAACCATCCTGATACGTAGAGCTTTTAAATGTAGTTTCTCACAGTCGGTCTTGGCGTGGGTGACCACGTGGATGGAAACAGGTTGCCTAGTCCCTCCGCTAAGAAGACTTGAGTCATAAGGCTGGGATCTGGAGGCCGTCCTCCGTTAATCAAAACACACACGCAGGAAACACGTTTCCAGTCCAGATCAGCTGGAGCCCAAACACCAATGTCAGGCAAAACATTTTCAGGACATTCACCTCGCTCCAGTTTTCATGGCGGGACAGGCTGATGGAGCTGCGTTTCCGCTCGCAGCACTTAACAGGATTAAATGTGACACGTGTGTGCATGCGTGTGCATGCGTGTGTGTGTGTGTGTGTGTGTGTGTGTGTGTGTGTGTGTTGTGTCGTCGTCATGACTCTTTTCCATCACGTTGAGTTTAGGTCTCCCTGAACCCTGGATTAATGCTGGCATCACTTCAGGAGAAACCCAGACAGATGTGATGTAAAAAAAAAAAAAAAACCATCACAGCTGCATTTCCAGCCCAACAAAACCAAAGATAAACTACAAAACCGTAGAGGAGAGAAACAACAGGATTTGCGATGTGTACAAAGACTTTTTGGCTGTTTGGGAAAGACGTGTTTCTGGGCCTGTTGGAGGAAGCAAGAGGATGATGCATTCAGAGACCGGCCGTGTAAAGGATAATCTCATTGCGGCGTCAGGATTAGGAGGGTGACATGGGTCGTCTCGTTTCCTCTCCCCCCCACCCCACCCCCCACCCCCCCACACCCCTCCACCCTCTCATCCTCCAGGGAAAATCGTGGGCTTTGGGAAAATCTCAAAACGAGTGTTTTCTCAAAGCGCCCCCCTTCCCTTGTTTCCCCTGTTCTCCTGCTCCAGTCCTTTGCCTGGTCCCACCATTAAGCTCTTTTTTTTTCTGTTTTTTGTTTTTTCCCACAGTGCCTCGCTGTGTGCTCTGGAGTGAGAAATCGCAGGTCATCTGACGTCAAATAAAGAGAGAGGGGGGGGGGGGGGTGGACGAGAGGGGAGGAACGAAGTGGAAAAGGGTCCGACGTAGGAAATAAATTCCTCGGTGGTGTTTTAGTAGAGGAATTAAGAGGGTGGATACGGGAACAAGAAAAGGCAGCAGAAAAGTTTCACGGAGTCAAAGAGGAGACAGACGGGCTGCAATTGGAGACGTGTGTGTGTGTGCCAGAGCGACACATGTAGTAGGAGATAGCGCAGTACGTAACGGCACAGCTTATTAATGGGAAGCAAATGGAGCAGAAAGAAACTGCAGAAAGACAACTCCGGGGGCTTTGACAAAAGAAAGGGCTTAGCATGGGAACTTTTGTCCTTTAGCTCTGAAACTAAAAAGGAAGATGTGGAAAGTGTGGCTGTGAGCGCGGCTACCTCTCCCCTTCGTTCTCTCACTCCCTCTGACCTCCAGCGCCTCCTGAACTCTCTTTAACCAGCAGCTGAGTCTTATCTCGGGTCTTTATCCTTCCACTCACTGTGCACAAGTGCAGGGAGAGCTGCCAGGCCTTGGAAACGAAACAGTGTTTGATACTACCAAAAGGAGTTTTTTTTTTTTTTAAGACGGAAAACAAAACAAAGATTATCCAAACTTTAGCATAATAAAGAAGTGAAACTTTAAACCCCTCGTGTCACTTCTCCACTCTTCTATTTATGAGAAACGCTGCGTGGATGTGTTTTCAGACTAGAAGGAGCTTCCGTTATGGAAAGCCCCCGTCATCCCTCCTGTGGCACAGCATCTCTCCTCTCTGCCTTCGCTGTTTCCACTCCCGGCTATCCAAGGATAGACAGCGTGAGCTGGCATGGAAAATCCCACCTCGGTTCAAACCCAAAGCAGGCCCGAGTCGCGTCACAGCTCGGAACGAGAGCCGCAGCTAAGTGAAGCCTTTCAGGAGAATTTAGCATCTGCCCTCCCTCCTTTTCCCCCTCCTCCCTCCCTCCCTCTCTCTTCTGCCCTAGCAGTGCCAGCCAGGCTGCGACCCTGACGGTTTACATTAGAGCCTGTGTGTGTGTGTGTGTGCGTGTGTGTGTGTGTGTGTGTGTGTGCAGAGAGTACAGCGACTCGTGTCTGCAGTTCTTCATAAACACAGGCCGAGCCGAGGCGACACCGGAGGAAACATTGTGACTAATGACAGAGCTCTGAAACCTGAGACTCCCCGACTCATCGCTATCTTGACTCACTCCGAAAACAACACTTGGCGCAATCAAACCGAGTCACTTCAAAAACAAGCTCTGAGTCGCCCAGTCCTGGAAGGCCAGTTTGTGTGGAGTTTGTATTTTCTCTGTGTATGTACTGCAGGGTTTCTATGGGTCCACCCACGGTCCAAAAACATGCATGTTTTGGCAGTTCGGAGATGCTAACATGCCCCGAGGTGTAGAGTGGGTTAGTGTTCGTTTATTTATTTATTCTGAATCAGTTTTTGGCCTGACGCAGTTGCCCCTAGTAAATTTGTTAATCTGGACAATTATTGGTTATTTAGTTGTCCAGGGTGTATTGCTTTCCTTGGCAATGAAAAGATTTTTTTCTGATGTTTTTCTTTTTTATATATATGTAGGAGGAGTCTATTCCCAGCCAAAATATGTACTGCAGGCCCTAAAACATCACCATGTCCTCATTCATATATGAATGTGAAATAAAATGCAACTAAAACATTAAGTTTCACAAGGAAGTGGCAGTTTTTGTTGAGTTTCTGGTAAAATGTCAAGTGCACATGGATGTGGTTCCAACACGTCAGGCTGGATGTGGACGCTTTGCTCCATAGCTGCAGCAAAGCTCTGGTTACCACTTAGTGAAGGAGAACAAGCTTTCAGGAGAAGCTATGCAGTTTACAGTAGAAAGGGAACGTAAAGTAAGTAAGATAAGATAAGCGTGAAGATGCATCAGATCTGTGCAGAAACAGAGCATGACATGAAAGCAGAATTGTAAAAAGGTTGTAAAAGGGCATCTGGGGTTTTTCCTGATAAAACCAATGATCTGTAGCATCTATGTTAACATCAGAGAACCAGGTTAATTAATCCAGTCCATTCTAGGTCCCCAGAAAGAACAGTTTGTTGGATTTCCTTTTATCTGGTGCTTTTTTTGTTGTTATAATAAATAAAGCTAATTTCAACCCGTACAGACTGGATACAACGCAATCTTGTCAAGAAAACATCCTCGAACCATCTCAATTTGTAGCTTCTGGCCAGACTTGAGTGGAATGTATGCGTGTTGTTATCGTGGGAGGAGACTTCAACCCGTGTCCAAGATAACACAGCCTTGACCTTCACACACACACACACACACACACACAAGAGACATCCAGGCTTTAAAACAAACATGTCTCCACACCTCCTTCTCCGGTGCGGAGCTCCACCCAGGGCGACCACTGCGACGGGCCCTGGCTGCTGTGACAGGCCACCCTGACGGCGTACAGACTGTACGGCTCCAGGTCTGAGATCAGGTGGGAGGCCGGAGGGATGTTCACGTTCTGGTTGTGGATCATCTCATCCGGACCCGAAGCGACTGCATGTCTGGCCTGGAACGCATAGAGAAGGAGCACAATTATTAGATATTTGTTTACATGTTACCTATTACATACGTGGAGCCTATTTTCATCTCAAAGATGAAAAATAGCTGGCTAGAGAGACTGGAAACCAGCATTTCTCTGCAAGATAAAAAGCATATAAGACAAAAAAAGATTTAGAAGTGTCTGAAATTGCATCTTGTTTTAAGAGTTAATTCCTTATTGTAAGTGCTGAATTTACATCATAATCTCATTTCAAGAAATCTTGTGAAGTGAAACTACTGTATCTTGGAGCATGGACAGATCATGTATCTTGTTTTAAATTCCTTTTAACTTCGTGTTTTTATGTTTTTTTAGACCTCTTTTGCAGTATAAAGAAACAATTGATTGGATAAAAATGAAGCTAGAAAAACTTTGTCCTCCAGGTGGTGGAATGGAGTTGGTGGTATCTAGACTATCCAGGATATTTTTTCACTCTAGACAAGCAAAAGAAAGAAATCTGAAGATGTTTTTTTCCTCTATTGTTTAAACCACTGTGGAGGAATAGATGGGAGCTTTGTGTTTCATTTCTGAGTTAAAATCTGCATCAGTGTTGTCCTGAATGGGCTGTAAGGTGCACTGAAAGCAGAACTCGGAAACCTGCTGCCTCTGCAAACTCTGTGTGGTAAACACTTTTAAAGAGGAACACTCTGCAGGGCGAAAGAGAAGAAAAAAAATCCTTTGTTGCAGCAGTTTTTATAAAACCACATTAAAGTTGCTGTTGTGCACCGTTGTTCGTTACCCAGCAGCTCCCGCCGGGTCCGCAAGGCTGCGTCTCTCAGCGGGGGCTTAATGGCAAGAGCTGAGAACTAATGCGTAGCAGACCAAAACAAAGCAGCCACATTAAAAAGATCAGGTGTGTGTGTGTGTGTGTGTGTGTGTGTGTGTGTGTGTGTGTGTGTGTGTGTGTGTGTGTGTGTGTGCTCCACATGTGCTGTTAAAAACAAGACGAGTGTTCAGAGGGCACACAAGTTGCTGTGATTTATCCTCCTGGCATGAGCTGATGGTGTGATCTGGAATATTAGAGTTCTATGAATGAGTGGGAGAGTGTGTGTGTGTGTGTGTGTGTGTGTGTGTGTGCGTGTGTGTGAGATTGAGTCATTCCTGACCTGATGAATCAGTGTTCAGTCTGTAAACAACTGTATTTAATCTAATTGTACAGCTCAGCCCTGAGTCACTCTTACATTCCCCTTGTATGGCTCAGACCCACGATACCTGCTGTCACTGCTTCCTCCCTCTTTTCTTTCTTTCTTTCTTTCTTTCTTTCTTTCTTTCTTTCTTTCTTTCTTTCTTTCTTTCTTTCTTTCTTTCTTTCTTTCTTTCTTTCTTTCTTTCTTTCTTTCTTTCTTTCTTTCTTTCTTTCTTTCTTTCTCTCTGCCTCTCTTTCTGCTGCCCCCTTTGTGGAGCACAATAATATCTTTCTGCTCTCCACACTGTTTCCCCCCCCTTTTTCTCCATGTTTCTCTCCTCCACACAATGAGCCGTTAAATTCAGATTTTTGCCCCGTTCGGCTGAATGCGGCCCCTCGCCTTGTTCCCTTGTGAGGGTGAGAGGGGGTGAGGGGGGAAGAGAGGAGAGGAAGGGCAGGGAGGGGAGGGGAGGGGAGGGGGCAAAAACAGAGAGGTATGAGGGGCAGCTTTATTAGAACCAGACGTTTATGGGTGGTGCTGCGCAGCTCTTTTCTGCAGGAGAAAATGTTCCTGGTCTGGTCTGAGCTGCAAGCCGAGCTGGCCGTAGAACAGGATAGTGGCAGAGAGACATGCATGGAAACAGAGAGAGAGAGAGAGAGAGAGGGAGTGGTGCTGCTGCGTAAGATTAGTCCAGGAGGCCACTTTCCCAGAGTGAAACCTGATCCGCTGGTACGTGCATAAAGCAGGGAGGGGAAGAAGAAGAAGAGTTAAGAGAAGAAAAGCCAGCTCTCGCTCTTTTCTAGGTCTGACGTGATCGTGCTGCAAATAGAGTCAGGTCAAACGGTCGCAGTGATTTCGTCCCTCTCGCCTCGTCTCACCTGGACCGTGCAGCGGATTATGGGGTAGTCGCCTCCAAAGCCGGGCAGCCACGACAGGCGGAGGCTGCTCTGAGTGACCTCCACCGATCTCAGGTTATGAGGCTGAGCCGGAAGAACTACAAACAAACACAGAGAGAGAGAGAGAGAGAGAGAGAGAGAGAGAGAGAGAGAGAGAGAGAGAGAGTAAATAAAGGTGCAACCACAAAATAATCGACTCGGCCGTGTTTGCGCTTGACCCACCTGTGATGGTGCCGGATCCGGAGGTGGCGACGCCTTTGTTGTTGACGGCCTCGCAGGAGAAGGTGCTGGTCCGGTTCAGACCTGACGGACAGAACAACACGCGCGTGTCAAGCAGGAAACGTCCTCGGCCCTCTTCACAGACCTCAGATGTCCTGGCTCAGCACGCTGACTCGCACATAACGCTGACGTGAGAGAACCAGTGTGAAAGTTAAAGCTGAAGTGAGAACGTGAGGGAGAAACCGTTTCCACATGGTAACGTGACCTCAGTCATCACAATGAGGATTACTGGCCGGGATTAGCGCCTGTTTAGCGATATGACAGTGCTTTTTTGTTGTTGTTTTTCAGATAAATCACTGCCCTGGGCCCGCTGAGGCATGTTTTTTAAATTATTTTTACATTTTAATAACTCAGTGATGCAAACCAGACCTGCAGTGGATCTGTGTCAGGCATCTCCTCGCTGCATCTCATGACAACATACCAGCAGTCAACGCCTCGACAGGCGACGGCCTGCATCTATTGTTGCATCCAACAACACCCTGCCTTGTTAACATCAAAGGCAGGCAAGAGTTTCTGGTTTCTCACACTCTCACAGAGTTGTCAAGACTCAAGATTCAAGTGAGAAGAAATGTTTCCCCATAAAAATTATAAGCCCATAAGACAGGTTTCTACCTGTTATGTTTTCCACTCGTGGGCAAATTGATCAAGAAACCGATCTCCTGGGAAACGATCGACATGTTTCCGTGCACTATTGTGCTGTAGTTGTGTCATGTGTCAATCATAAAGTGTGATGTCCTTTTGTTTTCCCTCACATCACACAACAGAAGACAACAGGTTTGTTACCTGGCCTAAACATGTCTCAGCACCAGGGTGAAGCCTGTACTTTTCTTCTCCATCTTTCCACGGAATCAAACGGGAATGTATCCCACTGCCAATGCCGTCTGTTTACTGTGTGTTATCAATTATTGTCTGGTATTTTCTTTGTAAAAACGTTGATGTCAGGTTTTTTTCCCTGCCATATTTAGTTTTCTTCCTCCTGCAGTTTGCACCACAAATTTCACGTCCTGCATAAAAAGCAATTGACAAAATGATACATCGGTTGTAAACGATCAACAAGTGTCTGCACAGATTTGGTGCTTTGTAGATCTAACAGCATTAACTTTAAAACAAGACTGACTTTAAGCTTTAAGAACATCTTTTCCACTTTCCTAACATCCCTTATAGCAGCTTTCAATGTAGTTTCCCATTTCGTGCAACTACAGAGTAAAACTTCTGTCTCAACCCTTCTTAACTGTAATAACCTCCATCCTATACACACTGCATCTACATGTAAAACCGTCAGAGCTGCACAGTTTTCTGTGGTTGCCGCTCAGGTTCAGGTGCCGCAGGGTCAAGCTGCCGCCCTGCAGAGGAGCTCGTCTGAAGGAGACCGAACACTGTGACACACACGGACAGCCACAGAGGCCTGTCACCCTGTGACTCACAGCGAGCTCACGCACTCCAGTCACCCCACAACACAGCACAGGCTTACACACACACACACACACACAAACACAGTGAAACATGTGACATTCAAGTTTTATCACTGTTATCTAACAGGCCGACACTGTCAATCAGCCACAAACTACACACACACACACAGTATGTGTGTGTGTGTGTGTGTGTGTGTGTGTGCGTGTGTGTCTCTGCGCCGCCGGCACCAAGCCTCCATTGTGTCCCGTTCGGAAAAAGAACAGGGGGTACGATGCTCGCCGGCTGAAGCGAGGGATTGTGAGAGAGGAAGAAGAAGAAGGAGGGAGTGGGAGGGAGGGAGGAGGGGGAGGCCGAGCGAGGAGCGATGCATATGCGGGTGAATGAACTACTCGTCAGGACACCGCAACGTTGCGCCACTCGCCCACTCCGACTCTTCCTTCCCCTTCAGCTGAGCTGGAAACGTCCCCCCGGGGTCGGACGAGACGCTTTTAAAAGGTCACGACGAGACTCACGTGCATCGCAGTTATAGGCCAGTGATGTTCATGTCAGGACCGTGACATCCTGTAGTCACTTCAGCGGTGGACAAACAGGTCTGAAATTGTAGTTTTCAGGCTACAAAAGTTGTGTGTTCGAGGATAAGAGGAAGTGCTGGAATACCTTATTTCGCCCAAGCATTTAGATTTAGGACTAAAGAAAAGAGAAGAGCTTCACATTTAAGATTGGAGCACTGAGAATATATCATGTTTTGCCAAAATAGTTGTGGATTCATTTTGAAGTTGTTTATTTGTTGATTAATTGATAAGTCGTTGCAGCTCTTCTGTGGTTTTTGGCAGCACATTGACTTGAAGCTGCACCCAAATCAGTGCTGTAGTTTGGTTGTGCCAACATTTTGCAATCAGTCAGTTTCAACTGCTTGTTTTTTTAGGAGCTAGAATCAAAAATCAGTGAGGTTAGACAAAAAAAAGTGTCGAATACTTTGTGTAAGTAATAAAGTAATGATTCTGCGAAGCTAACGCGAATAATTTGACTTCAAATGAAACAAACCAAGAGGTTAAAGGGCCGATTTTTCCTCCGTCTGCATCTTCTTTTAAGTCAGCACAGCTACAGGAGCAGAGGATTGTTCTCGACTGGCCTGCGAGTGAATACTCGCTCCAGCTGCTGAAGATCAGCGAGGGCACGACCATCGGGAAACACCAGATCGGCCAAGATGTCTGCGTTTGGCAGAACATCCCCCGGGGAAGGTGCCAGCGGACTTCAGACAGTGACTATCCGCTGAAAGAACTCAAAACCAAACACCAACCTGGAGCTAGATCTGCTTTCCATCCCGAAGCTGTTGGACGAGGTTGAAAGAAACGCTGGTTCGGGAGATGATGGAAATGTGTCTGAACGTGTGTGGGTGTAGCTGTGAAGAACGGCTGCATGCTATTAGGGAAACCTATGACATTTGATAAAGTTGCTGAATCTCCTCGGTGTACAGCTCAATGAACAGAGCTGTAACAACTAATCGACTTATCGATCAGTTGGCATAATGATTTTAAAGTGAAAATTAAGTGAATTCTCCGATCTCAGCTTCTTAAATGTGATTATTTTCTTACGTTTCTGACAGAAGATTGAAAGAAGGACAAATAAAAGGGCATTTAAAGACCTTATCTTGGTTTTTGTGAAACGGGTCTAAACCATTTTCAACTAGATTTCGCATCACTGTCAAAACCAAACAACTAGTCGATTAAACGAGTAGGTAATCATCAGATACCCCTATGTAATAAAAGCGTCTGCTAAATGACCAACAGTAAATGTAAACCTTCATAAACCTGATTATTCTGGGTCACCAATCAACACAAAAACTTTCTGTTTTGTGTTCACAACTACAGTGAATGGCAAAATTTCCTTCCCAGACTGCACCTGCCATAGAGACAATGAACCAACAAAGGGCTAATAAAGTGTCTTGAGCCAAACATCTTCATGCCCTTCTTAAATAATCTCTGCTACTGCACATTTAACAACAAAAGTTTTCAAAAGTTGCTTAAAGTTAAGATTTATGCTATTTTATGGCATCATATTGAGCAGGAGGTCACATGCTCAGCTCTTCACTGGTTGATCTTCCTCGGTTTTTGTTAATATACTATTAAGGTTCAGTTCAGAAATCTCAATGAGTTTCCTCTAATTAGAGTCAGCTGTTTTTTTTTCCACTACAGTACGTCACTACAGTACATTAGCTCTATTATTTTGATGTGTGTGTGTGTGTGTGTGTGTCTGATTCCTCACTTCCTGGAATGCCCCTCATGCCATCTCTCTTTATGGGCCTATTGAGAGATTATTTGTGTTTGGACGTGCGTCCTGCCAGAGCAGCTGCCCATTCCAGAGCAGTGAGTGTGGCTCCTGGTCAGCGCCGTCGTCTCCGATGAGTCAAACCAGACTCCTAGCGGACGCCCGCTCCTCCCTCGCTCCATCTGACTCACCCATGCATCCATCCATCCTCCTACCGCTGGACCACAGAGCAGACACAGATCCTTCTTTCTCTTTCCTCACATCTCTCCTTTTATCTCCCTCGTCCTCCTGCCCGTCTATTCTCCCTCTCCCTCTCTGCCCGCCCCTCTGTTTTGTTTCACCCATCGACCGCACGACCACAGGCTCAGCTGGCAGCACGCCACCCTGCTCCTCTTCTCTGCTCTCCGGGGAGGGGGGGGAGGAGGAGGTGGCGTTCAGGCCACGGAGAGAGCGGAGGGAGGGAGGAGGGATTTGGAAGCCCTTGAAAGTGGAAGTGGAAGACGGCTGCTGCGCTGCTTTGAACTCGGTACAATATAATCACCCTGAACCAACAATAACCAAATTGTCTCGTTCCTTGTGCTGTTGACTCAAGCTGCGGACTCGACGTTTTAACTAATGCACAGCTGAAGCCAGCGCTGCCGGAATCTATTAATCAGCCTGTTTGTCCTGCTTTTTAGAGCGCTATGAGAACTATTAGATGATTCTTCACTATGAGTTAATCCTTTTAGATTCTCATTACACTGCTTTCTTTTATTACGATTTGACAGAAGCTACAAGTGAAGAAGATGAATTGTAATTCCTTAGCGGAGACTGATGGAGGATACAAACCTTAGAAACGTAATTAGAAATATATTACTATATGTCACGAGCTGAGCTCACTAGTTATATTTGATATCTTTACTTTAATTCTCTTCAGTCTTGTCCCATTTGGACTCGCCACTCTCGTGGGACAACATTATAGAAATGAAGAATGACATTTTCTAAGACTTCCAAAAAAAAAGACACTGAGACCTCATCGCCATTGAAAGCTCCAATCTGCAACACATCTTAAACTAGAAGGACTAGAAAGTCATAGTGTGTAATTAAATCTATAGAGCACAACTATACAAGAGACCTCAGATCAGCTGGGAAGAAACTTGACTCATAAGAATAAATTAATCCAAAGTTTATTAAAATAATAATAAGTGACAACTGACTCAGTTATTCAGCATAAACACTCCGAACTTTTTGCAAACTATTTGAAAAGAACAAGATGTAAGAGCACATAAAATCATGACTAAGTACTCTCAATACTTAGTACTTAAACACTTAAAAGTCTTAATTTCTTTCTGTTAATACTTCTTCAGATCCGGCCCACACCTTGATCAAAACGTCATTCCTCTGTAAGTCCTCACCAAGTATCTCAAACAACTTGTGTGATTTAGTGATTATAGCAATCACAACAAGATACTTGCATGAAAAACAAAAGTCCAGGAAAGTTTTCATGCTAGCAGCAGCGTGCGGGGCGTCGTACCTGTGAGGTTGAGGGTGGAGGGCGACAGGGCCACGGGGTCGTTCAGGTCGTTGAGCGGGGCCCCGTCCTGCAGCCAGATGACCCTGACGGGCTCCGGGGGGCCGTGGGCCACACAGCTCAGGCTCAGGGACACGTTGGCCACCACGGTCATGTGCTGCGGCTCCACGGAGAAATGAGGAAGTCCTGAGACGGAGACAGATCAGTTAGTGGACTTAGAACAAAACAAAATTGATTTATTGGATATTCTCTCATGCTTTGGTCGTCTACAGAGCCCACAAAGTCCCATCAGGTGATAGTTGCTTAGTACAAGATGATCATCTTTGAGGCACAGGATCATTTGCTATGCTGTATGCTTTCAACACCACTCTACAGTTAATTAAGAATACAATAAAGCTCTGTTTAAACATCCTACAGCCGGACACTACATGTTGTGTACAGCTATGGTCTTGATATTATCTTGTACACACAAGATAAAACCTGATGGGACTTTAGAGGCTTCCAGCAACCAACACAGTCAATACACTCTTTTGTAAGTTTGTTGGATGAAACTATTTCATGACCAGATGAGCATAGGTTATATGAGTGTATGTGTATGTACAGTATGTCACAAAAGTAAGTACACTCCCCAGATTTTTTGCAAATGTTTTATTACTTAATATCTTTTCATGGGACAAGATATATATAGAAATATATATATAGAAATAAAGAATGAACATAACTTAAAGTAGTCAGTAGTAGTCTTACTATGGTAGTCTTACTGTCCCCTCACAGAATCTAACCACAGCTCTGGTTAGAAAGATAAAATAAAGTATTTGCAAAAATGTTCGTGGTGTACTTGAACGTATCAACGAGCATGTGTATGTGTACGTGCAAATGCATAACATACTGTGTGTGCATACTTGGATTATAAATATAGTTATATATATTAGTTGAATGCAGTTATTTATACCTATATATATCACACACACACACACACACACACACACACACACACACACACACACACACACACACACACACACACACATATATATATATATATGATTACAGGAAGTGAAATCGTCAGCATTTGATATGGGGAAGAGGTGGGATAAGTTTGCACTTCATTTTTCACACTTGTGAAAGTGTGGAAAGGTTGTCCTTGCGCTGTTGTATTCACCTCTTGGTTTTTACAGTTTCGTTATTTCTTTGTTTGTTTTGTTGTTTCTGTTAGAATGAGTGTTTGTTTGTGTTTTGTTTTTTTCTGCTGTTTTTATTGATTTATGGTTTGATGCCGCTTTCGTTTCGGTTTGCACGGCCGAAGTAAAAATAAACTGGAACTGAAAACTGGAACAAAATGTGACGCTACTGATTGTGCATGGATACGTAGAAGAGCTCACCCTCCAGCTGGATGCTGCCCTTCTCAGACGTAACCTCCTGGTCCTCGGACCAAACCGCACACTGATAGGCGCCCATGTCACGGAGCTGGACCTTCTCGATCCTGTGAGGTGGATAAAAGTGATAGAAATGGGTTTTTAAAGATCAAGTGATGACAAAGCGACCTGATGAGCTGGGCGGACAGAGGCTTGATTGCTTCCTATCCAAACTTCTCCATCCAATCACAGCAGGATTAAAGACATGAGGCCGCAGCATTTCTCTCAGATTTCACAGAGCTCTGCAGGAAGTCAACGCGCCGATTTAATCCAGTACTGGTTAAACCAGGTGAACGGATAAGGTGGAGGAACAGGAAATCGACTGAATGAGTGACATTTCTAAGCTGGGAGTGGCCGCTACGGCGTGTACCTGAGCGTGCTGCTGACGGTCCAGATGTTGTCGTCCGCGTGCAGCTGGAACTGGTTGGTGTCTGCGTACAGCAGCTGCTCGCCGTCCAGCAGCCACGCCACATCTGGAGGCTCCTCCTCCTCGCCGCCCCGACCCCGCAGGGCACAGTGCATGGTCACCGGTTTACCCAGGGAGGAGATGACAGTGGTGGGGCTGCGCTCAAACTCCAAATCTGAGACCGGGAGAAAAAAAGAAGGAGGGTGAGGATCTCTGATCAATCAAGACCCAGAAAGACGGATGGATAGATAGTTCAGCATAACACACAGTAAATCACTTATTACATATATAAAAAGTTGAGATAAACAACAGTAAAAATAACAGTGTATGCAATATAACTCTACAGTGCAAGTAACTTTTTTATTTTATGACATTATTGTAATGTAATAATTGTAATGACATTATTAGTAATAAGTAATAACAATAATAATAATAGATACGCCTCATTCACACATCCTATCACAAAAACAACCACACAATCTTTCCAATCAAATCGATCAGTCAGTCAATCAGTGCCAAAATATGCTTAAAGAGGCAGATTTGGTCATGAAATGTACTGAAGCACATAATCAAACATAAAGTATGTTTTGTTTCTTTCATGCTGGTGTTGAGTATGTTTTGACTGTCCTGTATCCTTTGATCTTTTGATCTATGATACAGTGAGTACAAGAGATGATTTCCACTGTGAATGTGATGTAAGTGACACAGAGGCGACATCAGGGTGAAATGATTCAGACAAAGTTCAGTCTAGAGCGGTTTAGTTTAACATGAGACATGATGAAAAACAACACAAAAGAAACGATTATTTTGAAAACCTCACAATAAAATCAATGGGACACTCGCGAGGATGTTGTTTTGTATGACTGCAACAAACAATCTGTCTATTATTGTCCAGATGAATTACCAGGTTGTCATACATAAAATGACAGAAAAATGATGAGAAATGTTGAACGAGTTACACAAAGTCCCCAAATACATTGCTTTGTCCACACCTGATTGTCAATCATTTTATCAGAATAATTGGTCGAATAATCGATTGGATGTTGAAGTAGGAATTTTCTTCAAGTAGCCTTTAACTTCTTTTATTTACTGTTTGTCCAAGTCTGTAGATAAGATATGTAGGTCATGGCAACAGAAAGTTCAGAGAAGCAACAAATCTTGGCACGTGAGACGCTGAGAACAAGCAAATTTCTTGGTTCCGTAAACAGTTCAGAGCGATTGCCGAAACGGCTGTTGACTTATCGGTTGGCGGGCTGGTTTAATCTCCATCAGGTTGAGGGTTTGACAGCAGGTGACGGCAGAGTTTACCCTGCCTGCTCGGTCAGGAGGAGCCCAGTTAGTATCTGCTGTCCCCGAGCACAAAGGCTCCTTGTTAGCGACCCGGCCAGTGTCGGGGCAGTGCACACATCGCCTCACCAGCACTAAAAATATTCCACGATAAGCCGGCAGGTCGTCTGCCAAGGCGTCTGAGAATCTGCTCAACGTCCAAAAACGGACGAGGCGGACTGAAGGTCAGCGTGAAATATGAGGGGAACGAGCCGCTTGTGCTTTCCCTTCCTCTCAAGACGCGCACTGAGAGGTGTGAGGGTGTCTTCCAGCGCGGCTCAGATCTCTCTCCTCCCGCATCAGATAAAAATGCGAAGCATCCGTAAGGCACGTCGGGCCCAAGGCTCAACGGCCGAATTTGATAAAAGATCAAATAATTTGCGAGGGTGTGAACTTGGCCCATTCTCGTCGGACGGCCGTAAATCACAGAGCTATGCCTGCGAAGGTTTTCTCAAGCTTGTCGTCCCGCCCCGCTAGTCTGTTTCATAGCCGACCTACGACCTCTGACCTCATCCCTGTGACCCGAAAAGGTTTCTCACACACACACCCACACACACACACACACACTTCAGTTGCTAGAGACAGAATCGTGCACTTGATGCACTCTGGTCTAACCTTAAAGGTGACCTAGAATGGTTTTATGGAGCATTTATGTTTGTTAGGTTCAAAGCTACTTCAGCTGTGGGAATATTATGGTCTGTCCCTGCACAGATCAGGCGCCTTTTCAAGCTTATCTGGCAACTACATGTCAGTTTTACGCCGATTGGCTGTGTTTTGCCACTCACATGAATCGTCTCGTGGCGGCAACGTAAACAACAGAACTTTTCAACTTTTTTCCAGAACTAAGTGGTAACTGGAGCTTTCCACATCGAGCCTTATGTGTTGGAGCCAGAATCAGAGGAGGAAACAGAGACTGAGGAAGAACCAGAAACTGAAAACCAAACTGCTTGCAGACTCATGTGTGTAAGCCTGAATGGAGGCAGTTGACATGCAGTCAGTTTTTTTTTAACACGCAGTCTGTTTTTTTCATGGTTTGTGTCGCTCTCACACTTTTACGTCACATTATGTCTCAGTTCAGATCCACCTGCTTCTCAGCTGCCACATATATATGTGTGTGTATGTGTGTATATGTATGTATGTAGGTAGAAAACATTAAACACATATATATATATATGTATAATGTACTCTGGATCTGTCTACGTCAAAGTGAAGGTGGTTTCTCATGCTATAGCTCCCTTTTAAGTAGAACATGCCCTTGATTTGTTTTTGCCTCTGATACACACACACACACACACACACACACACACACACACACACACACACACACACACACACACACACACACACACACAGCCAGACATGATGAACCCAGCATTGAGGCAGCTTGTTCTGGGAGGGAGCAGAGCAATAAGTGCGGGGGCCCAGTTTAGTCTCTGCTTCGCCGCCTCTCTGTCTCTGTGCTCCTTGGCGTTAAAAGTCATCCCTCCCTTTACTTTTCAGCTCGGCTGAACACTTTCAAGGCCTCGGTGGCTCGGCCGAGTCCCGACTTTGTTGTGCCACACAGAACAAACCTCAGGCTCCTGTCCTCCTCTGTGTCCCAGCGCAGCTCTCATATAATAATAAGCTTGTAAAGCTTTTATGAGAAAGCAGAGGTGGGCAGTGGGAGCAGGCCTTGCTTAAACCTAGTGTTTTTTTCTGTGTCTGTGTGTGTGTTCTGTCTCCAGTGATTCATTTGTGCTTAAATACTCCATCTCCTCCCTTTTGTCCCCTGATTTGCTTCCAGTCCCCCCTCCTTCGCTCTTTTCACCCCCTCTATCAATCTCGACTCCTACTCTCTCCCCTTGCTTCCACTGCTCAGATGTTCAACGTCAGTGGACGAACACATACCAGAAATACCCGACACAGTCCAAGCATTTACCCTCCTCTCACTCCCTCCCTTTATCTCTCTCTCTGGCTTTTTAGCGCGATGTAATTCAGCGCCTCCATTCACTTGCGGCGCCTTTGCCCTTTTCTCGTTTCGCCTCCTTTTCATGCCATTCTTGGGACTCATTGCTACACATTTGCCCACCTCCCCTCCCAGCTTCTGCTCCTCCGCTCTTGCCCCCGTACCCCATCCATCATTTCACTGAGTCTGACTCACAGCAGCCTCTGACTCACAAACCAAAGCTTTTGCCTCCCTCCCAATGCCCCCACTGTTAGGCCCTAAACATCCACTCAGGAACTGAGACATCACCAAAAACTGCTCTCTGAAACATCAGCCCGAGCTTGTAAATCATAGTAATCTCAGTCGTCCCACTCGTATACATCTGCGAGAGGGTAAGAGGTGCAGAGGGGCCCCAGCCATCACAACACATGAGCAGACAGGTGGAGGCCCCTGAAGGGGGCTCCATGTTTTCATCCTGTGGTCGCAGAGGCTGCTGGCCTCCAAACCTTTTAACAGCTGATTGTTACACCAGACCTGCCCGCATTCACATCCACTGGCTCACTTTATACCCAATGCAATTTAGCAAAAACTACTTTTTATGTGTGCACAACTGTTACACTTCCCACAAATTGCCCCACGGGAACAAATACAATTTTGTGAATTGAACTGAGATAAAACTTTTTCGGTTTAAAAACTTTCCCTGGATATCTGAGCCCATTGCTTTACCATGATTTTGTTTCTCCAGTGATAGTGCTGCCTCACTTCCACGTAGGATTTATTTTTAGCCTTTGCCCTCTCTGTCTCTCTCCCTCTCTCTCTCGACTTTGCCTGGTGGAGACCTGGTTCCCAGGAGGAGTTCAGATTGAGCAGAGCTCTAAATCCATGTCACAACCCCCCCTTCAATGCCAGTGAAGACAAACAGCTCTGCAGTTTCTACCTGCTGTGACTAAATAAACATGAAACCCGGCAGATTATAAAGGTGTCCCTGAGCCAGTACGACATGCACATGCTCTGCTCAGCCCCTGATAAAATGTCCCAGAGTGGAGCAGTCGGGTTCATTCCTTCATGTCGTCCAGATGTGGAGCTGCAGCTGCGGCTGCACCACAGCAAATTGATTTAATGAGTTGGGAGCTGAAGGTTGACTGCGCTAATTGCTCGTTCCGGTGTTTTCTCCTCACACTGACTGAACACTGACAAACAAGAGCTCAGAGGGTATCGAGGCTCACCTGTGAGAGCCTGAGCACAGCTCAGCAGCACGGGGAGGAAGAGGAGGATGAAGAAGGAGCTTCTGCAGCCGCTCATGGCCGATCTGAAGATCATCATCGCTGAAACGTGAGCGGACTCCATCAGCGCATCTCCGACGCTAAACAAGTTGCGCTCAACAAAAGTTTGGGACGAGAACCCGTCGGTCCCGTCGTTTCGGTTCCCGTTTCAGGAGACTGTGTCAAGAGAAGGAGAAAAAAATCTGCTGCCGTTGCTGCTCGGTTCGAGAGTAATGTCCGCAAAGAAGAACAAGAAGAAGAACAAGAAAACTTTCCAGAGGGGGCGAAAAAAGCGCACGACAGAAAGTTGCGCCCGAAGATTCAGCGCGTCTTTTCTTCTCACTGTCAGTGAAGTTTTAGAAGCAGACGAGTCTCTGCTGCCCACCGGCTCCCTCAGACATCCCCCTGCTTTTCCCTCTCTCCCCCTTCAAACAGGATTCAAATTCCTCAACTCAAGTTCTTTCCACCCTCCTCCTCCTCCTCCAATCTCCCTCCTCCTCCTCCTCCTCCTCCTCTCAGGATGGGAGAAACCCTGCGGCATGCTGATTGTCTCTAGACAATCCCCCCCATTCGCTTTTTAATTACTCACGCATATCCTCAAGTTGTAAATAGCTCAGTAAATCAGCACGTTTCACAGTGTGTTTGGGTGTGTGTGTGTGTGACTCTGCTTTCGCTGTCCAGGTGTAATAAAGGAACAGTGGGATCATTAGTAAGACTCCTGTGAATCCTGTCTGTGTATCTGCTCCACTTCGCTTCACCTTCTTGCTTCATAATGCTTCAGTGTGCACATCTGTACAGGTTTAACAGGTTTGTTATTGCTTCACACTTGTTTCCTTCTTTGAAATAACTCACTGAGCGACCCACAACTTGGCTTTTATCTGCAGTGATATAAACATCCAACGATGTGCACGTCCTCTGAGGAGAGGCCAACGAGTTAGTGTTAAAGGAAAAAGAGCAGGAGAAACACTGCTCAGACGGATCTGTTTGTGTTTATCTGCTCTTCATCACTGAGATTATGTCATCGAAACGTCTGGGAAACTTTGTTTGAACTCCTTCCTTTGAGTCTAAACAGGTGGAGTCATCCCAGTCAAAATAAGAGATTCCCATCATCCAGGAGAAGCAGTCGATGGAGCTGTGACTGTGTCAGAGGTTGGAGGTGCTCTGCTGCACTGCACAGTTCACATACCATTCATGAATAATTGATTTGCTGCGTAGGTTTCTGCTTTTTGCTTCTTCTTCTTCTTCCCTCCTTCTTTTCCCATGGAAACACTGGGAGGTGCTGGGACTCAGGTTGGGAAGACCTGGCCCTTTAAGAGCAGCCCTCTGGACTGTGCTGTGTTCCCAGGGTCTTTAATGGAGACAGAGAGGGACTGAGAAAGACCCCATTGTATATGCTCTCTTTTCAATAGGAGCTTGAGCAATGGTGCTCTCACTGCTCCCAGATAGAGGCTCAGAGAGAGAGGCAGTGAGGGAGGGAGGGAGGGGCAGGAGGGTCACCAAGGGGGTCCCGGGCAAGACAGAGGGGTGTTCTACTCACAAAACACAAAGTTTTTGGGGCTGGAAGGAGTGGATGTTTGGGTTCGGAGGGGGGATGGGCTTCAGTTCCACTGTTAAGGCCTGAGCCACAGCAAAACCCAGTAAACCTGATTCACCAGGACAAATATTTACAGATTTGAGGGTTTTTTTTAAAATACACAGTTGAAAACAGATGCTTCACACTCTACAACTGCCGGTAACTGTATGGAAAAAAAGAGATGCAGACACAATGATTATGTAGGCAGTTTCAGTGTGTTTGTTTGTTAAAGAATCTCCTGTGGCTGCATGGGAATCACCAGCCTCCTGAACTCCCAGCTCCAGGGGCCACACAACCCGCCAACCTCCTCTCACTCCTCTTCCTCTCCTTCACCTCTTTCTTCTGCGCCCAGACGAACTCCTTCCTCCCTCCCAAATCTGTTGAGCCACTGCAACAAGCACTGCGGAGACGCATGACTGCCCTACAGTTTACAGAGGACATCCTGCCCCCTGCTGGTGGAGGAGGAGAAAACCCTCCTGTTGCCTCTGGAGACCAAACTTGATGAAACATGATGCACAAAAACACGGCGCGTGCGACCAAACTACAACCGCTAAAACTATTAATCTGAAGCTGTAACTCATTCGGCTCGAAAACAACTCTAAAACGGGCCAGGTTCTACCTGAAAATTATCATTACAATGATACCTAGTATGAACACTTCTTCTCAAAGGACAAATTGTTATGATGGGAGGTAGGATCCATAGTTTACATGCAGAACGACGTCATCAAAATGTGATGAGACGTCACTATTAATACTCTCATGATAGATTTATGTTGTTGCATGAGGCAGAAAGTATGTATGTGCCAGTAGTGGATAAAATAGCAACAACAGTAGGAAAATAAGGTTAAATATGAACATTTATACAAGGGACATGCAGCACAGATAACATTGTGCACAATTAAATGTGTGGTGCATAGAAGTGTATATGTGTCATCATTTCTCTCTGTTGTCGCCTGCCTCGTTTCACTCATCAGCCTCCTTGTGAGTGTCCAGGACCTGCTTGACTGTGGCGTGGTGGTGGTGTTTCTAGATCTCATACATGTTACATAATGTTATTCCAACTGTGATAAGCGATTGCAGCCCAATACATCGAGCGGCGTTTAATCCCCCTTGGATATATGACATTGAAAAACGGTTAATATCTTGGAGGTTGTTGCTCCGAGTTCGCCTCGGGGCCAGATTAAAATCTTGTCCGTGGTCCGTCCACTGAGCAGCAACAACAGGCCTCCAGCTGCGCAGGAATAATCACCACGCTTTAATCTGCCCGATAGGGAGGTGATCCAAACCCCAGGCCTGAGGGGTCGGCCGGGGTCATCCAGATACACCGAGAACCAGGTTCGATGACGGTTTTCATGATAAGCTACAGTGAGTGGCCCATATGTTGCGTGGCCAGCCTAAATCTGTCTGCGTTGGCCAGAGAGGAGGAGTGTGGACGAGTGACAGCTGCTGGCGGATGTGATGGAAATTATTGAATCCTCCTGGTGGGATTTATCCATTGCTATTGTGATTATTCAGGCTTCATGTGATGTTCATGTGCGGATCGCTCCAAATGCACTCACCACAGCCTGGCTTTAAGGAGGGGAGGCCTAGATAGTGGGGATTACTCTCTCTCTCTCCCTCTCTCTCTCCCTCTCTCTCTCTGTGTCTCTCTCTCTGTCTCTCTCCCTCTCTCTTACCCTATTTTCCAGCATCTGATGCTCTGCCTCTCATTTCAGTCAGAGTCACTGTGATAACCACAGCCATGAGCACAGCAGGTGTTCATCGAGGCTTCCTCAGGAAATACGGTAGGTCACCTTCCATTATTTTAAAGCTTTCATGTTTCTACTTACCCTTTTATACATTAGTCACTTTTTTTCTGTGAATTTGCTATGTTGTACTATGTCTGCAGAGTTGTTTGTCATATCAGAGTTCGGACCATGTAGATTTATTTTAGATTTGTTTTTTATTTCTCAAATTCTGGAAACTTCTTGTGCAACAATACAACAAACAAAAGATTCTCACAGCATTTTTTTCTGCTTTTTAAGTCGATAAACTAGTCATCAACAGTTCAACTTTATCCTTAATTGTGCAAGGAATATAATCACTATCATGGTGTCTCACCTGTTTTTACATATGCCACAATTCAATTTGGTAATGGCGTCACAATAAGAATAGAATGTAATAGAATATAATAGAGTAGAATATGCCTTAATTTATCCACAAAAGGGACATTTTTAAATTAATATAGTGGGACACATTCTATCTGCCTATCTATCTATCTATCTATCTATCTATCTATCTATCTATCTATCTATCTATCTATCTATCTATCTATCTATCTATCTATCTATCTATCTATCTATCTATCTATCTATCTATCTATCTATCAATCTATCTATCTATCTATCTATCTATCTATCTATCTATCTATCTATCTATCTATCTATCTATCTATCTATCTATCTATCTATCTATCTATCTATCTATCTATCTATCTATCTATCTACGCACCTGTTCACCTCTAATCCCCTGTGAGGGTGGAGAAATAGAGCAAGAGCAGATCTTCTCTGTCCATCAACATGTGCTCTCATCTATTATCGTTATTACTCAGTGGATGGTGTCTGGGACGCCACATCTAACGCCGCCCGTGTCTGTTCTGTCCTAGAAATTCACATCATCGCTCGTGTTCATCCCGCGTGTGAAATGTTAAATGACGACCTGGTGTAATAATAATAATTAATGTGTCACCACAAAGCGTCACTAAAGGCAGCACAATTCTCACAGCTCTTGTTATTCTGCAGCTTTACGATGGCCTGATGTGAGAACGTGGTCAAAACGTAGATATATCTGATGTCTTCTTACTATCTTGGTTCTATGTTATTTCCTTATCCTTTTTTTTTAACTTTCTATTATTGATTGGAGCAGCTCAGGTCTAGTTGTTAAGGATCTGGATTTGCAACCCACAGGTTTGATTCCTCCCATGGCTGTGCCATTAAGAAAGGCAACTCACTTTTCCTCAATGAAACAATTCCTTCCAAGTAATTTAAATGCCATCTCAAGACATTTAACACTAATTTCAGAATATAATAGAATGGATTATGCCTTTATTCTGACTTCAATGGGGTAATTTCAAGAAATCCCACATATGAAAACCTGAAAAAACTTCCTTTAAATAGGCAGAAAACAAGAGAAAAACCAAGCTTAGCAAAGGAAGTAATTCCCCTAACTGTGCTTCTGTGCTGCAGGGGGGTTCATGTTCAAGCAGTGGAAGGAGCGCTACATCGTCCTGACCCTGGAGGGCAGCCTGCTGGTGTGTCGGGACGGCGAGTCCCCACCTGACCAGGTGATCGCGCTGCACACCAACTGTGAGTCTGTGGTGGAGGGACGAGAGATCCTGGACCTGCCCCGGCTGCCTCCAGGGGGCAGGAGGGACTGCTGCTTCGCCCTCATCCTGCCCCAGAACAAGTTCCTGCTGCTGCTCACTGACAACCCGGATGACTGCAGGTGGGCCTCACACATACACACACACACACACACACATACACACACACACGCACGCACACACACACACACACACACACACACAGAGGCAGAAGTCTTTTGCCCCACTCGTTATCTGATGTTAACTGCACATGCTTTCATTGACTGATAAACACACACACACACACACACGCACGCGCGCGCGCACACACACACACACACACACACACACACACACACACACACGCACACACAGAGGCAGAAGTCTTTTGCCCCACTCATTATCTGATGTTAACTGCACATGCTTTCATTGACTGGTAAACACACATACACACACGCACACACTCACACACACACACACACACACATAGACAGAAGTCCTTTGCCCCACTCATTATCTGATGTTAACTACACATGCTTTCACTGACACACACACACACACACACACACACACACACACTTGTTGGAATTTAGGTCAGAGTTGTTCCATTTGTTGTGCTACAGGTTTACTGCAGGTGGTTATGTGCACAATGCTGCCAATTCTTTTGTGTTGTTGCATAAATGCACTTCTACACACTGCAAATTATTAGATTAACAAAATTCAAGATTTATTTCAAGAAATCTTACCAGGTGAAATTATGTTGCTAAATGGACAGATGATTTCACTTGTTTTGAATGCCTTTTCCCTCAGATTTTTTCTCTTGGTTAAGACATCCCTTCTTTTGCTGTGTGAATTAATTGGACTTAATGACTTGTTTTGTTTTTTCCTTTCCAGCCTCTGGCTGAATCTGATCAGGAAAGTCAGAGAGGTAAGTCAGCAGGTTTGGCTCCTATTGTCGGCTCTGTGGCTCCATGTCACGCCTCATCAATCATTTCAATCAAACACAACTGCATTTTAACCTTTGTGCACCAACACTGAAGATGAACCATTCATCAGCAGAGAGGGCGGAGAGCAGGACGACAAACCTGATTTAACCTACCAGCTTTTATATTCCCTGCATGCTTTTCCCTTTTGCTCTTTCACACATAATAAGGTGACAGCTTCATTTGATGTTGTTAGTCGAGAGAAGACAGGGTTCATTGTAATAAAACATTATACGCGAAAAGATAGATGAACCATCTGTTATGTGTGGGGTCATTATGTGACACCACTGTAAGCTCGTTTTAATCTATGTTTTTCAGGGCGTCATGTCACCCATGACCCTCCAGAGACAGCGCAGTATCACTCCCTGCATCACAGACAGAGACCCGCTGCCCGACACCGCCAGTGATAAGGACCCCGGCTCGCCCCGGGTCGGCGAGGGCACCCCGCCTCTGACCCGGGTCACCGAGCGGGGGGGATCCTTCAGAGACAGGGGAAGCCAAGGTCTGTATCACACACATTGTACTTTAATACAGGTTAAAAAAAACACAGCATAGAAGCTGGAAAAGCTCAGTTTAATAGAAACATTACAATTAAAAAAGGACAAGGGGCATTAAATTAATCTATGCATTCAAGTGTGTGTACTATGAAGATATAAAATTAACTTAAACTGACGTTCGTCCACGTCTTAGTGTCTTCAGGTTTCACAGGCCACGTATCTGGCATTTTAAGTTTATCTTTACTTTCATCAAGGCAGCTTCACTGGTGACTGCAAAACTGCAGAGTCAGAGGTTAATGACAACATGAGCTCAAAATCAATTTTTACCGACTCATCTCAACTCTCACCCACCTCTGGCAGTCCTGGAAAAGATACACTTACATTTCCTCATTTGGTTCAGTTCGGTTTGGTTTAATTCAATCCGGTTGGATTCAACCTTATTTAAAGTACCACTTCAAAACAATGTTATCTCAAGATACTTTACGTAAACAAAACAAAACAAATCCCCAGCAAATCCCATGTATGTGCCAGCGTGAACTGCTGTTAACATTCATAAACCCTGAGCTGAACTATGCTCAGAGAGGGCGGCCATCTGCCTGTGCTGCTCGGGCTGGGTTGAGAGCGGAGCAGGTGTGTCGAGGACAACAGCTGGAGCCAGTCGCAGAAGGTCCTGGGTTCGCTACAGCGTCCAGGCTAAAGGTCCTGGGTCTTAAACTTTTTTTTTTAAAACCATATTTATTGGGATCTAGATCTTCTTAAGAGGATAACAACAACGCACTTCACAAAATAAAATGGCACAGGACTAAAGACTGAATAGGAAATCACAAATTAACAGTGAACAAGATGTAAATAAGAAGTAAAATGGTGCAAGAAGCCAATGCCAAAAGCCAAAAGGGAATGAAAAGTGTCAAGTTGGACATTTACAGATTGGTTGGTACTTGCCAATAAAGTGTGGGAAAGAGTGGGAAACAGAGTGGGACCAAACCGAGACAAGCTTTATATAAAAGAGAAAACAACCAATCAGTGTTTGATCTTTCAGTGTGTCATCCATCCTGAAGCTAAAAAATAAAAAATCAATAAAACAAGAAGATAATACTATGAAAAGTAATAATAATAACTTGATCTCTATGGCACTTTGAGGACAACCACAGATGATGCAAAGTGCTGTACAAGTGGAGAAGAACATAAAACAAACACTGTACAAGCAATAAAAAAGACAATAAAACAGTAAAAGCAGGATCAGACTATCATACTTTACAGTTAGAGTTAGAGTGAACTTAACTGATCCCTTTGTGATGACTTCCACAGGGGATTTTACATCCCAGCAGCATAGTAAAAAAAGTGCCATACAAAGAGAATAGATAAGAATAAACAGTATAAACTACATATACTCTAGTAGTATACAGTACTAGTATACAGTGGACTGGAGTTGTAGAGCATAATGGCATGATGGACAAAGGAGTTTTGCTAGGATGGCTTTTAGAAATGGACAGTGATGGGGCCTGTCTAAAGTGTAACAGCAGACAATGTTAAGGGATTAACATTGACACTATAGGGAATCTGCAGCAGACAGTAATGTTTTCAGCCCTGATTGAAACCAGCTGTACCAGCTGAGGACCGCAGCAGCCGCTAACGCTGATGTCGTCCCTGCAGGAAGTGTGCGGCGGCCCCTGCGCAGCGTGTCCGTGGCCCCTCCCCACCGCGTGTCTGACTGCCTCAGACACGGCAACAGCAGCGACGCCCGGGCCGTCCGGGCCGTCTGCCTGCTGATGGGTGGAGCCGCCGCCTCCTCCGCCCTGGGATACCTCAACTCCTGCTCCCCGGCCTCGCCTCTGGCCGGCCGGGCCCCGGACATGGCGCACGGTGCCGGGGCCTTCTCCGAGCTGCAGGCGGGCGGCTCCTTCCACGCCTGCAGCCAGGACGTAGACTCCCCGCACTTCAACAGCTTCGACTTTGAAGGAGACTCCGACTTTGATGCTTTCGACTGCGGGGGATTTGCTTTTTAGGGAGGAAAAAAAAAGGAAAAAAAAACTGTTTTGAAGAGTGTTTTATTCTCGTAAAATGAAAATCCTCCTGTTGGTCCTCCTATAAAATATAAGGGCATTGTTAATAATTAATCACGCGTTGGGTTATCTATGCGTCTGATTTATATATTAATGAAGGTGTTCTTCCTGGCTTTAAGCCCGTGCTCCTCAGGTAAATCATTCATGATCTTGACTCTTCTGAACACTGTCTGTCTGTGTTGTCAGTCTTTCCACGAACACTGTAACGATTCCAGACAGCCACACAAGGTGTTACAGGAACTCTGAGTTTATGTTTCTCTCTTTTGTCAAACCACTATATCCATTTTATACAGTTTTATATCTGACCTCTGTGAATATTCTCTCCTCCTAGTCCCCCCTCCTTCTCCTCCTCTCCTTTCCTCTCTTTAGCACACTGCTCTATGGCACACAAACTTTATAAAAACACCAACCATCCGCTCTAACCAGTATTTTACAAGAATGCCGTCCAAAGGTTAACTCTGAATAAACCCTGCTCATCATGACTCAGACTGTGTCTTTGTCTTTCAATCCATCTGCTCTCTGTTGATAGGTGGACATGCAGCATTAGTGCAGGTCAAGGTTTTGAGATGAGGGATGATGCAGCAGATTTGCACAAAAGGAAGATCTGCAGCCCCCAAATGGCCGCTTGTGCTTATCTGAGATTTCACGGCACAACAAAAATAATCTGTTGGGTTTACAGCTCGTGTGCTGGATGTGTTTTGCACAGAATGAGCTGCGTGCACTCTGATCGAACTTACTGTAAATTATTACACTGATGAAGCCTTTTTTGTTTAATGCCATTTTGCATGAAATGCACCTTCCTTAAGTATTTACAGGGCAATTGTTGGGCAATTATGTAATTAACTTCACTTGTTATTTCATCATTCAACAGTAACTCTTATAACATAGGCTGCATTCAAAGCGCTGATCAATGAAATTAAGTGATATCTTTACAACCCCTTTAAATTTCTCCATATCTGCACGGACAGTGTGTGGAAAGGGACCATGTATAAAGTGCAACCCAGTCGGGCACTGACTATTGATCTGCCCAAGGCTTTTGATATTTATGGTTCTCTAATGTGTTTATATAAGGGAGTTTATATTTTAATCACATTTTAATCATGTGATTCTAAACCACATGGGGAGCAAATCAAAATGAGACAATGTGTTTGTTTTACATAGATATACACATAATCTATTCACATAGATGATGTATATCACGATGTGTTTATATTTATAATATATACATAAATCCATCTATCTATCTATCATCTAGTTAGATATCGATCTATCTAGATAGATAGATAGATAGATAGATAGATAATTTTTAAGAATATATATCCTAACAAGATAGATATATACAGATATATGTCATTTTTTTGTAATTTTATATGTAATTTGTATTTTTTATGAAGGCACGGGAACAAACAAAAAACGAAAAAGCTTTGTTGCATTTATCTCGCTCTCTTCAGCCTCCGCCTCTAATCCTCATCTCCTTCTGATGGAGATGGGAGCCAAATAAAAATCCTCGAATATGTTACATAATCGGTTAACATGCTAAAGCTCCGCTCACACGTGATTTCCCAGCACATGACAGACAGTGATTCTGTGTGAAACTATAGTCTCCCTGGTGGTGACAATCAGTTTATCAGGCTGTAGGTTTAATGCCTTGAAATATGATATAATACTCATCATGGCGATAATAATCACTGTTCAATGCAAACAGTTGATCTGCCGGATCTATGTATGTAATGATGCACATTTGTTTGCATGTGAGAGAGAAATGATTCTGACCTGCACTGTGACAAAGAGTAAAATCCAGTACATACACTGTACCGTATATTTTTCATATCGTATGACCATGTTTCTAAGTCCACAAGCAGGCTAGGGTGCACCTAGTGTCATGTGGTTCACCTGTCACCCAGTGTCACACTCCTGCCAGCTCCCTGTTAATATAAACACCCATTATTATATAAAAGCAGCTCCTGCACAGTGAGAGAGTATGAAGAAGGGGTCTTCTTCATACTCTCTCCCACTGTGTAGCAGCTCCAAAGGCTCGAGGCGACCAGCACTATGGAGTTTTCTTCTACAGTGATCTTGGCGGGGCTGATCCTCGTCCTACTCTACCTTTTCACTGTTAAAAACAGAAGGCAGTACCGTCTTCCTCCTGGACCGTTTGCACTCCCTGTCATAGGAAACCTGCCACAGATCAGCAAAAAGGCGCCTTTTGAAAGCTTCATCAAGGTGAGAAATGAAAGTTTGAGTTTATTGATGACTTCTAATTGCCAAAAAAAGACCTTAACACACCTTTATCTTTATCTCCAGTTCAGTGAAACCTATGGGCCTGTAATGACGCTTCACCTGGGCTGGCAGCGCACCGTTGTTCTGGTGGGGTACGATGCTGTGAAGGAGGCTTTGGTGGACCAGGCTGAGGATTTTGTGGGGAGGGGGCCGCTGGCATTTCTAATGAAATCCACACATGGCTATGGTAATACCTGTAAAATCTGCACTAAATCTGAGGGAAAAATGGACTTACAACAAGTGAAATTATGTGTCGATGCAGCAAGCCCTATGCCTTACTTATGCCTCATTTTTCCTCATATATATACTGTATTTTTCCCCTGTCTCAGGTTTGGGGATCAGTAATGGCGAACGCTGGCGTCAGCTGAGACGCTTCACCCTCTCAACCCTGCGAGACTTTGGGATGGGTCGCAAGGGGATGGAGGAGTGGATCCAGGAGGAGAGCGGACACTTGAGAGCTCGCATAAACACGTTCAGAGGTGTGTGTGGTCAGCTGCTGAGCACGTTCCACTCTCGGTCGACATGAAAGAGGATTATTGCCCAATCTGTCAAGTTCAGTGTGCTCTCTAGAAACAGAGAGACAACTAGAGTGAATAAGGCACCTCATCAATTGTTCACACCACAGAAATGGAAATATCCCTCCTGCCTCAGCTGTACTCACAGCTCTTACCTTTATCTGCAGTTTGTACAAAGTAAACCTTTAATATATTACATAACCAACAAAATCACTGCAGTTTAACACACGGCTTTAGGATATCGAATGAACATTGTAAAACATATTAATAGAGCATTATCAGCTCCTTAATGTGAGCCCAAATAACACTTTTATTGCTATATTTTACACTGAGAGATGTAGGTTAATGATCGTATGAATAGTTTGTGAATGAATCTTTGTATTGTTGACTTTGCTTTCAAGTTAAACACTTTAAGCATTTGCAAATCATGTGTTTGGATTTCCGAATTACACCACCATCACTTTTCTCATCTGTGTTTAAATTCTTATGCTTCTTATGCTTATATTAAGTTTTCACTCCTTTCCCCCAGCCAAGCCGTTTAATCCCACGTTTCTTCTGAGCTGCACCGTGTCCAACATAATCTGCTGCCTGGTGTTTGGCGAGCGCTTCAGCTACGATGACAAGGAGTTCCTGCATCTCCTCCACATCATAGCTGAGATTTTAAAGTTCAACAGCAGCACCAGTGGTCAGGTTAGCGAAGACATTGTGCCCTACAAAAAAGGAAATAGTTGTTATATTACATTGCTTTACAAACACTGTCCTGGCATCATTTTCAAGATGTACTTGAAATGCTGAAAAAATGCTGAAATCCCCTATGCAGTTGTACAACATCTTCCCTCGGCTCATGGAGACCCTGCCCGGACCTCAGCACAAGATTTTTGTCCACATTGAGGACTTGAGAGGCTTTATCAAGAAGAAGATCCAGGAGCACAAAGAAACGCTGGACCACAACTCCCCGAGAGACTACATTGACTGCTTCCTCATCCGAAGCCACCAGGTTGGAGAGAGAACATCAGGATGGATCGTTTGGTTTTGAGAAGTAAAGAATGAATTTATAGTTTGTTAAAGCACTTTCATTACTTTGTCCTTCCAGGAAAAGGACGATCCCACATCTGAGTTCCACTACGACAACTTGTTGGCCACGGTGTTGAATCTGTTCCTGGCTGGAACGGAAACCACCAGCTCCACCATGAGATACGCCCTCAATGCGCTGGTCAAATACCCTAAAATCCAGGGTGGGCCTCCAAACTGCTTCAAAGTTCATTTACTGTGAGGTAAAACAAAACATCCCAAAATAACAGAGCGTTACGTCATCCTATACAGAGAAAATGCAGCAGGAGATCGATAATGTGGTGGAACGCAACCGTAGCCCCCAAATGGACGATAGGAAGGCGCTCCCCTTCACGGACGCAGTCATCCATGAGGTGCAGAGATTTCTGGACATCGTCCCCTTGGGTCTGCCACACTACGCACTCCATGACATCTCCTTCAGAGGTTACACCATCCCCAAGGTACCAAGCAACATTTCTGAAATTTTGATGGACAACTCCATGGGTTAAATGTAGCCTTCCAGTGGTCATTGCAAATCATTTTTGTAAAATCTCATCCTGTGAGACTCCATTTTTAGGAGGATTGACGTCCAAAACATTTCGAGTTTCTATGGTCGGCCAATATATTTTAATTAGATTTATAAAAAAAAAATCATTATTGCTCCATCTTATTTGAAACAAGTTGGTCAAATGACTTGTCATGTCATAAAAGTGTTTCATCACACTTTTGCACTAAATATTTAGATCAACAGGTTTCAAAAACCATCTCATTAGAGGGTAATAATGACTCCACAACCAGGGTTAGGGTTGGGGTTAGGTTTAAAACACACTTAAAACCATCGGAGAACCCTATGACCCTAACAAAACTTCTTTTCTCACAATAGGAGACCATCATTATTCCTTTGCTGCACTCTGTACTGAAAGAGAAGAAACAATGGGAGTCTCCCTGGTCCTTCAACCCACAGCACTTCCTGGACCAGAATGGCAACTTTAAGAAAAACCCTGCATTCCTGCCATTTGCTGCAGGTAGGACACAGTCAAAACGCTTCAAAGAGTGTTGAAAGCGTGACCCTGAAAACCTTGTTTGTCTGTGACTGATGACTGTGACTCTCCACAGGAAAGAGAGCGTGCGTTGGAGAGTCTCTGGCTCGTATGGAGCTTTTCATCTTCCTCGTGTCGCTGCTACAGCATTTCACCTTTTCCTGCTCCGAAGGCCCCGACAGCATAGAGCTCGTGCCAGAGTACAGCGGCTTTGCCAACGTGCCTCGTAGTTACGAAATAATCGCCACGCCGCGGTGAAGAGATAAACTTTGATGGTCTATAAGGGCTGACACGACCCATGATAGACCACTTATAGACCCATGATAGACCCATGGTAGACCATTTCACTGTGCCACACACCTGCTACTTTCAGAACACAGTTATGTTGCCTTTGTTTTGTTTCATTTGCAATTTCAGTGTTTCTTCTGTAAAATATGCACTGTGCTTTACTTCTATCAAAGTACATAATTTTGCCTGAATGGCTGCAATGGCTGCAGTCTTGTTCACGACAGCTTAGAAGTTCTTTTCTCAGTATTACACATTCGTCCCGACCTGGATTTGCTTGTCCAAAGATCTGTTCATCAACATGTTAAAACATCATGTCATTTTGTATAAATATTGTACATAATAAAAAGAATTCTAGACCAAGTGATTGAAGTATTTCTTAGAACAGATCGTTCAGATTTCAAAGTCTGTATCTATTATGGATGTAATGATGTCAAAATCTCACGATTAGATATCTCAAGAACAGGACCACAGTATGATATTTACTGCGGTATTGTTGGGCATATCAATAATGATAATGTAGAAAGCTCCACAGTATGACACTTACTCCATTATTCAAGTATTAAAGAAAAAAAGTCCAGAAGCGCTCTCATTTTATGATCGAAGATGCCATGACGTGCAAGATTGAACATTTTTTTTGTCAGCTTTCATGTTACATGACCATGTTTCTAAACCCACTGCCAGGTCAGGGTGCATAGAGTATCACATGGTTCGCCTGTCACCCAGTGTCACACTCCTGCCAACTCTCTGTTAATAAAACACCCATTATTATATAAAAGCAGCTCCTGCACAGTGAGAGAGTATGAAGAAGGGGTCTTCTTCATACTCTCTCTCACTGTGCAGCAGCTCCAAAGGCTCGAGGAGACCAGCACTATGGAGTTTTCTTCTACAGTGATCTTGGCGGGGCTGATCCTCGTCCTACTCTACCTTTTCACTGTTAAAAACAGAAGGCAGTACCGTCTTCCTCCTGGACCGTTTGCACTCCCTGTCATAGGAAACCTGCCACAGATCAGCAAAAAGGCGCCTTTTAAAAGCTTCATCAAGGTGAGAAATGAAAGTTTCAGTAAATTGATGACTTCTAATTGTCAAAAAAAAGACCTTAACACACCTTTATCTTTATCTCCAGTTCAGTGAAACCTATGGGCCTGTAATGACGCTTCACCTGGGCTGGCAGCGCACCGTTGTTCTGGTGGGGTACGATGCTGTGAAGGAGGCTTTGGTGGACCAGGCTGATGATTTTGTGGGGAGGGGGCCGCTGCCATTTCTAATGAAAGCCACACATGGCTATGGTAATACATGTAAAATCTGCACTGCAAAAAAAGAAAAACACTAAATCTGAGGGAAATAGGGACTAACAACAAGTGAAATTATCAATGCAGCATTTCTATTACATTTCTTGTGTTCTCTCTTGTGTTATCGCAGGTTTGGGGATCAGTAATGGCGAACGCTGGCGTCAGCTGAGACGCTTCACCCTCTCAACCCTGCGAGACTTTGGGATGGGTCGCAAGGGGATGGAGGAGTGGATCCAGGAGGAGAGTGGACACTTGAGAGCTCGCATAAACACGTTCAGAGGTGTGTGTGGTCAGCTGCTGTTGTTGAACGAGAGACATTCCACTCTCAGTCAACATGAAAGAGCATTATTGATCTGTGAAGTTCAGTGTACTCTCTAGAAACAGAGAGACAACTAGAGTGAATAAGGCACCTTATCAATTGTAAACACCACAAAATTGATTGACCAGGAACTGAAAATAGAGAGTATGTATCCCTCCTGCCTCAGCTGTACTCACAGCTCTTACTTTATTTGTAGTTTGTGCAAATTAAACCTTCGATATATTACATAACCAACAAAATCCACCATCACTTTTTTCATTTGTGTTTCAACTCTTATGGTCTAACTTTTCACTCCTTTCCCCCAGCCAAGCCGTTTAATCCCACGTTTCTTTTGAGCTGCACCGTGTCCAACATAATCTGCTGCCTGGTGTTTGGCGAGCGCTTCAGCTACGATGACAAGGAGTTCCTGCATCTCCTCCACATCATAGCTGAGATTTTAAAGTTCAACAGCAGCACCAGTGGTCAGGTTAGCGAAGACATTGTTTCTGGAGATTGACAAAAAAGGAAATAGTTGTTATATTACCTTACTTTACAAACACTGTCCTGGCAAAATTTTCAAGATGTACTCTGGAGTAAAATGCTGAAATCCCTTATGCAGTTGTACAACGTCTTCCCTCGGCTCATGGAGACCCTGCCCGGACCTCAGCACAAGATTTTTGCCCTCATCGAGGAGTTGAGAGATTTTACCAAGAAGAAGATCCAGGAGCACAAAGAAACAGTGGACTACAACTCCCCGAGAGACTACATTGACTGCTTCCTCATCCGAAGCCACCAGGTTGGAGAGAGAACATCAGGATGGATCGTTTGGTTTTGAAAAGAATGTAAAGTAAAGTAAAGAATGAATCTATAGTTTATTAAAGCACTTTCATTTCTTTGTCTTTCCAGGAAAAGGACGATCCCACATCTGAGTTCCACTACGACAACTTGGTGGCCACAGTGTTGAATCTGTTCCTGGCTGGAACCGAAGGCACCAGCTCCACCATCAGATACGCCCTAAGTGTGCTGGTCAAACACCCCAACATCCAGGGTGGGCCTCCAAACTGCTTCAAAGTTCAATTACCCTTAAGAATCCATAAGTAACAGATCATTACTATGTTCTATGCAGAGAAAATGCAGCAGGAGATCGATACTGTGGTTGAACACAACCGTAGTCCCAAAATGGATGACAGGAAGTCACTCCCCTTCACGGACGCAGTCATCCATGAGGTGCAGAGATTTCTGGACATCGTCCCCTTGGGTCTGCCACACTACGCACTCCATGACATCTCCTTCAGAGGTTACACCATCCCCAAGGTATTGAAGTATTGACCTTTTGCAAAACTCAGCCTTCAAACAGGCATTTACCAATCATACGTCCTAGTAACTGTTACTATGTAACTGTCAGAGGAGGTCTGTCAACTTGACCTCTGACTGTTACATAGCAAGAAGTTGAAGCAATGTGTTTATGCCATTTTTAAGTTGGATAGTAGGTACCCCACAAGGATCTTTCCCTTCTAAAAGCCAAAAACAACAGACTTGGTGTTTACAATGGATCAAATTGTGCGGAAGGCCCCTCTCCCAGCTAAATGTCAATAAATGTCAAATAAACAAGGATACACAAGTCGGCTCCATGGCAAGGCTAATGCCTCGCTTAGCAGTGGCTAGTTGGCTAACATGACATTCATATGTACAAACTGGATATCAAAAGTATGGCTACTATTAATGAATATAGCATGTTACTAGTATATCATTGCCTTATAAATTTAGGCAACTTTACTTAAAATAATGAGATGTCATCACTTCTGGCACAGCTCCAGGGTGTGCATAAGCCCCACAATATGAAAGCAAAAAAGTGGTGAACTGTCAGAGTCAGAGAAGTCAGAAGTAGCATTAGCTGTTTGTTTTGGAAATGCTATTTGCAGTGACTATGAATTGGTTTTGTCAACCAGCCTTAGGTCAATAATGTTTCTAGCTAGGTACTGCTACTTCAATATTAGAGTGCCTTGACATATAATCTTACATCCATTAACCTTTGAGACCAAGAGGTCTCAAAAACCACCTCCTTAGAGGATTTTTTTGTTGTCATATTTAGGTTTTGTGCATTTCTAGGGGTGATGAAAAGACTAGTAAAGTAACGTAATAGCACCTTAATGGCACCTTAAATCATCAGAGAACCCTGTTACACCATGTTGTATAACTTTTCTCACAACAGGGCACCATCATTATTCCATTGCTGCACTCTGTGCTGAAAGAGAAGAAACAATGGGAGTCTCCCCGGTCCTTCAACCCACAGCACTTCCTGGACCAGAATGGCAACTTTAAGAAAAACCCTGCATTCCTACCATTTGCTGCAGGTAGGACACAGTCAAAATGCTTCAAAGCATTTTGAAAACGTGCCACTGATTGTGTGCGATTGATGATTGTGACTCTCCACAGGAAAGAGAGCGTGCGTTGGGGAGTCTCTGGCTCGTATGGAGCTTTTCATCTTCCTTGTGTCGCTGCTGCAGCATTTCACCTTTTCTAGCTCTGAAGGCCCCGACAGCATGGAGCTCATGCCAGAGTACAGCGGCTTTGCCAACGTGCCTTGTAGGTATGAAATCATTGCCACGCCGCGGTGAACAGATTGTTTTGATGGAAGAGATAGCTTTCATGCATTGTACATAACTCTATCAAAGTAAATTCCTTTGTATATATGGCTCCAAATCATGGTTGTTGAGTGACCTTGTTCACAATAAAGTTATTTTTTTGTATTGTTTCAACATGGATTTGCTTTTTCAAAGAGGAAATCTGTTTATACCTCTGTAAGAACATCATATAATATTGCAGAAATTCAATACATAATAAAAAAAATCAAGACCAAGTGATAGAAGCATTTCTTAGAATGTTGATATCATTATTTCTATTTAGACACAAACTTGTATGTGCATATTCATTTACATTTACTCATTTCGTAGACACTTTCTTTGAAGATATTAATATTGTATTTATTTTCACAAAGATAAACTTTTGATCCCTCGGGATCAGTTGCATGTTTATTTACTGAAGACCGCTCATTATCAGAATCACAGGGATGCTGCTCAGCCCAGAAGAGATTCCTCTTCAAAATGTGCTAAAAAAAGAGTCAGTCTTGGGATGGCCTATGACCTGGATTAACTGCACAGTTGCCAGAACCTTGATGGAAGCAAATGCAAGGACACAATCATAGCTGCTTGCAGCTTTAATTACTGATTTGTTTTAGATCTTGTCTGAATGTAATGGGAAAATCTGATTACAAAACATTAAGATAATTTTCCTTACATTTAGCTTTTTTATTTTATTTAACACCTCACAATAGTTCAGACTAAAAAAACATCCAGTCCTTTGCTGTTTTCTTTTTGTATGCTGTCAGATGTGTGTGTTAAATCATATACAGCAGAGAATATTAGGTTACAAACAATTTGAGATGCATATTGACAGAAATTCCCTAACCCTTAGAAATCCCCAAACATTTCTCGAGCAATTTCTCAATATGCTCCTAAGCTTATAAACTTTCTCACAAAACAGCCACTGGAGGAAATAGTTTAGTTCCACCGTGCTGAGCTGCAGCTGCAGTCCCACCCTCAGCTAATAAGAGACGCCACATGACAGTTTGTATAACCAGGAAGATTGGCCAACGTGCATTCTTTATTCAAAGTCACAGTCAGAGCTGCTCAGTCGGTCTGCAGTCATGGAGGTGTCCGTCATGCTGCTCTCAGCTCTGCTGCTCCTCGTTGTGCTTTGGCTGCTGAGGTACAGGAACCGACAGCAATCGCTGTGTTTACCTCCTGGACCCAGCGCTTTGCCTTTGATAGGAAACCTGCTGCAGCTGGACAAGAGAGCCCCCTTCAAAACTCTGCTCAAGGTGAAAAACGTTTCCAACTCTGTTACTTTTTTGTCTTTCTAAAAGTCGTACTAATACCCAGGTAAACTGTGGCGTGTGCGTACATGCGCGCGCGCGCGTGTGCGTATGTTGGACATAGGGTGAACGGAAACCCTGTTGTTTTTCTTCCTTCTCTATTTTTGCAAAAATCTATGGCAGAAACTCACTATCTCAAGAAAACAGCTCCCAAGGATACAGCTGAGCTAACCGTTGTTTTCGTTGTTTTCCGTCACACATACTATTGCATAACCCTTACGCGTACCCCAAAATAATGAAACTGAAAGTAAACAGTTGATATGCATACCATACTGTATTATGAAAGCTGGAATTCATGATTTTTGCGTTTTTTTCAGCAGAGGAGTGCATCTGTGAAGCTCATTGTAAACTAAGCAAAGTTTCTGTTATGTAATGCTTTGTTTTTTTGTTTTTTTTGGAGTTGCAGTGCAGTGGGTGTGTGAAGTGAACATTGTTGTTGTTGCCTTCTTGTCTGTACAAGACTCTGAGCTGTGTGATCCGCTCTGTGTCCCCTGCAGCTGAGTGAGAGCTACGGCCCTGTGCTCACTGTGTACCTGGGCCCCAAGCGAATCGTGGTCCTGATCGGTTATGAGACAGTGAAGGAGGCTCTGGTCGACCAGGCAGATGATTTCACAGGCAGAGGTCCCGTTCCCTTCCTGGTCAGAGCCACCAGAGGCTATGGTAAAGTGGGAATCACTGTGTCACTCACTCATCTCTCTTTGTGAGGGATTTATCTGCAGTTTAGGGCCAAGACTTTTTTTCTGATGTGCCGTTCATTCATCATTTTTTGAAGACGTTCACTTGTTTTTTTCCAGTGGAGTTTAGTTCAGTTAGATTAGTCTGTCCATCTGTAACGCTGTCCAGAAACCCAGCACTGATGATTCTGCCTTATTGGCTCTGATTTAGATCTACATCAACCTTTTGTATGTGGAGATTTATTTCCAGAGTTTTTTCTCAGGTTTGGCAATCAGTAATGGAGAACGCTGGCGCCAGCTGCGGCGTTTTACCCTGACGACACTGAAAGACTTTGGGATGGGGCGCAAAGGGATGGAGAAGTGGATACTGGAGGAGAGCAAGCACCTGGTGGAACGCATCGACAGTACTAAAGGTTCCGTTTCATGATAGTTTCTTCCTAAGATGGCTGAAATAAATGTAAATTATGTGCAAACAGAGAGGAGACAGAGAGGACTCCCCAAGTTTGGAGTTTGTATAAATATACGAATATTTATAATATACAGATTGAAACTAATTCTCCTCTAACTCTTATCGGACCTTAATAGCGTAACTTTTCTCCTCTGCAATCCATAAAAAAATTGATTATATGTTAATGGGTATTTTTGTTAAGTTGTTAGTAGGTATTATGTTTATCTTATTATATTCGTATCTTGAATGTACTGATTTAATGATGTGTCCCCTGGGATTTTTCTCTTTCTGCAGCCAAGCCTTTCGATCCCACCTTCTTCATGAGTTGCGCTGTGTCTAACGTGGTCTGCTGCCTGGTGTTCGGCCAGCGCTTTGCCTACAATGACGATGACTTCCAGCACCTCCTGGAGATCATTTCGGACACCATCAGGTTTGGCAGCAGGCCCTTGGGGCAGGTGAGAGGTGGGGAAGAGGGATTAGAGGCTGACTTCACCATTCCTATAAATACAATTTTTATTTCATTTACAGATGTACAACATTTTCCCACGCCTGATGGAGTTTCTGCCGGGGCAGCATCATAAAATGTTTGCCAGGATCGAGGAGGTGAGAGTGTTTACGATGCAAAAGATCCAGGAACACCAGAACACACTGGACCCCGGCTCCCCTAGAGATTACATTGACTGCTTCCTCACCAGACTCAATCAGGTTTGTTCATACCAGAGTTAATTAATTCACACACTCTTCAAAAAACATCTCTGTAAATAAGGTATTGTTTCCAGAAATGCAGCATCTGCCTCCAGCGGGACCCACTAAAAATGACTCAAAAAGCTGTAGTACATATGCCAAGCCTGTGTGTGGTGCTGTGATGCCACTCATAGGCCAAGTAACTTAACGAATAACTATATGAATAATGGGCAAATCCTTCCTTTCCCATTCAGATTGGAAGGTTGCCTCTTTAACTCAAGGTCACCTATTTTGTATTTTATTTAATTATTTTTAATCAAGTACAGAGAGGACTGCAGTTTCATCTGTACTGTATATCTTGCAGATGTAGTACATTTGATATATATATATATAATAAAGCTGACTTTGACTTTGATAATTTGCTGCTAGTAGTTGCTAAGAAGCAGAATATTTTGCTGTAGTCTCCCTAAAAGATCATGTAGCTTCTGTAGTAGCACTAGCACAACCTGTGGTTGCTAGGGTCCAGTTCTGGTTGTTAGGGTGCAGCTGTGGTTGCTAGGGTCCAGTTCTGGTTGCTAGGGTGCAGCTGTGGTTGCTAGGGTCCAGCTCTAGGGTTACTCGTTAGTCAGGGGACTTATGACATTGTTTTACAATCATTTCTTCTGTGGTGTTTTCATACATACAGTACACTGGGGTAGCGTTTTTAGATTTTCCCACTCTCGGACCCAGTTTAAAACAATACTGTATCGACCCTCAAACCTGGTTACTGTCTGGATGTTGAAAAACAGATGTGGATTCACCTAAATCTGTATCTGTTTGGACAGGCCTTTACAACTGTTGAAGAAAAATAATTCCTCAGGTCCAGAATTGTGGCAAATTCAGATGGGTTTTAATCACTGTACAGCAGAGACAGAAGCTCACATAGTGGCTGCAAAGTTCTGTCTGCTCAGCAGCTCACAGGGCAAGGTTTTTATGCACATACATCAAACACAATTGAGACAAAAGGTGGGATGCAGTTGGTTGGTGGCATTAGGGGAGACAGACTTTAGGAAGTTACAGTCAATTACTAAATTTGCAATAAGAATGGGGCCAAGCCCGGCAGCAGAGACTCTATGGCACCTCTGCAGCAAGAACAGGTAAGGTATATCTGTGAACAGGAGAGAGAGAGATGGCTTCCTTGAAGACTGGCTTCAGGATGTCTCTGTTTAAATCTGCATAGAAGGGGATGATGATGAGTTTAGCAGGACAGGTCAAATCAAATTAAATGAATTGGATCAACTCAAGGTAAAACATTTTCTTCTACACAACATACCTGATGACCCTGATCTTGCACGCCATTAGTCATATCGATCAAAGACAGTTCCTGTTCCTGTTTCGTCTTCTCAGGAAAAGAATGCCCCCACAACTGAGTTCAACTACGACAACTTGGTGTCCACAGTGTTGAATCTGTTCCTGGCAGGAACTGAAACCACCAGCTCTACCATCAGATTTGTTCTGAGCGTCCTGATCAAGTTCCCCAAAGTTCAAGGTGGGTTACACTCATCTGTGCTCTGCTATGTGCTAAGAGAACAAAGAGAATGTATTACATCTAACACATTTTGCTTCATAATTAGTATTATCAGGTTGACAATCCGTGTACTTTCCTCGGAAAAAAGGTTGTTCAGACTAAAGTGTGCTTTCCTTGCCCTGCAGAGAGAATGCAGCAGGAGATCGATGCTGTGATTGGACAGGGCCGCAGCCCCTCCATGGAGGCCAGGAAGTCGCTTCCCTTTACAGACGCAGTCCTCCACGAAACCCAGCGGTTCATGGATCTTACCCCCATGGGCATCCCTCACTACGCTCTGCATGACATCACATTCCGGGGTTACACAATTCCCAAGGTATCTGGGCCATTGATGCAGATACTTGCCCAACATTATGTGGGAACAAAATTTCCTTCAAGTGTTGAACACTTCCTATAGTGCAGTGTTTTTGGCTTGTTCATACTTTACTATATATCAACCAGCTCCTGTGTATCTTTGTGGACACAGTTTTATATTTTCCAGCTTCTGTAGTGTTTTGACTTTCTTGTATATAGTTTAACATGGAAGCCAGCAACAGCCACATACTTGTTTCCTTTTATTTATTTTAATTGCCCTGTCCTCATGAGAAATATTTATTTCAGTAAGATAAATGATGTGTGGCCAGTAGTTTTTTTGCCCTGATTTTCTTTTTCCGCCCTCCATCTCACTTCAACACTTGGAAAACACAAGACTTCCCAGGCTGTTTTTGCTTTTCTTGACCTTGTCCAACCTGATTCCCTTTCTCGCTGTGACAGGACACAGTGATCGTTCCTCTGCTGCACTCGGTGCTAAAGGAGGAAAAACAGTGGGCCACCCCTTGGACCTTCAACCCTGAGCACTTCCTGGATGAGAAGGGCAACTTTAAGAAAAACCCTGCCTTCTTGCCCTTCTCTGCAGGTAACCGATCAACTACAACGCCTTGAGGTTCTCGTTACAGATCTTCTATGTCGCACATGTTTTCTGTCTGGTCTATTCTCAGGGAAGAGAGCGTGCGTCGGGGAGTCTCTGGCCCGGATGGAGTTGTTCCTCTTCGTGGTGTCGATGCTGCAGCATTTCACCTTCTCCTGCTCTGGAGGTCCAGAGACAGTGTGGACCTGACCCCCGAGTACAGCAGCTTCGCCAACGTTCCTCGCCGCTACAACATCATCGCCACTCCTCGCTCATTTTAATAAAATGGGACTGAAATATGCCTCCAAATTAACTGAAATTAAAGCCTTTTTTTCTGTTTCATGTAAGCTGCTACACTATGTAATATTTTGAGATGGGCGTCTCATTTACTATTTCCCGACGTGCCTCGTAGGTATGAAATCATTGCCACACCATGGTGAGAGGAAGAGATAGACTTTGATGGTTTATCAGTGCTGACGGAACCCATGATCTCCTGCCTCATTGTGCCACATACCCACTACTTTCAGAACATAATTATGTTCCCTTTTTATTCTTTCATTTGCACTTTCAGAATTTCTTCCGTAAAGTATGCACTGTAAAATATGCACTGTACTTGTATTAAAGTAAATAATTTTGTCTAAATGGCTGCAATGGCTGCAATCTTGCTCACGATGGCTCAGAAGTTCTTTTCTCAGTATTACACATTCATCCCGACCTGGATTTACTTTTTCAGAGATCTGTTCATCAACATGAAAAACATCATGTATTTTTGTGTGTTGTACATAAGTGTTAATAATAAATAATAATAATAATAATAATAATAATAATAAAAACAATTTCAAGACCAAATGATTGAAGTATAGTAATCATTCAGATTTCAAAGTGTATACCTCGTATGGGTGTAACGATGTCAAAATCTCACAATATCTAATGGAACACTTATTACATTATTCAAGTATAAAAGAAAAACAAGAAGATGTGGGAAAAATGCAGTTTGTTAAATAAAGAACAACTTAAACAGAATCTTCCAAAGCTTTCAAGGAAGGGGGGTAGTAGTTATTTTTGTGTGGTACCATATGTGAAAATCTGGATCTGACTTTATACAAAATTAAACTATTTATTTTAATTCAACACAGAAATTCATGTAAACAACAATAGTAAACAAATCTTAATCGAAATGTAAAACAATTCCAGTATATTCTGACGCAAGAATATTACAAAAAACATTAAAAAAAAACTTTGAATCAATATTTTTAGCCATTCGAGCAAAGTGAATGTGAGGAAGGCAGTGAATTTGCTTGTCCAACTTAAGGACCATTCATTTTTATTCATTAGTGAATATGTATATGCAGTCTTTTGTCTTTTGGCAGCGGTCATGTTTTATGACCATGTTCCTAAAGCCAATCAGGGTGCACCTAGTGTCACGTGGTTCACCTGTCACCCAGTGTCACACTCCTGCCAACTCCCTGTTAATATAAACACCCATTATTATATAAAAGTAGCTGCTGCACAGTGAGACAAAGGATGAAGGAGACCCACAAAGCTCCAAAGGTTTGAGGAGTGCAGCACTACAGAGTTTTCCTCTCCAGTGATCTTGGCAGTTCAGGCCATAAAAACATGCAGTCTTCTGCTGCTCTCCTTTTTTTGTGTGCTGTCAGACATTGTGTGTGTGTGTGTGTTAAATCATGTACATGGACCAGGGAATATTAGATGGTTACAAACAAATTGGGATTCATATTGACAGGTATTTAATATGTATTTAAAATATACAGAGAAATCCCAAAAAATAAAGAATTGGAAATTCTCAACACATTCTTAAGCATATCAGCTCTGTCCACAAAAGTTTCTCACAAAACAACTTCTGGTAGAAACAGCTTGGTTCCACCCTGCTGAGCTGCAGCCGCAGTCCGCCCGCAGCTGAGGGTAATCAGGGTCACTCATGACGTAATTCGTTTACCCAGGCAGGTATGTAAAAGTGCAGCCTTCAATCAGAGTCACAGTCAGAGCTGCTCAGTCGGTCTGCAGTCATGGAGGTGTCCGTCACGCTGCTCTCAGCTCTGCTGCTCCTCGTTGTGCTTTGGCTGCTGAGGTACAGGAACCGACAGCAGTCAATGCGTTTACCTCCTGGACCCAGCGCTTTGCCTTTGATAGGAAACCTGCTGCAGCTGGACAAGAGAGCCCCCTTCAAAACTCTGCTCAAGGTGAAAAACCTTTTCAACTCTTTGTTACTTTTTTTCCTCTAGTTTTGCAAATATCCATGGCTGAATAAAAGGTCATTATCTCAAGAAAATAGTTAATAGAGCGAACCGTAAATGCTTTCATTCACACATACCATTGCATAAACCTTATGTGTACCCATATGTGTACGTATCTGTAGCATACTGAGGGGATTTGCTTATTTTAAATTTGTATTTATTTTTTTCTTATTGTGGCTTAAACAACTGAGGAACATGAATAAAAGGCAATAGAAACATAAAATACATCCATACATGCTGTAAAAAAAATAGAAATGTAACATTATGTGATGACATGTCTATTTCTAAGTGAACCTGCTGCACAGGGATGACTTGTCTAAACAGTTGATATGCATACCACATTGTATTATGAAAGCCATAATTAATGACTTTTGTACTTTGGCATTTCTTGAGCAGAGTACAACTAGTGAAGCTCATCATAAACAAAGCTATATTTCAGTTGTATAATGTTTCAATGCAGGGGTGTGATAGTCTTTTATGGCAAACCGTTGCAGCGCAGTGGGTGTGTGAAGTGAACATTGTTGTTGTTGCCTTCATGTCTGTACAAGACTGAGCTGTGTGATCCGCTCTGTGTCCCCTGCAGCTGAGTGAGAGCTACGGCCCTGTGCTCACTGTATACCTGGGCCTCAGACGAGTGGTGGTCCTGATCGGTTATGAGACAGTGAAGGAGGCTCTGGTCGACCAGGCAGATGATTTCACTGGCAGAGCCCCTGTTCCCTTCCTGGTCAGAGCCACCAGAGGCTACGGTAAAGTGGGAATCACTGTGTCACTCACTCATCTCTCTTTGTGAGGGGTTTAGGGCCAAGACTTTGTTTCTGACATATGTTGTTCATTCACCGTATTTGGAAGACATTAATTTGTTTTTTTTCAATGGACTTTATTTCGTTTAGTTTTGTCTGTCTGTAACGCTGTCCAGCAACCCAGCACTGATGATTCTGCCTAATTGGCTCTGATTCAGAACTGCATCAATCTGGATGTAACCTTTTGTATGTGGAGATTTATTTCCAGAGTTTTTTCTCAGGTTTGGCAATCAGTAATGGAGAACGCTGGCGCCAGCTGCGGCGTTTTACCCTGACGACACTGAAAGACTTTGGGATGGGGCGCAAAGGGATGGAGGAGTGGATACTGGAGGAGAGCAAGCACCTGGTGGAACGCATCGACAGTACTAAAGGTTTCATTTCATGATTGTGTCTTCCTTTAAGACGGCTGAGATAAATGTGAAACATGTGCAAAGTTGAGCTGTAGTGATTTGACTTCTCAAATGCAACTTGGCTCCAGAAAATGTTAGTAGAATTTATTTCAATATGATTTAGAAAAGCCAGTTTGCCAAATTCTGTGCAAAGAATCTCCTAAACAAGCAAAAACCTGGAGCAGCAACACATAACAGTTACCAGACCTAACTTAGACGTAGACTTAAATTTTTCTTTATTGTCATTTTGATTTACATTATTTCAATGTACATCAGATCAAGATTTTGATGCTTTGGCGGTGGCGATGTAGATGGGTATTTTATATTTTATTTTACATTTTCTTGAGTTTATATTTTTGTATTTGCAACATTATCTCAGAGAAAAACTTTTTTTTCTATTGTCTAATCTTGAGTGTACTGATTTAATGATGTTTCCCCTGGGATTTTTCTCTTTCTGCAGCCAAGCCTTTCGATCCCACCTTCTTCATGAGTTGCTCCGTGTCCAACGTGATCTGCAGCCTGGTGTTCGGCCAGCGCTTTGACTACAGCGATGGCGACTTCCAGCACCTCCTGGAGATCATTTCGGAAACCGCCAGGTTTGGCAGTAGCCCCTGGGGGCAGGTGAGAGGTGGGAAGGAGGGATTAGAGGCTGACTTCACCACTCCCATCACAAAACAATAACAAAACAGTCAGAACTTATTTATGCAGCACTTTTCGTACATCGAAATGTAGCACATAGAGCTCTACACAGTAAAAAGAAGCGAAACGAAACTACAAACAAGTAATTAAATAGGTAAGTATATGGCAATGCTCAGTCAGAAAAAAAAATAGCATAGTCAGAATAATAATTAAAATAGATGGAGATAACTTTCATCATTATCAAACCAGAATTGTAAAACATAGCATTAATACATGGCCGTAACAAAATAAACAACTAAAATAATACTAAAAATAGGCCGTATTAACTAGATTCGACAAGACTCAACAATCTAAATATATAAATAAAAATAAAAGGGACCAGAATTTCTCTGTGTATATTGTTGAATGTGAATTGTGTATCACACTGTGTATTGTGAATGCTGTGAACGTATTGTGAGTTCATTTGTATAGTTTTTGGCTGCTATACAGAGAAATTTCCCTTCAGGGATAAATTAAGTACTGTTTGATTTATCTCAACTATGTGCCTGAATTAACACAATGATTCTATAGAATTAACAGCTAAAATTATGTAATAAATAGGCCAAAAGAACAAGAAGACTCATCAGTTAAAAGATATAAACAGAGGAATAGAGCAAAATTAAAGATGTAAATTGATTGTTTGTTTTTTTTATTTACAGGTTTACAACGTTTTCCCACGCCTGACGGAGTTGCTGCCGGGGCAGCATCACAAAATTTTTGCCGGGATTGAGAAGGTGAGAGAGTTCATGATGCAAAAGATCCAGGAACACCAGAACACGCTGGACTCCGGCTCCCCCAGAGATTACATTGACTGCTTCCTCACCAGACTCAATCAGGTTTGTTCTCTCCAGAGTTAATTCACACACCCTTAGGGCCCAAAACACTGCAGTACATATGCCAAGCCTGTGTGTGGTGCTGTGATGCCACACAGGCCAAATAACTTAATGAAAAACTGTAAAAATAATGGACAAATCTTTTCCTGCTGGCCCTGATGGTTGCTATCCACAGTGGATTTAAGAGAGTGTGTTGCTCATCATTATGTTAAGTGAAGTTAAGTTAGCCTTGATTGTCATATGAAATTTTTTAACTGCATTTAACCCATCCTATCTTAGGAGCATTTGGGGGTTGTCAAGGGCCCACAGTGGTGATGGTGGTGGTGGTGATGGTGATGGTGATGAATTTTTCCTACAGGGCTTCGAACCTTCAACATTTTTTTTTGGAAGCTCTTTGACTTGAGGAGACCTTTTTTCTATTTTATTTGATTATTCTGAATTAAGTTCATTATCATTTGCTGCCTGTAGTTGCTAAAGCGCAGAATATTTTGCTGTAGTCTCCCTAGAAGATCATGTAGTTTCTGTAGTAGCACTAGCACAAGTCATTGTTGTTGTTGCTTCACCTTCAGCTGTGGTTGCTAGGGTACAGCTCTGGTTGCCAGGGTCCAGCTCTGGTTGCCAGGGTCCAGCTCTGGTTGGCAAGGTTACTTGTTAGATTTGGTGGGCTTATGACATCATTTCACAAAAATTCCTTCTTCAGGGTCTTCATGTATACAGTACACTGGGGTAGACTTTTGAGATTTTCCCACTCGGACCCAGTTTAAAACAATACTGTTTTATTGTTGAAAGACAGATGTGGTTCAACTAAACCTGTATCTGTTCCTTTTTCGTCTTCTCAGGAAAAGAATGACCCCACAACTGAGTTCAACTACGACAACTTGGTGTCCACGGTGTTCAATCTGTTCATTGCAGGAACTGAAACCACCAGCTCCACCATCAGATTTTCTCTGAGTGTCCTGATCAAGTTCCCCAAAGTTCAAGGTAGGGTACACTGTGCTATGCTGTGTGTTATGAGAACAGAGAATGTATTAAATCTAAAACATTTTGTTTCACAACAACAACAACAATAATGATAATAATGTTAAAGTGTGAAGATTTTTTATTTGCCCCTATGTGAAGAATAATGAGACACATGGTTTCCCTTTCAATCTCAGCACTAAACATAATGATAAGTACCTTAGGCCAAGCCATATTGTGTTATAAGACATCTCAAATCCAGACCTTAATGCCAAGTACAATACCTAAATTGCTGTCTACTGCATCATTCTCCAAACATCTTAAAGCATGGCTATTAGAAAACCAGCTCTGTGTATCTGTGTGTTTGTCTGTGGGTCATCAGTTTCAAATTGTGCCTGTTTTGAAATACAATCTAGTGCTGAACTGTACAATTTAGCACAATTTAACACATATTACATGCATTTTATCATAAGAATAAGAGTAAGAATAAGAGGACCTTTAATTGTCCCACAATGGGAAATGTAATCGTTACAACAGCATTGATAACATAGGATGATTTAGAATATAATATAATAAAATACAAATGAATAAACATGAAATAGAGCTAACAGTGTTGATTATAGAGTAGCATGGAAGGAATGATGGTTGAACAACTACCTGACCTGCTTGTCCGGTTGACGATCTGGGTATTTGCCTTGGAACTTGTCATTTTTACAATATTTGGCTAAGGAGGAACAGTATCTGTATTTGACCAAAAAATCTCACGAAAAAGTTTTAATAAAAATCTAATCGCTATCATATCCCAGGTTGTCAAAATTTAACACAAACAAATCTCTAATATCATGTAGGAATGTAAACAGTTTGCTCAGATATAGGTAAAAAGAAATAGCTGAATGAATATAGAATGTAACTTTAATCTATTATATATTAGCAGCTTTATAAAAAAAATATGTTTTACATGGAAAACAACCTGACTTATACAAATACTAGAACATCCCCAAAGGCTGCTGAAGAATAAGACACGAACAATTTTTATTGAGTTGTTCAGGCAGAGACTAAAGTGTGCTTTCCTTGTCCTGCAGAGAGAATGCAGCAAGAGATCGACGCTGTGATTGGACAGGGCCGCAGCCCCTCCATGGAGGCCAAGAAGTCGCTCCCCTTTACAGACGCAGTCCTCCATGAAATCCAGCGGCTCATGGACCTTGTCCCCATGGGTGTCCCTCACTACACTCTCGATGACATCACATTCCGGGGTTACACAATTCCCAAGGTATCTGGGTCACCCAACATCATGGGGGAACAACATTTCCTTCAAGTGTTTAACATTTTCCATTGTTCAGTGATTTTAGCTTATTCATGCTTACTATATATCCTCCAAGCTTCCAGCTCTTGTGTGTTTTGTATTTTCCTCTTGGAACACACAAGACTTCCCAGACTGTTTTTGCTTTTCTTGACCTTGTCCAAACCTGATTCCCTTTCTCACTGTGACAGGACACATTGATATTTCCTCTGCTGCACTCGGTGCTAAAGGAGGAAAAACAATGGGCCACCCCTTGGACCTTCAACCCTGAGCACTTCCTGGATGAGAAGGGCAACTTTAAGAAAAACCCTGCCTTCTTGCCCTTCTCTGCAGGTAACTGATCAACTACAACGCCTTGAGGTTCTCGTTACAGATCTTCTATGTCGCACGTTTTCTGTCTGGTCTCTTCTCAGGGAAGAGAGCATGCGTCGGGGAGTCTCTGGCCCGGATGGAGTTGTTCCTCTTTGTGGTGTCGATGCTGCAGCATTTCACCTTCTCCTGCTCTGGAGGTCCAGACAGCGTGGACCTGACCCCCGAGTACAGCAGCTTCGCCAACGTTCCTCGCCGCTACAACATCATCGCCACTCCTCGCTGGTGAAACCGCGTCTTCCTTCACTCACGGGTCTTTTTGATAATACAGAACTGAAATGTGCCTCCAAATGAACGGAAATTAAATTGATTGCACTATACTGCACTATATAATACTTGTGTTTTGACTCAGACTGGAGACCTTTACACTGACACGTTTCGATCTAATTTTTAGCACAAATTGAATGTTTTATCAGGTTTTAAAGGTGAGTGAGAAGGGTGTTTCATTTATTACATGTGCAATGTCAATGACTTAAAAGACTGAAAACAGCCCCGTATTTTGTTGTCATGTTTAACATGTCTCACTGACTGTTTGGTCTGTAGCTCCATCGATGCTCTTGTAAGCATCTGCAGAGCTTTTAGTCGAGGAGGTTCAATGAGGAGTCACATCTGTAATTTGATGAGTTTGGGGTCAGCTCATCAGTCAGGCCTATGTGACCACCTGTCAGTGTGACGATCCTGTGTCCTTGTCAAACACTAGACTTGTGATGTCTTAAGAAGCTGTCAAATTAGTTAGAGTACCCGCTGTCATGGTACAGTAGGTGTTTATTAAATCTTTATAAGAATTTTGGATGTATCATATACATGTGTAATACAGACAGTATAATGTGGGTTTCAGAATCGATGTGTTTTTGACAAAAACGATTAAATATGCTTCATTAACTCTTCATGAATCTGCATGGGAGCTATTAGTGTGAACGCAGAATTAAATAAAAAATAAACTTTAGTCGTAGTGATGATGGCACACTGTTGACTTTAATGTCAAATTTAATATAATTTTACAGAGATGTGAAAATGCATCGTTTGATTTACAGCATCCTTTGGTAACGAACAGTCGTGTCTGTGTTTCCTGACCTGTAGTTGTCTTAAATATTGCATGTGAAGTGTGGAAAACACTGTCGTCAAACATGATCAAAGAAGGAAAGGAGGAGTCCATCCCTCTAGTTTCCCGCTCTGCTATATGTTAGGCAGGTGATATTTCTGCTTCACTTGCTTCTTGACATCCGGCGCTGGTGAGACGTTGCTGTTTGGTAACTGCGGCAGGTACTGAGCCTGAAGGGAGAGTAAGACAATGGTAAATCATCTCGTCTGCATCCTCACTGACATTCACTGTAGTTGGTGATGATGTTGGTTTGTAGGCTTGTGGAACAGTCAGAGAGGAACCATTAGTTAAATGACTGCTCAAAAGTTTTCAGTGAAATCACTGACACACTTCTAGCTAAAAGTAGTTGACTTTACTAGAAATTTGCATGGTGCATTGTTCGGGGCCCCTGGTAGGGGCTTATTAAGGGGCAGGGCCCAAAAGTATAATTTCCCATTCATTTCTTATGTTGAGGCTTCCTAAACAGGCCTCCTATATAGCTGCAGCAGTGGAGTGAGCCACGGTTGCCATGACGACGGCTCCAGTCTGCACACCCACAGTTTGTGTCTTTTTGACCAAAGTGTGTTTGAGAAGGTGCTGATGAAAAACAATACAACCCATCAATATGCAACTTGGTACACAAACAGACCAGATCTGCAATTTATGAGCACAAATTGTCCAACAAAACTGGATAAAAGAATTTGCCTACTATGTACGGTGTGGCTGATGAAAAGAGAAAATTGAGAGCAGATTTTTCAACGACCCCACGCTCTGACAGTTGGTCTCTGCCCCTTCAAACTGCATTAAAAATGCCAAACCAAAGGATTTGGATAAAAAACGATACAGGGTATGAACATGCTGTCAGGTACAGCCAGGGAGGACAAGTTTTCCTGCGTTTTGAAGTTTGGATGAAGTTTCTATGTCAACGTATGGCTTCACAGCAAATGCTTGTTTAATAGTGATTTTTTGAATTTGCTCATTTTTTGCATTCATTTTTTATGGGATTTTTTGCTCTTTTGGGGCACTTTTCGCATTGGTGTATTTCAAGAAGTGGGCGACCGAAATTTTGCTATAAGAAGATTAAGATGATGCAGAAGAATAAACACGCTCCTTCCTGGAGCACGTCACAGCATCAAGGGTCAGAAGCTGTGGATCATGTTTGAAGCCACAGAGGAGGAGAATGGGCTTGTCTCACATTCCCAGAACCTCTGAGTGTGGCTCTACGTGCCACACTCACCCCGGCCTGTCTACGTCTGGAGCCTTTGTCGTGCCGTCTCCCCGGCCGCTCGCCCTCGCGGCCCCAGCCGACTCCTCCGTCCTCCTGGAAGTACGGCAGCTCTAGCAGCTCCTCGCAGGACAGACGCAGGGACGGGTCCATCACCAGGCACGACTGCTCAAGGAAAAAAATAAAACAAAACAAAAAAAAAAACAGGTTAAAATACTCAAAACATTCAGAAACGGAAATCTCCTGAACCACTGAATTTCTGAATGTGAAAAAAACAAAAGTATTTGTGAAGTATTTCACCATAAAAGTGTTAGTGTGTTAGTTTTTCATCAAATATGGGATCCAGTGATAATGAATATCATTTCAAAAGACTTAAAACTCACCCCTCAGATAATAGAAAGTATAGGTGAGTGGTAGTAGGTGAGTGGGTGGGGAATTTTCATTTAGGGGGAAACTAGATATTACAAATATGTGAATTGACCTGTGCTGTTATATTTTACTTGAATTACATTGTATCTCTCTGCTGCAACTCATAATTTACTGGTAAATTAATATATCCATTATATCTCCGTAAAGCCAAAATTATGATGACAGGTTAATACAAGGTACCTTCATGACCTGGAGGGCATGAGGAGACACTCCATGGAAACGCTTTTCCAGCGGCTCCTGCGAGACAAATTAAACAGCGAAACGTGAACTAAAAAACCAAAAAAAAGAAAAAAGAAAAAGTCTCCTGCTTCCAGAGTTTGTGCGTCTTTAGTTGGAGCAGGAACATACCATCGTGTCAGGTTCGGGAATACTGACTCCACTGAAGAAAACGTTGGAACGGAAGACCTGCTGGTGCCGAGGGATCAGGTCGCCTGAGATCAGAGATGAGATCAGCAGAGGCGACGTCCATCACCAGAAATGTGATCAGAGTGTGTGTGTGTGTGTGTGTAATGAACATCATGAGTCATGAAACCATTCAAAGTTCCCCGGTGTTAACTGTCTGATTATTTGTGGTGTGAAGGCAAAGCAAAAAAGGAAGCGAATACCATTACACTGGATAGCAGTCACGTCTGACATTCAGCCTCTATAAATATTCCTCTCTCAACCAAACTTATTAATAATTAAATGGAGGCTGGACAGAACTGGAAGCTTTTATAGCATGACATATATCTGGCATTTGGAGCATACGTTATGTGTGGAGTTGGAATGTTAGAATGTAACATGCTGCATGGCCGTGTGTTTTAATGTAGTAGTTTTTATAATTTATATGATTTTTTTATGGTTTTAGAAATCAGCACTTGTATTGATTTGTTAACTGCTGGTTTTCAGAATGTGTTTCTTCACATATATTAAGCAGTTTTCTTTTTTTAACAGTAATTTCTTCCACAAGTGAGACAAAAATTACTTACTGACCGATTGTAGCAAATGTAGCAAGCAGAGAAACTGCTTTTCAAAGAGACAAAGTACAATATTTTGTGACTGTGTTTTCATTTTTAAGTTGAGTATTTAAAGTAATGTTCATGCATCAGCTCTGGTCAGTCCAGTTTTGATTATTATTTAACTTGGAGCAAACTCAGCTCCGAGCTGTAGCATCTGTCAGATATGATTAGTGCTTTTTTGCACGCCAATGTGGTCTCCATATCTCAGCGTTTTGTACCTAGGGTTTTTCGGATGAGGTAGAGCTGATCCACGTCAGATTTCCCAGGCCAGAGAGGGTTCCCGTGGATCAGCTCGGCGAATACGCAGCCCAGGGCCCAGACGTCGACAGGAGGTCCGTACTGAGTGTCTCCGACCAGCAGCTCTGGGGCGCGGTACCACCGTGTCGCCACGTAGTCTGTGTAGTCATCCTCTGGTCCTGCTGTGAGCGTGCAGCAGGCACAAACACACACAGATGGAGATGGCTTATGCTGACACCCAGATACTGAATAATGAACACTAAATAACATGGACATGGTGGAGGAAGGGATTACACGGCGTGCTGAATGTCTACATGTTAAGGTATGGTAACGCGACACCAAAACCAAAGGCGGGATGTGTAAACAGAGATGGATGCAGAGATGCTCTGTCTGCCGCTCGTCCTGCCCCTAGCAGTCATTGAAACGTTGAAAGTGAGGAGGCTGACAGCGGGAGCCCCCATAGGGTCCATGCTGAATAAGTCATTAGAGGTGCATCACACTAAACGGCCATAAATGCTGCACAGCTCTACCCACCAGCACTGCTAAAAAACTCAGAGCTGAAGTGAGAAAGACTTCAGAATTTCAATTCAGTCCCTAATGATGAGGTGCATTTCAATTCAGACATTTGTATAGTAGCCACCACCAACCGTCCTGAAAAGCAGTGAGTTGTAGGACTCTGCTTCGGTTTCCATGCACAGATGATGTAACCTACTGAGGATGCGGGCGAAGCCGAAGTCGCAGAGCTTGATGACTCCAGTCTTGGTGAGGAGGATGTTCTCTGGCTTCACGTCGCGGTGGATGCACTGCAACATAAACGCTCAGGATCAGGGAACGTGGCAACATGATCCACAGTCTGGCTGGAGACACAGAGAGGGGCTCGGACCGCGGCCGAGGACAAATTAGGAAAGAACACGGTGGCACAATGGCATGAGATCAGAAACCTGTGCACGTTTCACTGTGGAAACTCAACACTGCATTGTTGTCACTGAGACTTTAATGACGCCTGTTGTGGTGAGCTGAGGCCCAAACAAAGCTCATTAAACTTTACAAGTTAGTTTGGTTGTCTACGGGTTTCTGCGGTTAGATGTGCGACAAATTACTGCACAGCCTCAGTCGATTCCTCCTGGTATAGTCTAATCTCAAATACGTCATTTCCTGCTATTCTTTTTGCTGCGCCTAGACAACCTGGGTTATACAAAAAGGATTTTTATTCTCCAACATTTGGCACAATCATGCTTTTCCCCTTGACTGACACCATGTTTGTTGAGTGGGGTCTGAAGGGCATGGTCATCAATGTGGATTCCTAAGTAAACAAGGTGTTGAATGTTTGCAAATGAGAAACTATATCCAGCAATATCTTCTATCATTCGAATCACTACCAATTGAGAACCCTCCTTTTAAGATGTCTCACACACTCCCCCCAGAGTCAAAACATTTGGTTTCTGACTTTGTGGGTATTCTTGGTGGGGAACTGGACACAGACATGGAGCATATAAAACGGTTGTTTTATATACAACATAAAAACAACATAAAAATGTTGTTCTAAGGCTTTTAAAACAGTGAAGAGCACTCCCCTCCCCCAAAAAAAAGATCCCAGAGAGAATCATGATATCCATACACGTCATATAAAGTGTGATTCTGACATTGTGTTTGTGGCAGAAGTTGACGGCCTGCAGCGTCTGCCACACGATGCTCTTCAGCTGAGCCTCCGGCACCCTGCACGACACACACACACACACACACACACACACACACACACACACATACACACAGGACAGAAGATATATATCAACTGCTCCAAAAACAAAACCAATCCGCTGGTTGCTTTAATTTACTTCATCTGTTATTCTGGCAGATTTCAACGAAACACGTGGTGCTTTGACCCACGCTCCTGTCGCCACGGCAACTGCTGGCCCGTCTCTAACGGCCTTTGTTTTCAGGAAGCAGCTAGAGTTTCTGCTGCACGGCCTTGTGGGGAAAACAGAAAAACGCAGCTTCTGAGCAAGGCCTCGGCTTCATGTCAAACTCCCTGCAACTCTCCTCAGTTAAACAACACAACCCCACAACATTAACCATTTGAAACCGAAAGACAAGCTAGGTTGCTGTGAAATGTCAATATGTAGAAGAAAGGTTCCAAGCAGAGTGTGTCTTAAGAATAAAACTAAGAATGTTAGGTATAGAAATGACTTTATTGATAACAAAAGGGAAATTAACTTGTCTGCTGCTCATCTATCATTTGTAGAAGATTAAAAGCCTAATGGCTTCAGGTCCAGAGGATATTCTGGGACCGCCTCCACGGTCTGGTCCATCAAGGTGTTATGGAGTGGATGATCTCAGTTGTTCAGAATGGACTCTACCATCTTCAATCTTCAATCTGGGAAACATGACTGAAATCTCCTGATGTTATCAAAGAGCCTCAGGATGTTTAGTCTGGATCAAGCAACAAAGTCATGGAGAACTCGAGAACTTCTTTCTGAGTCTGCACGAGTATTTAAAGCTCAGCTGTTATTGGACAGCTGATATTTCCCATTATGACTGAGGCAGAAAGACTCCAGCTCCATCTCCAAACTTCACTTTTAACACCAGCAGAAACCATGAAAACACCTCTTCATCTCCGCTGGAGCAGGCTGCAAACATCCTCCAGTTTTCCTCCATTCTTATTATTAATATCCATATTATTTAATACTTGGTAGAGGGAAACACAACTCATTTATATCCTTGTTATTGTATCCTTGTTTTGAGTACAAAGTAAAATAAAGAGGAGATACTCCAGTACTTCAGACTGATGCATATTTGCTGAAAATGCTTCAAGATATTTAATAACTGAGCACACCTCGCAGAGTGAATAGTTGTGCCGCGTCACCCCTGACTCACCCGCGGGGGTGTTTGTCCAGCTCGTTGAGGACGGTCTGCTCGCAGAACTCAAACACCAGGTGCAGCCGTCGTTTCCTCCTGAACACCTCCAGCAGGTTCACCAGATTCACATGTTTCAGCTGCTGCAAAGCGACAAACACTGTGTTTCAGTTGTTCAGTTCTTTTTCGTGCTTATCTGGCAACCACACGTATGCTTTGCACTGATTCGGTGTCTTTCCTGCTGCTCATATCAATTATCACATAACTTAACATTATTAGTAATCAGCAAAGGCAACCATAGTAAAAATAGATAGATTAATAATTGTACCCTAATTTATGCCACTATTGCATTATTATTACATTGTATTATTTGTTCTGTTGTTTCTATCATTATTATTATCATTGCTCTCCTTGTCATTGTTGTTATTATTATACTCTACACCTGTTGCATGAGCGTGCGCGCGCATGCCCGCGCGCTTGCGCTCACCTTCAGCATGCGTATTTCCCGCAGAGCGATCTTCTTGATGACCGGATCGTCCTCGGACTCCACAAACTTCTTGATGGCGACTATCTGACCCGTGTCTCTGTGTCTGCATTTGAACACCACTCCGTACGAGCCTTCGCCTATTTTCGCCAGCTTTTCGTATTTGTCCATGGGGCAGGTAGGAGCTGTCACCTGTCAGCACAACGCACACACACACACACACACAGAAAATGTTTGAACCCTAACCCTAACGTAAGACGTGTTCTGGACCTCTCACCTCAGATCCTGTAACAAACGCACCTTAGATCTTCGCAGAGTTCCTCAGGTTGATGGACGGATTAGCAGGATGTTTTGTTTTTTGGCTCTTGTTATAACCAGGCTAAGGCCTGACTGCAGCAAGTTTTTGCACCGAGGACGCAAAAAAAAATGTCTGTGTCGAAAGCTGCTACTCAATGATCTCACGGGTCTCTCTCTCTCTCTCTCTTTCTCTCTCTCTCGCTCGCTCTTCTCTTTCCTCGCGTTCATGGTTACCGTGGCAACCATCCACAAACCGAGTCTCCTCCTTTACCTTCGCATGTAAACATTAGCGCCTTTAGTCAAGCTCAGTTAGATGCATTTAGCTTGCCCACGATGCTAATTTTTAACGAAGTTTAACGAAACTGAAACTAAACTTACCACAGTTAAGTTTTTTGTTAAGGTGGTTAAAATTTGGTTACTAAATACAGTATTTAGATCACGTTCTCCTCGCATTATGAGCAGTGCTTATCTGACCGAAATTAATGTAATTAATTAATGTAAAAAACATACATGTATATAGTTAGAAATCCATAATCATAAAACAATCAACATCTGACTGAACTATGGAATCATATAGGCAAAAACAAATCAAGAGGAGGACCAAGGATTACAGTTTGACATAGCACACTCTAAAGGGGCAAAATAGAAACTAAACTAAATATGTCAGAGGAAATGAAACCTGTCATTGCATAGAGGATGTATAGTAATGTAACTCCTTAAAGGCTTTTGCACCCTGCAGCACAATTACTTTGTATGAGACTTTGAGGCAAAAACTACAGTGTTATTCTACCTTTGACCACTAGGGAGCAGCACACAACAATCAAAGCTCTTTCAACTTCACCACAACAGGAAAAGCTTGCTAATATTAGCTGACATATGATAACGCTCAGGTTAATGCTCGCTTATCATTATCTGTAATCAGATCCGTGTGTGTGTGAGAGAGAGTCTTGTAGTGATGACCTGCCTGTGTGGTTGTTGTTGTTACTTGCAGTATTTTAGGGGATTTTCACCCTGAGAGTTCCCTAACGTGAAATGCCAGCATTCATTGCTGTGGTTTGATGAATAGCTCAGTATTCATAATTGTCTCAGAGAATACACTCTCTTTCTCATGGGAAACACGTCTGGGCAAACCCTGAACTAATAACACATACACACACAAAAAAAAATTCCAACAGCAAAGAATGGCCCCGACAGCAATTTACTATCTTTATTTCCCTGTTGAATCATCCCTTTAGACACAGACAAAATGATTGAAACCATCGCGGGTTTGTTTTAGTCTGGCTTTCCTTTTGAAAATACACAACCCGACCTCTTTAAAAAAAAAGAAAAAAGGAAGACAGAAAAGAAAGAAAAGCAGCAGTACAAGACAGGCTGACTCTCCTCCTCTCCATCCCTGACTGGATCCTGACTGCTACTTTTAGACGACGGCCTGGCGGGCTCTCACTGCCACCAGGTAAATGTGTGTGCCAGTTTGGCCTGTTGACATGTCAGTCACCACTGCCTCTATGGCAAAACAAGCCACAGAGAGAGAGAGAGAGAGAGAGAGAGAGAGCGAGAGAGAGAGAGCTGCTGCCTCTAAAGCCACTTATTCAGCTCAGTGTTGAGCTCCTGGCTTCCTGATGTGGACACAGCGCAGGCAGCTCAGCTCTGTTCAACAGCAGATGTTTTACACAGCGGCCGTTACCCTCATTTCCTGGGCGGGGAACTGCTCGCTCTATTAGATGAGGAACAGGAACCAGCAAAGAAAAAAAAAGAAGAGTTAGAGGGAGAGAGAGAGAGAGAGAGAGAGGGGAGAGGGAGAAAGGCAGGCAGAGCAGTGAGGGGAGTGAGTGCAGGAGAAAAGTTAGAGCTCCCACAAATCACTTTGTCACCAGCAAGCTCTGACAAGCCAGCCGGAGAGGAGAGTTAAATAGAGGTGTGAGGAGGCAGTTGTGTGAGACTAGACTCCACAGTGGAGGTGTGAGAAGGAGCTCCAAAGGGCAAAAAGGAAAAAAAATATAAGAGGAGGAGGAGGAGGTGATGGCGATGAATGGATAGAGGACATCTGATTCCTACACAGAGCATGACCTAAGAGGGACTGGTACTCGTGGATGGTTCACTGTTTGAGAAGAGAAGAGAAGGTGTGTCGATACTTCTTCTTTTTTGCCCCTCGGGGAGCATGATGTTCGGCTGCGTTTGTGATCCTCTGGTAGCATCCGACACGTCTCTGGGTCCGAGCATGTAATTGTGGCGTGGCTGTTGTTTTGTGACAGGGTTCAGAGACAGAGGCAGCTGCTGCTGTGCGCGTGAAGAGGGCACGAGTTTGGATGTGTTGAAAGCAATCTCTGGCGAATCGCAGCCGTACACGGATCACATGCTGTTATTGCTCAAAAGAGGTAGTCAGCAGCAGACGGCCACACTAGTTTATCTGATGTTTTAACTGCCGGGACATTTCTTAATAATGACTGCCGAGTGTTGTGGTCAGACTACAGAAAGTTTTTAACCTATCATTATCCTCTCTTGGCTTCACACCGTGGATGTTTGATTAGCTCCGGGCTGAGGCAAAACCCCTGAGAGTTTTATCTGGGCTGTGAAGGAAGCCAGTAAGTCATCTGATCAAACTTCAAAAACAGAAAAATAGGAAGGCCCTTTTTTTTCCTCTCTCTCTCCTACTTTTAGCACAGGACGTATCCTATCTCTCTCTCTCTTTCTCTCTTGCCTCAGAGACATTTAGAGAGAGACCGATCTTGACATTAAACACATGTAGAACAGCCCCTGGATGATCTGCTGAGGACAGACAGGAAGTGGCAAAAACCTTTAGCTCAGACAGTGAGGGACGAAGCTTTCTTTTTGTTTGTTTTCCCTCATTTCTCTGCGTCTCGTACATCTGCCGGCCTTGACCCCTGGGGACAGGTAAAGAGAGACGCTCTGAGCTGACACGTGGAGGCGTGGATGCTGGAGTCGGTCTGTGAGCGCAGGACTGTGTGCGAGGCAGAGGAGGACATGGCCGTTTCTACTGAGCTCTTGTGAAGCTGCACGTCTGTTCGCCTTTCGGGGCTCCGTTGGCATCTGACAGCTCGCTTCGCCTCAGCCAGTGTGAGACGTCATTGTGCTACCTGTGAGGCTGAGTCACGGGTCTGGCTCATCCCTCCATGTCTGGGGTTTTTCTCCACCTGCTTCTGGGGGCAAAAAGAGAGCAGCGCGTCGGGAAGCACCAGTAGTCCTGAACTCTTGAGGACTCTCCACACTGCTTTAATTGTTCTGCTCTGTGTGTGTGTGTAAACACCTTGCGTCACTCACACCTCTCCACCGAGTGATTCACTGTTCCCTAAGCATCCCCCGGTCGGAGGCAGGCGCTTTAGAGAGAAAGGTGAGAGCAGGTTTCGCTCAGAACTAGAGGACAGACAGACAGACAGACAGACAGACAGACAGACAGAGAGAGAGAGAGAGACAGACAGACAAGTTGGCACCATGAAGCTGGCACTGTTGCTGCTCGTGGTCTGGTATGTGATGGAGAACGTGAGCGGCATGTCGACGTGTAAGACCGTGGACCTGGAGATGGTGAAGAAGAAGCGCATCGAGGCCATCAGGAGCCAGATCCTGAGCAAGCTGCGTCTCCCGAAGGAGCCCGAGCCGGATCAGGCTGGAGACGAGGTGGAGATCCCGTCCACCCTGCTCTCCCTCTACAACTCCACCAAGGAGGTCCTGAAGGAGCAAGAGGCCAAAAACCAGACGGACATCGCCACGGAGCAGGAGGAGGAGGAGTACTTCGCCAAGGTGCTCAACAAGTTCAACATGACCAGTGAGTATCAGATGACTAACATGAACGGAGGATAAAACTGTGATTTATGCCGCTAGAAAAAAAAAGATCTGGAGCTGCTCTCTCTCTGTCCAGCACCGCAGCTGCTGAGGCGGAGTGAAATCAACAGGTGCCCTTTGGTTCAAGTTCTACTGTCCATGAAGCGAAGCATGCCTGAAGCATTCAGTGATTCACAATCGATGTTTCACATTGTCATTTTCTTGGCAAGCTCCTGCGATACGAGAGCCAGAACGTGGCTGCGCCCCCCCCCCCCCCACAAATTAACCGGTGCTGTTTGCCTGATGGCTACGTCACTTCCAATCTTGTCCATAAATTCCCTCAGCGTGTGTTTTCCTTCTGATCTCCATCCAACGTCTTCAGGCGGCTCGGGCAGTTCAAAGATCACAGGCGTTACAACTTATCAGGACTCTGTGTGTTTGCATCTGGTCCGATGCTGTGTGTTGTTGCCATTGGTATCCGTGGCATTTTTACTGCGTTATTAGCACGGTTTGCTTGGCTCGCCCGCCCCGCTCTGTTTATGCAGCTAAATGGGGGTTTGGCTGTAATTGTGCAGCGGCTCTTAAAATGTTATGATAAACAGATTTTTTTTGTTTTGTTTTGTTTTGCTTCTTTGCTCCATTGTTCTCGACATGCCTATACTCCTCACCCTATCAGGCAGGCATCCACACTATCCCTCCTTTATCCGCCACTTCAAAAGAAAAGCCTGGAGTGGATGGACCACGCTCAGGAGCACAGCAGACCAAAAGAGAGAGAACAAAGGAACCTTCAGAACCAAAGGCAGGATTCTGCTCTGGTTAGATGGAAACCAAAAACAGGGAGGAAATGGAAAAATTAGACGAGAGGAGACATGAAACGCGCTCCTTCATCCTCACCCTGTCTTATTCCCTCATTTTCTTTTTTTTTTTCTCTCCCCTTGTCCCTTGAGGCTTGGGGGGGGGGTTTCCTGTAACTTGAGCATTGGGTTCCCCCGTGCTTATCCTGACACTTGTTCTCTATCATATCTATTTCTCTTTCTCCCTTATAACCATTTTCAGTTTCAAAAGCGCAACTTGTCTCACCGGCTCCTCTCTCTCTCTCTCTCTCTCCTTCTCTCTCTCTCTCTCTCTCCCTCCCTCTCGGCTGGGTTTCCTGAACTTATTATCATTGTGTTTGCAGCATGTTTGTGACGGGGCAGCTTGGCAGGAAGGAAGGCAGGCCGATGGTCACTGAGATCTCCAGTGACTCAGGTCCGGTACAAGTGGTGCCATGGGGAGCTTGTGTTTCCTACTTGTTTGTAACACCAGAGAACACCCGTCCACTGTCCCTCAGCTCAGATTCACATCAGACCAAAGCCTTCGCACACTGGGTGAACCAGCGTACATGTGCGGGCCATGCAGGCAAGAAATGTTTTGCAATTATTAGGAAAACACACAGAGAAGGGGTGTGGAGGGCGATCCGGAGGCAAAACACCGCTCGAGCAAAACAATTACGACAGAGTCCAACTGGAGAAGGAGTTTTTGTTGTTTTTTTTCTTTTTGTTTAATAGTCATTACACAAAAAGAAAGAGTCCTCCTCTTCAATTTGTGGTTGCTTTTACTGGACGACTCACACTTTCCTGATACCCTAAAACAAGCCTGCAGGGATGCATTTCTGAGTGCAGAGCATTTTAGAGCATAATAGTTTTAGTCCCCATTATGATAATTGTGCGGTGGATTCGGGCCTAGTTAGGGAGTCACATCTGTCCCTTCAAGACCACACAACACAACAGAGTCGGTCCAAATGTAATTCGGCTCATTTTAAGACACTTCTCTGCTACCTTGGAGGGGAGCCACGAAACGAATTCTCTGCTCTGCAATAATTATGATACTAAAACGAAGGTGCTGCTTCAGAGTCGGACAGTGTGCGTGTGTATGTGTATGTGTATGTGTGTGTGTGTGTGTGAGGAGCAGGGCGAGGTGGGGAAATGAGACATTGACGAGTGGGCTGTGGGAGGGTGGAGCCGAGCATATGAAGGAGGCAGGTATTTAAGCTGTTGCTGGAATCTGGGTCCTCCCACTGGTAATTACAGAGCTGTCTCCCTACCTGTCACAACAGCTGTCCCCGGCTTACCTGTGGATAGGCCCTGATTCAACACACAAATCCCCCCCCACACCCATGCAAGTTTGCAGCCCAGGGTTGCTATCTTTACCACTATCTGCAGGAGCCAGGCCTGTTTCTCGATAAGGACGTTTGACGGCACGATCACCTCAGCGCTGATGTCAATCGAAAGTAGAAGTCCTGCATCTCAGAGGATGTGACTTTATTTCCTGTTTCATAAACACTTGTACGCGCACGTTGCGCACTTTAGTAGAAAACAAAGACTCTCCGCGCTCTCCGAGCGTTGCTTCGTATGACGCTGGTGCCCTTCGTCCTCTGTACTCACTCCGTGTTTCCATTCATGCACTTCATGCAAACATTTCTCTCTGGTCTGGGTGGAACCAGTAAAATGTCATCTCGTTTCCCTTTACACTCCACACCAGTTCTTTTCAGTTTCAGTCTGGCCTCGCGACAAAGAGAGAGAGCGAGAGAGAGGGAGGGAGGGAGGGAGGGGGGTGGAATGCTAATACCTGCCTGCCCACCAACACCGATGTTAATAGTGGAAAATGATACACAAGCAGCCGTGACATGGAGGTCCTGGTACGGTGAAGATCGACTATGCAGCTATCCAAGTATGCGAAGCTTGGCTGAAGCCGCTGTCAGAGAGTAATTCCCGGATTTGAGAGCAGAGAATCCTGGCTCTGGCAGGCTGAGGCAGAGTAGAAGGTTTGGGTTCGGGCCAGGCCGGGCTCCATTGATACACATCTCCAGTTTCTTTGCAGCGCCACTCACACCCTCCTAAGCCTCACCGCTGCGAGTTACATTCATGCATTCTTCGCTCGGCTGTGTTCGCTTCACGTATCCTGTCGCCTCCCAAACCCCAGCTGCATCTTCTCTAGATCCCTCTTCCTAATGTTTCGCTCTCGATCTTCTTCTTCTTCTTCTTGTTCCCTGCTCTTATCTCCGCGCGACTAATCCCCCACGTAATGTAACGCTACTAGATTTATGGTGTTACAGCCCCTCGGTAGCTTGGCTCTGGTTTCTATCAGGCTCTGCAGGGGGAATGTTCTTTGCTGTCATGATATGGGGCAGGCTGAGGAGTAAAATCTGCAAATATGGGCAGGGATACTGAAAGAACAGGAAAACCTTCACTATGGTCAACTTAGCGGCAGCTGGAACAGATTGCAGAGCGTTTGGCTGCAGTCGAGGTTATTGAGTAACACAGAGTTTATTTATGAGAAACATGAGTAATGAACATGTCATAGTTATATTGTGGAGAAAAGCGCAGCGTTGGATGTGCGAAACGTGCCGATGTAAGAGGAAAATATTTAATGATAATGACTGATAATAGCAGTTCACACATAAAATAATCCAAACGTGTCACTTTTAGGACCATATTTCCCAAAGCCCATTAATATTATTTATGGACAAGATTGGTTTGACACATCAGATTATATGACTTGCCGGTCGAACATCCGTTTTCCATTACACGTGTCGTGCCCGAACTTGCTCGTCGACAGTGTATTCCCTGAAATCTGATCAGCGACGGCCTCTTTTCCAAAGACCCACGCACAGGGAAAGAAACCGCCAGCGACAGCACCATCCAGATGCAGTTCAACATCTCAGAGATACGCAGAAGTGTGGGCGACTTCCGCCTGCTGACCAGCGCCGAGCTCCGGATGCACATCACGAAAACCACGTTTCAGAATCCGCAGCGGGTGGAGCTGTACCAGGGCAACGACTCCGGCTACCTGGCCTCGCGCTTCATCAACAAAGACATGAGCGACAAGTGGCTGACCTTCGACGTCACCGCCACGCTCCAGCAGTGGCTCAAAGGAGACGGTGAGAGCGTCGTCTGCTCATCTCGCGCCACGACGATGACCTCGGCCCCTCTTGTTTGTTTAAAACCAGCGAATCTCCCCTTTTCTTCTTACCACCAGATGCGGGGAATAAATTCCAGCTGCGTTTGGTCTGCGAATGCCAGTCCGCCACCGCGGACACAAAGTTTGGCTTCGAGATCGCCGGGATCTCAAACAGCAGAGGGGACATGGCGGCGTTGAAGATGGCGAGCCAGCAGGCGCCCTACATCCTCACCATGTCCATCCCCCAGAACGTCAGCACCAGCGTCAACTCGCGCAGGAAACGCTCCACGGACGCAAAGGGCACCTGTGAGGCGTAAGGAGCCCTGCACTCGTCTCATAGCTCCGCTACAGATCGTTTTCAGTAACCTTTCCGAGAGACAATGGAAATTATGATTATGAGTTGGGTTTTCATTGAGATTTCTGACCAACCTCCCATTTTTTTTGTAAAACCTCACACTGCGTGACCACCAATTGATGCCCAAGACAACTAGTGTTTTCCATTTTGATACTTTTATATTATTAGCTGAGATTAGGGCGAGGGCTAGGGTTAGCGCTAGTGTCAAATTGTAGCACCTTATTTGATGCTAACTGGTCACGTGACTGCGTGCGTCGCATCTGGTGACATGGAAATGACATGCAAAGTGTTTCTATCACGCTTTTAAGAAAACCCCTTCACAAGAGCCTAAAAGTATTTGCAACAGTGAGAAGGTTCTGCAGTGTATGAGACACCAGGGTTTCATTGAGGTCTTGAATCGCAGCTGCACTGATGACATATGTATAATGCTCGAAGCATTAAGTTAATTTGAGACGTTTCTCCTGTTTCCTCTCTTGCAGCCAGCCCGACACCTGCTGCATGAGGAGCTTGTACATCAACTTCAGGAAAGATCTGGGCTGGAAGTGGATCCACGAGCCGCAGGGATACTACGCAAACTACTGCATGGGCTCCTGCACTTACATCTGGAATGCTGAAAACAAGTATACCCAGGTACACTGTGGTGCCAAAGAGTCAATTGATCTGATCTGGTACCTTATTTGTGAGCTCTGATAATCAATAGATTGGTCAATAGATCGCAGCAGGTCACATTCAGTAGCATCGTTCGGACCGTATAGGAGAACTTCCTACTGCTATTGTTTGGTCGGTGCTTTCTGGGCTATCGTAGAAATCTATCGGTGCAACCCTAGCTGACTCCGGAGGAACGTCATCTGTGTATATACGTCATTCCATATCTATAGAGCCATATAAATGATACAACTGTTTCCCGATTTCAGCTTTTTTCTCCCTGCTGATGTTGTGACCATGAGCAGCATCCATTGTTTTAACTCATCCGAGTTTTTCATCTGCATTTTAAAACTGGTTTTCAAAGTCTTTTTTGACGTTTCATCCAATCTGAGCAGCAGTTTGTGTTCACTGATCATTTCATCAAACAATGAACATGACAACACCTCACAGTTTGGAGCCGCTAGTGTGATCCCTTTAGCATGATTAAACAGCCAATTTGAAAAATGTTTTAATTTACATTTACGTGGGGTAACTCCACGTAAATCCATCACCCGTGCGTCACGTCTGTGATGAGATTCTGAGGTGAGGTCTCTGTTTTCACGTTTCTCCCCTCCTCTAATTGCTTCCAGATTTTGGCCTTGTATAAGCATCACAACCCCGGAGCCTCTGCCCAGCCCTGCTGCGTCCCCCATACACTGGACCCGCTGTCAATCATCTACTACGTGGGCAGGCAACACAAGGTACTCATCCCGCATCTTAAGTGTCCCTCGCCCCGAGGTGAAACGTTTCCCAAGCGTGTGACGTGAAAGCGACACTCTCAGATGTTTTACCAGTTTGCTGCTGTTTTGTTTTGTTTTTTTTCCGCCTTCAGGTGGAGCAGCTGTCCAATATGATCGTGAAGTCCTGCAAGTGCAGCTAAGAACGCGGCTCTGCCTCCCCTCAAACGTTCAGATAACGAAAGGAGCCGTGTTTGGAAACCACCGAGAGCGGCACGTGACTGAAAAGTTTAAAAAAAAAAAAAAAAAAAAAAAAGAGACGAGGATGGGAGTAACGTGGCCGGACAAAACCTTTTAGAAGTCATCATCCATGGCAGTCGGCTTCTCCTCCTCCTCCGGGCTGAGCTCTCTCACCATCACGCCGAATGCACACCAAACAATGGACTTCTTTATGCTATAGATCGTATTCGCTGTGTGTACATACTTCTGTTTTCCTTGCAGTAGTAAAACTTTCTGTCTTGAGATGAATTAATTTATTTGTTGGAGGGACAGATCTGTAAAGAGGCGATTAAAAAAAGAAAATATAAAAAAAAAAAGTCATTTTGAGGCGGAGGCGGATCTAGGACGCTGGAGGACACTGAGACCAAGACCTCAGAGGAGGAACTCTTGGCCCGAGCACAGAGGTCGCATTTAAAAGGTGCTAAATCCCAGGTATGAAAATCAGCGGTTGTTGGGGTTTTCCTGGAAGACAAAGCCACAGGTGTTTTTCTGGAGAGAGAGTCGCGCCGTAAAGGACAACAGCAGACAATTGCAGGGACAGTCCGGACCAGGGGGGGGGGGAAACGCCCTCTGACACGTTTCACAGGAGCCGTCCATCAGTTTCACCTGCTTTTTCTTCCTCTCTCTCTCTCTCTCTCTCTCTCTGTCTGTGGGTGTGATTTATACAGTGCTTTTATTGTCGCCTGATGTTTGTGTTCCTAATTGAATGTCAGCCTTTTTTTTTTTTTCCTCGCGGGTAATTTCAGGGGTTGTGATGAGAGTGATGACACCGTGTTTTTCTCCCTCTCAGGATTTACAGCCGAGCTTGTTGTCTTTAAATGGAGGGGTGGGGGTGGGGGGGGGTCACGGGATGTGTTGGTAGTGTTGGTTATAGGGAAGTCCATTCAGACTCACAACACACATGTTTGCTGTTTTTATTTTCTGTTTTAAAAAAACCACCATAGTGAATTAGAGGCAATTTATTGCCTTTTATTTCAGGGCAAAGTTTTAAACTTTCATCTGATGTGTGATGCTTTTTTTGCACAAGTCAAGAATTCATTCATCTTCTGGATTTGTTTTAAGAATAACACCAACATTTTTCTTTTCATTTTTCCTAAATGTATTTTTAAAGTGCACTTAAAGGTTTGAAATTTGCATCTGTAAATACTTTAAAACATTTTTTTTAAATAAACGACGATGTTAAATTATCACGTCATAGGGCGATATGTTTGTGAGGAAAACGAAACCACGCGCGTCGTAAATGTGTGTGTGAGTGCGTTACATTTTACAAAACGAGCACAAACCGAAACGAGAGCTCGGGTGTTCTGGATGGAGCGTGGGACCCCGCCAATAAAACATGAAGCTGTAGAACTCCTACGATTTTTCCATACGAATCTACTCTTTGACTTAAACAAATCTTCATTCAAGTAAAAAAAAAAACAGGTTGCGCACTTTAGCGGTGATTGTCCAGCGTCAGCGGGGGGAGAGAGAGAGGTCTACCCTAGGAAAAGTCTGGCGGGTGCCAGGTGCGTGTGGTCTCTTTCTGGGCTAGAGGCGGATGCCTGTTGACTCTGGACGCCTGTGGACTGAGTGAAGACGAGCCGGACTCCACCTCCACCTACACCTCCTCCACCTCCACCTCCACCGACTCCACCCCGACCGCCACGGCCCAACGCTTGGATTCCCGGACGCACCGCCCGACCTTGGCACTGCCTCTACCTGCGCAGATTTTTTTTTACTATCTCCTCACACCTTGTCCACCTCCCCCTCCTCCCCCTCCCCATCCTCCTGCCCCTCCCCCTCCCCCACCCCGCCGTGCGGCCCCACCCCTCTCCCTCGGCACTCAAGGGATTACTGGCAGCCCACGAGGCTGAATTGGGAGTGAGGAGAGCAGGTCCAGACCCGTTGGTAAGTCCCAGACTTAAGGGCAGTGACTGCATGGAAAATTAAACACACAACCGTACACATGCACATGAAAACACTGAACCCACTGACACACAAGCCACGGCTGCAGCGGGAAGCGGAGCAGAAGCAGCGCACCAACATCAAATGCCTTACATAAGCTTGGTGCTGCAGACCTGCTATGGGGGCTGCCTGTGCTGCTAACAAGGTGACAGCGATCTGCGCTATCTTGTTCCAGAGCTGGTCATGTTACCCCCGGCGTTTCTCTCTCTCTCTCTCTGGCGGGCCAGCACAAAGCGCTTGTTTGGAAAGCGCTCAACAAAGGCGGATAAACAGAGCGAAATGAAACACGATCGACGTAATTCTGTCCATTTCTATCTCACCTCTCAAAATGACTACGACAGGTCCGCTGCCAGGGGGCCCCCCACCCCACCCCCTATTTTGGATCTCGTTATCGTGGAATGTTAAAAGGTTTTTCTTTCTTGAGAAAACAGGATAATTACCAAAGCTCAAAACGGCCGAGACACGTGTTGTGTTGCGGGAGACAAGATCATTAAAATTCACCTCTCGGAAAAAAAAAAAAGAGGTTAGCACATCTCCGCCGTATTTTACTTTCCCCGCAGTGACCAAACAAAGGGTGTGAATGTCAGGAGGCTCGTAAATCTATCACGGTGTTAGTGGAACAATCCCAGAGGGGAGCCAAGCTCACGAAGGCTCGTCCTTCTAACCCAGTGCTCATTTCTCAGCAGCTGCTTCCTCCCCGGGCCCTCGGGCTACTTTATGGGACCGAAACAGACTGCTGACACCTCCCGCCACAAACTGAAGCACATCCCAGAAAAGGCTCCTCGAGCAGGGAAAAGAAAAGCGTCGACGGGTGTTACGCAACAGCGAGGGCCAGCGCCTGCAGCATTTCGAGGTCAGGCAGGTGTTCGCTTACCACTAAGGCGCTCCACGTGCCGGGTTTATAGGACGGCATGAGTAACCAGAAAATCGCGCTTTTGTTGCACTTGATCGTGAGCGGATAAGTCATTCAATTTTGACGTAATTGGCCCTTTAACTGGATCCATGTGCCGCTGAGGAACGAGAGGCTCCGTTTCGATCGAGATGAAAAGCGATCACTCCGAATGGAAGACGATTCCTTCAATTGCTATTTTGGGTCGCGTCTTATTACGACATCGACGGCATTCGCAATTACACGGTATGTCCGCTGATCTTTTTGCCCCAACTGGTCATTAGGAGTGTAGCGGTGGAGCGGCCCGGGGTAATTCCTGCGGACTCAGACGGAGCTGACTGCGACCTTAATAACACGCTCTGGTGTCCTGCTGCTGCTCAGCCCCGCTGCACAGTCATACAGCTGCTCAGAGCCATTGTTGCTCCAGGTGCTGAATCTGTGCGCACACACACACACACACACACACACACACACACACACACACACGTACACATACAAATACACAACCGCACACATCAACAAACATGCTCTCCTACTGCTTTTTGTCATCACTGTAATTCGGATCGCCGTTTGCCTTTTGGATGCTCCCCCACCAAGTGTAATGATTTCATTTTAGTTGGTTTAACTTTTGAATTGTTCAGGTTTATTAGAATTTATGTTACAGCTCTGTGATTGAATAGAATAAATAATAATAATGTAATAATAATCATAATAATCCTTCCAGGGGGGAAATTGCCCTTACCTCACCAAACAAAAGTCTATCTATCTATCTATCTATCTATCTATCTATCTATCTATCTATCTATCTATCTATCTATCTATCTATCTATCTATCTATCTATCTATCTATCTATCTATCTATCTATCTATCTATCTATCTATCTATCTATCTATCTATCTATCTATCTATCTATCTATCTATCCATCTGCATCATAAAATGGAGGCACCAGTATAGAAGACAAGTAAAAAAAGTGGTAGTTATTAGTAGCAGTTTTAATATCAACCAGTATCAACTTGAGAACCATGTTATCAACATTCTAAAGATTACAGTCTGTATTGATATCGATTTCCTTGTTTCAGCCCAGTTAAACAACATTATTCCATGGACATTCGAAGCTTAAACTTAATATATGTGTGACATAGTGACAGGTAACACGCACGAGCATGCACACACATAGCAGACAGCTCTCTGATTGTCTGCCCGTCTCTCTCTAGACGACTGTGTGATGGCAGCCTGTGTGGAGGGCCATGCAGGGAGCTGACAGGTGTTGCCCCCCCCCCCCCCCCCCCCCCCCCTCCACCTGTCTGTCCGTCACCTCACACCTGCAGCTCTTGCCGAGATGTTTATCGCAGTGTGAGTCAGCCGACCACATCTCACGCTCCGTCTCCTCTTTTCTCTTGTCTCCCCTCTCATCTTTTTCTCAACCCCCAGCCAGCTCTCTGAATGCTGCCGGGTACATTTTGAGTAATCACCTGAACTAAACAAGGTAAGTGATAGGGGAGGAGAGCAGACGAATGGGGAAAAAGACCTCACACCTCTGCGCGCCAGATGTTTTAAGCACTAATGTCACAAAATAAAGATTTACAGGGGGGAAAAAACAACATATGCACAAATGAAAGTCCCCCGTTTTCGTTTTCACCAGACGGCGGCCGGGCTCTTTAGTCATGCACATAACCGGTAGCTAACATCATAGCTTAATACACGCAGGATCAAAGAAAGAGGAGAAACTCAAAGCCTCAAAGGGGAAACTACAAAGGGAAAGTACGATAACACATGTGAGAGTGTCTGAGTGTGGTTGTAAAGCATGCAGCGCCCTGACTCATTTGCTGGACCTCGGTAAGTAAGAAATGTTTTCTAAAAAAGGAAAGGTACCAATTACATCTCTGGACTGGCTCCTTCTCACGGTGCAGCCCCTCCCTTTCCTTCCTTCTCAGAGTCTATCTCTCTTTCTCTCTCTTTTCTCTCTCTCTCTCTCTCTCTTTCTCTCCATCCCTGGACGCAGAGGGACAAATCTGCCCCTATAAACAGCCTCCATCTCCGGGGTAATAAACAGAGGAGAGGATCTGCCTCTGGGGTTTAAAAAGGACAACAGTGGCCGTAGAGGCGCTACACCCAGAGGAGACGCGGCCCAGAAATAGCAGTTTGACCTCACAGCCCTGACGGAGGAACGAGGTCCAGTGGGTGATGGTGACGGAGGGAGGGAGGAGAACTGGTCCCCGAAGCGCCAGCATCTGGACAGAAAACTCCAACATCTTTATTGTGGCGAATAAAACCTGCACCGGTTGCGTTTGCTCCGTGTCACTCGGGGACAGAGAGGTGGAGAGGTGGAGACAGATGGTCCCGTTGCATCAACACCTTCGTGACTTCTCACATTCATGGCCCTGTTATCGCTCTTCAGTTCCCCATTAGCATGCTGAAAACCAACCCACCCACCCCCCTCCCCCGATGATGTATAGTCCAGCGCTCACCAACATTTTATGCCGGTCACGTACTTTACATTACATTGCAACACAAACAGGTGTGGTGAAAATGAAAAAAAAGCAATGAGCACATAAGAGCCAAAAAGCCTGGTTTAGTCATATCTTTCTCACAAACAATGCAGCCAGAAAATATTATTTGATTACTGGATTACTCAATTACCAATAGTGAAAATGTATTAAATGTCCAAAGAAAGGGAAAATAATGAACAGAATTAACAATAATGTGATGCCATGTCGACCCTAAATGACACGTTGACACGATCGAAAGTGAAAAGGTTTGATTTACCATAAGTTATGAGTAACTTTCACATTGTTCCCGTTTTGCTCCTTCCTCACATGATGCAATCCCACGTACACAGGACACACTCTTCACTGTGTGTTGGGGAGTAACGGAGTAGTGAAAGGGTCTGGAGGAACATCCAGGGGCATGTTGGGAAAGAGGGCGGAGCTTCAGCCATCCATAAAACCCCTGGCGAGCTTGGCTGAACCCAGGCCCTGACCCTCACCAGTGGGAGTATATTTAAGTTCACTCACACTCTATTACTCATCCCAGTGCCTCTTTCGTTCAATCTTATGTGGTCACACACACACACACACACACACACACACACACACACAGAACAGAAAGGGCAAAGCAGCAATTATGACGGGTGTGACGAAGGTCACAGGTCACACGCTGGTCTTAAACTGACATGACGGACAGAAGCACTTATCATCCTCCTGCTCTTAGAGTATACACACACACATGCACACAAACACACATACATACATACATACATATATATACATATATATGCATACATGCTTCCAAGCATACGGTTTGCATCACACAGTAACCTGATTCCCCTTATTGGCTAAAACTGGAGGTGAAGGAGGTGTTAGGTTTTCCATCACAGCTTGGTACAGGGCCTGTTTCGGATTAGGCCGCCGTGATCTGTGGCCTCCTGTGTCAGTTGGGGCTCTCAGCTGTATCGATGGGCGTGCAAGAGGTTACGACAGCGGAGAGAAAGGCCCGGCGGCCTCTTCCTCCACTGCCTCTGCTCGGAGGGACATTAGGTCAGCGTGCCCCCACCCCTCCTTCCTCTCCCCACTGGCTCTGAATTCCCCAATGAACAACACATTCCTCCTTCCCAGTCCCTCTGTTTATGACACACCATCCTTTGAAGCAGCACGTAAGTGTTTGTGTACATGTATGTGCACGGTTGCTCAAGTGTGTGTGTGTGTGTGTGTGTGTGGTAGCCTTGAGCAACTGGCTCTCTGTGAACAGATAAATGTTCCAGCATGATACTGAGAGTTGTTGGAGGACATTGGAGCACACCTGAGTAGGTATGAGGAGGGTGTGCGCAGTACATCTGGGTGACAGCTGTTTCTTACACCGTCCAGCCGAATCTAGGCCAATTGAATTATACAAAGAGGGAGAGAGAGAGAGTGAAGGAGAGCGATGGGTGGAGGAGAAAACTATGAGTCACCGAACTTGGGATGCGCTCCTTTTAAGAGGAAGAGACGAAGAAGGGGCATACTCAGTGTTGAGATGGAGAGAAAAATAAAGGAGTTGCTTTTCTAATTAAGGCAGCCCTGGAGGAGAGGGTGTGGGTGTTAGGGTGGTGGGGGGGGGGGTGGGGGTGAGGGGGTGAGGGAGTGAGGCGGTGGCGCAGGTCAAAGCAAGCTGAGTCATTCCTTCACAGCCATATCCTGTGATCGGGGCACTTTGGGAGCGGGCAGCAGGGTGAAATTATGTGTTTGGTTTATGCGATCCTTCCTCGTTTCTCCACCCAGTTGGCGCTCTCTCACACGCAACCGTATCATACATGTAAGACCAGGGAATGACAGGTCATACGTGCACGCACGCATGCACGTATCCATCACAGTGGATGTTCCACAACTTTTGGACTCGGAGAGAAAAATATGCATCAGGCAAAGTCAGTCACAACCTTTTAACTTTAATATTTGATATGCTCTAAATCCACAGTCTATCATAGTTTATCGTTCATAATTAGAGATTATGAGAACATCTGCTTGTATGCTTTTCTCCGCTGCGGTTCAGGCTGCAAAAATCATTCTTAACCGGCTCAATGTATCACTATTTATATCGTAAACTAAACAAGAGTCGACTTAATTAGCTCCGTCTTGTCCTGTTCGCTTAAATACTGCGTGTAACACTCTGTGTTATGACGGTGTTATGATATCTTCATAGGGTTACTGCTGTTTTGATTTAGTGCACACTGACAGAAAAAGTTAAACAGATCCCAGACTGAAAAGTGGGCAGGGGTTCAAATCTAGTCGATCTCAGTCTATCTGCGCATCGGCCTCGCTGAATGATGCTGCTGAATCACAAAGGCTCCACACGTTGAAAAACACCCCCCGCCTGCCCGTCCCACCCCGACCCTCGCTCCCCCACTCTGAGCAATCTCTGACCAAACTAATTTAGCCCGAGCGGCCTCTTGATAAAGAGGGAGATGGATTTGTCTGCTGCGTTCCAGGCAGTTCGACAATTGTTTGGGTCACGCCAGCTGATGAGCAAATGTGTACGTGTGTGTGTGTGTGTGTGTGTGTGTGTGTGTGTGTGTGTGTGTTCCTCCTGTTGTTTTCGATTTACCCGCGGGTCTCCGCATTGTTAAGTGGAGCAAAGAGACCATCTGCTCTGGAGAATACCCACAGTTCACACTGCTTCCCCTTGCCTGGCCACCCAAGTGCACAGGATGTGAACTAATACTTTACAGTAAGGAATCGCGCTCCCTGGAGATAAAAAAGCTCAGGGATGAGTCTGGAAGGCACCCAAAGGTCTGTCAGTATTTAATGCAAACTGACAGGAAGGTCCAGCAGTGAGAGCAACAGGAAAAGGAAACTCTTCCCCACAACATCCTGGATGACCTGCCTATGTGTGAACGGATATTTTCAGACTCTGGGCAGGGTTTCTCCGTCTGTGCTCCTGCCTCACAGCTGGTATTGACATGGCAAAGCCTAAAGTGTGTCATTAGTGACTTAAAAAGCATCTGTGTTCCAGCGTGTGTGTGTGTGTGTGTGTGTGTCAACCACCGTGCAGTAGCTGGGAAAGTGATGTTGTTCTACGGAGGGATATTTACACTTGTGACGCGCTCGTCGCGTCTGCTCTTCGTCTCACCACACCAGATTCTGGCTATTTACGCCGCTTGAGATAATTCGGTCCCTTCCCACCTCGTTGGCGGCGTCCCTCCGTAGGTCTTTCTTTCCCTTTCGGCCTCGCAGTCGTCTCATGGTCAGAGTATGCGCACCCAGACATCCTGAGTCACTTATGATGCGGGCTCCTCTCTGTGGGAAAGCTTGACCATGAGTGCGGTGCTCGTTCGCCGGCTGCTCATAAACAGTAGGAGCAGAGCCCGGGGACGTAAAATAAACTAGCCGCCACAACATGTCGTCGCTACCGTTAACTAGCGCGAAAACAACAACCGCGCTGCCAGATGAAAGCGCCGCGGCCGCTTTATGCCTGTGAGCCAGGGCGGCTTTGATGGATCATCCCGGGGGCTCTTTTCTGGTTTTATGAGCTCAGCCGCTAAAGGGGTCGCCGTCTGGCACGTCGGTACAACTGTAGGACGTGGGTGCGATGCGGAGCCGGTCCACAGCGCCGGCGTCACCTCCAGGTGAAGTGAGCAAACAGACGCGGCAATGTGTGACTCCCAGAGCGGACCGCCGGCGTCTCCCGGGGCCAGGAATGAACCGCGAAGCCGAGAATGAGAAAGAAAATATAGCGACCTGCGAGTGGGTGAGATCACATTTATGGTTAAATGGAAGTTTCTGTCTCCCTCCTCGGGTTCAGTAGGATGGTTGATGTCATAGGGCGACACTGGGGTGGTCAGTGTCTATAAATATCGTGCTTTTAAGCATTCCTTCTCTCTCAAATAAAAACCTTTTTCACCTCCAACATGCCGGCCTCTTGCTTCTCGAGCGTGTCTGTTTCTCATGGTCCAGCATCTGCCCCAGCGCTATCTATCTACATTCCTCCCTGCGAGCTTCTGTCCTTCTCTCCGAGACACACAGACACAGGCCTATTTCCCTGAATTTCTCATTTCCTGTTTGGGGTGTGTATCCGATTCCCTTGTTCTTGTGCCCAGCACACATCAAACACTCACGCTGCCCAAAATAAGAAAAAAGAGACAGCGAGGAGGACACACAGAGAGCGTATAAAAGAGAGAATGATTGCAGAAATAGATGTGAATGGGAAAGGGGTTCGTGAGGGCAGAGTCAGGGGGAAAATACTGAGTGATGACACAGACGTGTCGAAAAACAAAGGGAAATGAAAAGGAAAATACAAAATGGCTGATGAATGTAACAGCCAGAGATAAGGCCAGGGAAGGTCAGACCGTGAGCTCATTTCTCAGAATAGTTTTGCGAGCGTCATCTCACTTTGAAGGAATCTGGAATCTTCACGTAACTTCAGCAATTGCATTTTATTTATTCTAATTGTCTATTTAGTCGTCATTTTCTAAATCTCCTTTAATGGGGCGAGTGGTGCCAGCAGTCGATCAGGAGGTGGGGGAGGGGGGGGGCTGCCTGCTGGGTACAAGCAGTAAAAAAAAAAAAAGGAGAGAGAGAGAAAGAGAGAGAGAGAGAGAGAGAGAGAGAGAGAGAGAGAGAGAAAACTCTCATAGTCTGCTTCATATTTCCACCATCAAGATCCCGTTCAGGCTGCGTGTGGGCTCACACTCAGGTATGAAGCTGTGGTTTCAGGGACTACGCAGATTCCCATATTGTATTAGTTTCAGGAAAACTGACTTGACTTGACTTGTATTAGTTCTCAGAGTATGAACCCTTGCGTTGCAGTGGAGAAGTGGATATGTATGATAAGTATGTCCCACACAGACGGAGTTAAGGAAAGCAATGCTAACAAAAGAGGAAAGATACAATTTATTGAAGAAGTTAAAATCATCAATCAACAAGTCTAGAAATGTTAACAAAGAGTGATAAGAAGCAGGTAAGATAGCAGGTGGATGAATGTTCATATTATTCATTATGGTTACACATGAGATCTGTTTTCATAACAGTTTTTCACACAAGAAAAGCGATATTTCCGAAATGCTGATAAACTACAATTGTAAGTTGTAGGTTTTCCGTAAAGTTTTTGTCCTGCGTGACTCCACTTGAAGGAAGCCAGAAGTCCAAAACATTCAGCTTTGTGACCCACCAATGTCGTGTCAGCTGACATTTGTGTTTCCTTCACACTTTTGTAATAAACATCTTTATTGAAAAGAAAATGTTTTTTCGATATGTGTGAGGATATTTGTTTTCTGTTACCAGTTTTTAGTGTGATGTTTATGTTTTGCTCATATGTAGGGGTGATGGAAATGCACCTATGGCCGAACACTGAACTGAAGCTCCAAGCTTGTCGAAGATGTGTGTTAACTGCGAAACTTAGGGGAAAACTTTTACAAGAGAACCAAAAAAGTGATATTTTGTGAATATGATGAGTTGTGAATTCAGATTTTTATTCACACGCACCGAAGTTGGTTTCATCACGGTCGTACGAGGTGAAAACTTTATATTCAAAACAGCTCAGCGAGAAATGTAAACAGCTGCTCCGCAAAATATAAACACAATTGCTTTCTATACCCTTCTCCTGTCCTCGGCCCAGCCCAGCCTGGCCAACAGTCCAAGACACACAGAGCAGAAAACAGAGGAGGTTTTAATGTGGAAAGGTAGCCAGCAGCACAGTTCTCAGCCAGGTATGCATCACGTTTCTTTTTCCAATTGCATAAAATTTCCAGCTCCTTACTCCCCTGTGGCGCAAATAACCCCAGTGAACACGCGATGTGTCATTTCAGGATGTAGATTTACACGCCGGCAGAGGCCTGATCGGTTAGAGGGTCCGCCGGGACATTGCACAGCTCTGTATAACCTCCTGCAACCCCTCTTAAAGGGACGATCAGGAAGTGAAAAGCTGCCTTAGAGCGGAATCAAACGTCCAGACCAACACAAGCAAGATAGAGGGAAACAAGAAAAGAGGAGGAAGGGTGGAGCTCGAGAGGATGAGTTTTTTATTTTTTTTACCCCAATTTATCTTTAATGTCGCTTGAAGTTCTCTGCCCTGCCCGCTAGAAAAACATATGGTTTAAATAAGTGCGACCCCCCACAGACCCCCTGAAGTCATGCTCTCATTAGTGAGTTATTTGGACGGAGTGGAGCAGAGGAGGGGAAACGAGTCCTTTTCAGCCTCGACAAGATACTGGCAAAGTCCGAGATGACGGCTCCAGGGGCGGAGTATACCAGAGAAAGGGGGGGGGGGTGCAAAACACGCACGGCCCAGTGTCCGAGGATCAATAACAGTAACATGCTCTGGATCTATGTAACACACACTGGCTCCGAGGCCCCATCCTGAGTTGGCTCGCAAACCCTCTGAACGTCACTCGCATTCACCCCGACCTTCATCTGTCTCCTTCTCTGGTTGCTCGTATATCTCAGCGCTGGTCCGTCGTGTTTGTTTTAACTTTCTCAGGACCCCTCCAAAGCCCACGCTCATGCATCGTACACCCAAGAGGACAGCAATCACCCCCCCCACACACACACACACACCCCCCCCTTCCCCATCCCTCCGTCCTTCGTCCTCCCAACAAAACAGATTTTCTCCACCTCTCTCCCTCCCACACTGTCTCTCCCACTCACTGTCTGCGTTTACTCTCATGTGGGGCTGAAGTTGTAACGTCAGCTTGTTCTCAGTCAATTTCGCTGTGTTGTTTCCACCCCCCTCTTCTATCCCTCGAGCGCTACTTATGAAGCCGTCACAAAAGTAGTAGACCGTTCGAATGAAAGCGACTCACAGATAATCTTGCTGGGAGAAAGTGAACTCACGCTTTAGGGTTTAGGGTGTTCAGCGGGGGTCGTGGTGAGTCACCCGGCTGTTTGGCCTCTTAGTCTTCACTGCGGGATGTCGTTTGTGAGTCAGGGCAGCAGACTGGACTGAGCTGTATCCTCTGTGTCACACATTTCATCTCCCTCCACTGTCTCGTACTCTGTTGAACTTCTAACCCTAACCACCTAAAACCCAAACACACCAAACCACAGACCCACATCTCCAGAGTTTGACTTTTCCTTTCTGGTACACAGCACTGACGTCCTGCTCCTGTTTCCACAGATCTGCGAGCCAGAGCCGAGCAGAGCGGAGCGGGAGGCGGTGGCGAAGGCTTCTGCCTGGATGTGTTTCTACTTACGGTTTGCGTGATGTTTTCGTGCACTGGTTTCTTGAGCCAGGGGTGCGTCAGATGCCATGTGTGAGTGAGTCAAGTTGTGTAGATGCCCACCTGTGCCGTGTTTGTCCCCTCACTGTCATACATGTGGTTTCCAGAGGTCCACATTGTGCCATTCAGATGGCAGTAAAATTTCCACCACAACTGGGTTTTAGGAGATTGTATCTTAATTAACTAAAATGAAACTCTCATGGCGGCGAGGAAATTAAGGTTTTTAAGCAGGGGGATGCGGGGGGAAATGGGCTCCGATGTGAATCAGTGAGCTTATCTTTACTAAGAATTTTGTTGTAGCACGTTACTCACCTCCTGGACATTTTGTCTTTCTAACCTCATCAGCAGCTGAAAAACCAAACACTTAACACTGTTGAGGTTATGGGAATGCCATTTCAGTGAGGATCTATACTGCCCTCTGCTGGGGAAGAAAACTCTACTCTCTCTTTCTCTCATAGTAAAGTTATACCTGGGATCTAGGCTTTGCAAGCATATTTGCTCTGCACGCTCAGTACCTTTGCACATATATTATTACTTTAGCACTAATAACCTACCTGTTAGTTGTGTGCTTACTTTTCTAACTTACAGAATGTTAGAGCTGGAGTTTCCCTGACTGGAATCTGCCCTCACTTGAGGACCTCTACACCTGCAGGTCTCTAAGGTGGGCAGTAAAGCTTGTGGCTGACCCCAGTAAACAACACTGGATGCCACCTGTTTGATGTGCTCCCATCTGGCAGGAGTCTTTGGCACCATTAAGACCAAAACCTCACACCACAAGCATAGCTCACTTCCTTTCCACTGAATTCCTGAAAAGTGGCTGTCACCTACAAATGAACTATTATCTGACCTTAACTAGTGCAGGACTATTGCAGTTTCTTCGCAGTGTGACTGGTACCTTGTAACCTGGATACTGTCTCATTAGGGAACGGTTAAAATGAAAGTATAAATCAATAAATTATCCCCTTATTTGCCCCACAATTAGGAAATTCAAGCTTCTCAGCAGCCTGAGAGCAATTTGGGTAAGATGCCTTGCTCAAAGTAAGAGAATGGCAAGGGCTTAAGTATTTTCTACAATAACCAACAACAATGTAAGATTAATGACAACAACAATAACAGACAAAAAAAAGAAGACGAAGAAGAAGAAGAAGAATTTAATTTGTGGAGTGCTTTACACAGTAAGGGGTCTCAGATTGCTAGAACATAAAGCGCTAAAACATAAATAGAAAAAACTCAACGTGCTTAAAACAGGTAACCATATAAAAGTCTTCGTTTTTTTACTTTAAGGCAATCGTGTTAATAAATAGTATCTAAACCTGCTCACTATCATATAAACACAGCGAGACGAACCTTTGCGACAGTCGAGCCCAATGGCGAGCGAATCGGAACACGGCACCGAGGAGAAGATGGCGGAGGGAGGTAACGATGCAGAGCTACTGAAGGAGAAGGCGAATGAGTACTTCAAAGGTGAGTTATCACACCTGTCAGGTTTGTGGCTCTCACCTGTGGAGCCTGGCAGACACACAGTTGAGTCCTGGCTCCAAAAGAGTTGCGTCTGAGCTCTCGCACGCTCCAGGTGAAGCCTGTCACTAACATCGAGCTAAGCTAATGCAGCTAAAGCCTCCATTCATTGGATTAGCACATGTGGCTAATGCTAACTAGCGACCCATGCTGACACGCGTGTTGTGTAGTTTATCACCAACTTCATAACAACTGGTCCTCTCGCTATCTCTGTGTACTACCATCGCCAACAGCACACATTATTTACCAGTTGTGGCCGCATTTGTTGTGATTTCACGCCATCATTGTGCAGCTTTTCAGTCTGAAGTCCAGAATATTCTGTTAGCAAGTGCAGCAACAAGGCAGAGCCCAGCGCACCGTGTCCATTCAGGCTGCTTAAATGTATGAAATTAAATGATATTCTGACCTCTGGGAGGATATAAACGCCTTATTTTGCGTTATGAACGTGTCTGCTTGTTTAATCTGACTCAGACAAAGGTTAGATCCACTGTGTGGTGGTTTCTAGTTGAATGTTTGAATGCTAAAATGTACAGCTGTTCTCGTTAATAAACAGTAAATATCAGATTATTTTACTTAAGGTATAGTCAAATAAGGGTCCCGTTTCATGATTACTGTGCTTTAGATGTTGACTGTCCTAGAGGCCTGGGCATTAGTAACACCCTGATGACTCAGAGCAGATATGGAGGATATCTCCTCGCAGGATGCAGATTAGAGAAGTAATTTCATTACCACATTGTTTTAATCTTAAATAATAATATTCAAATGTGCCAGGGTGGATACTAGACCCACAGGCGGTGCCTTAATAACTGAGAAACGGAGATGAGTCCTGCTCCCACTGGTATCAAAAGCGCTTGCATCTTAAAAATAAATGCTCTGGTTGAGTGATGAACTATAGATGCTGATGACACTCAAAACAAGACAATAACATCATTTTACTGTTGTCCAGAATTAAATAAAAAGAAAAATTTTGAAACATTAGCTCATTTGTGCTAACAATTATTAGCACATTTCCAATATTCATCATTTGTGACTCTTAACAAATATTATCAACACATATGATAATGAGGCAATAATGAAAGGAATTGGACCAAATGTGATCAAGGTCAATGAAAATCCAATGTCATACTCTTTCAATAAATATGATTAAATATGGCGTTGTAGCAAATAAACTCTTGTTCTTGAGTAAGTAACATATCTAGTCTAATGAGAACAATGTCCTAATAGATCCCTGTGTACCACAGGCTGTGAGGATATCAGTCTGTTATTCATCAAGGTGAAATAAAATGTAGAACTGGATTGCTGCCGTGTTTTTAACTGTTGGGACGACTTTAAGGAGTAACAATCTGTATCCTTGTTTGTAAGCCATCTTTTTCAGTTTCTTCAATAATTTTGGTTGCTGGGTGTCCTTGGTTGATGGATGGACGTTTAGGAATCTTACATCTACTATAGCCAATTCATGTCATCTGCTTGTACTGAATTAAGCAATTTCTGAGTGTTTTGAGCTGTGAATATTTGCAGGGTATCCAGAGAGCAGTATGTTCCAGTAACAATGCACCTTTTCCCTCTTTCAGCTAAAGACTATGAAAATGCGATCAAGTACTACACGGAGGCCTTGGAGCTCAACCCATCCAATGCCATCTACTACAGCAACCGCAGCCTGGCATACCTACGCACAGAGTGCTATGGCTATGCCCTGGCTGATGCCACCAAGGCCCTGGAGATAGACAAGAACTACATTAAAGGGTATTATCGCCGGGCCACCTCCAACATGGCACTGGGCAAGTTCAAGGCCGCGCTCAAGGACTACGAGACGGTGAGGATGTGGCGCGTGGGCCGAGCCAGGGCGCCGCGATGCTTCGATCCCGGCAAATGAAAAGAGCTCTGCGGTCGCATCTGTTGATCTGTCGCCCTCGCGCGTCCTCCGCGTCGCCTTAGCAGCCCGGGCCGAGGATCATCCTTTAATCCGGCCGCGGTGCCGGCGTGAAGGCGCCCATACCGCAGCTAATTCGGAGCCCATTGTTGCGCGCGCTCCTCCCGTAATAAGTCGTATAAATACACCCGAGCCGTGTCAACACAGACCTTCACAGCTCAGGCCGAGCACCATGGCGACAGACGACGAGTTATTACAATTAATCTGCAACTCGCAAAGAGGCTCAGGCTGTGATTAAGAGCCCGTTTTAAAAGATCGTTTTGTTTTTTTTTTTGCCGTCGGTAAATCCCTCTACTCCTGAAATTGCACTCGACAACGTGAGAACGCTCCACATACTTGGGTCTCTGTCTGAAAGACTGCATTCCTCTAAATCATTCATTCACTCATCCTCACATCCAGTCCGTCTCGGTTCTGGTCTTCAAGTCAGTGTCTGGGTGTGTAAGATGTGTGCGGCTCCAACAAACCCTATGAGCCCATCCGTCCAGCTCTGCAGAAACCTGAGGAAGAGACGCTCATTGGAATCAAACATGCAGTGCTTGAGAATTGAGAAGCGCTTCTGTGGATGGTTGTGGGCATCGCATTTGAGTGTCAGCCTTTTTGTTTGAGGACAAAGGAGACTATTCACTCACATGGGATGCGTTAAAAGACACGAAACTGTTTTTTATCCAGAGTCTGAAAAGGGTTTTGTTAAGCCTTTGAGGAAATGCTTTGTCATATGACTGACTTGAGGCATTGTCACACTGGGCTAAACTATACTTTTTATTGCGCTTGAGTCAATTTCCTCATGCCTCTCTGGGTCCCAGTCAGTGATTAACAGCTGACTGACCTGCTCCTCTGCTCCGATCACAGGTAGTGAGGGTCCGGCCGAACGACAAAGATGCCAGAATGAAATATCAGGAATGTAACAAGATTGTGAAACAGAAGGCTTTCGAAAGAGCCATCGCCAGCGACGAGATCAAGAAGTCTGTCGTCGACTCTCTGGACATCGAGAGCATGAGTGAGTTTCTTCTATTCTCGGCTCATTCTATTAAAAAACACCCACCCCCCCCAAAAGAAGAAATAAGCAACATCAATGCGTAATCTTGTGTTGCAGCTATTGAGGACGACTACGTCGGCCCCAAGCTCGAAGATGGAAAAGTGACGCTGGCGTTCATGAAGGAGATGATGGAGTGGTTCAAAGAGCAGAAGAAGCTCCACAGAAAGTGTGCTTATCAGGTAGACGGCCTCTCCTCTGTTTCAATTAGAGTTTCTCTCAGGTGACGTAAAAAAAGAGGCATTCAGAGGGATTCCAACAGTCCGTTTTGTACTCTTCCAGATTTTGGTGCAAGTGAAAGAAGTCCTATCGAAGCTTCCAAGTCTTGTTGAAATCACATTAAAAGAGGTGAGTGAAACTTGTTCAGTTATATACACACAGATATGTTTTTGATATTGCATTATTCTTTGATCGTTCATCTTTTTTGTGACGAATTTCTCTCCCACAGACAGAGAAAATAACTATTTGTGGAGACACCCATGGGCAATACTACGATCTCCTCAACATCTTTGAGTTGAACGGTTTACCCTCAGAGACCAACCCTTATGTATCCTTCTCTTTACCCGACGTTAATCCCCTTCCTCCCTCGTTCATTTTCCAGTGCAGCCTCTCTTGTTTTTCAGCTCTGTCTCCGCGCAGACAAAAGCTTCCCTCCCAGAGCTTGTGCGTCATTGTGCTTAACCACAGACTTCAGCTCTTCAACGGCGACTTTGTGGATCGCGGCTCGTTCTCCCTCGAGGTCATTCTCACCCTCTTCGGCTTCAAGCTGCTCTACCCCGACAACTTCCACTTGCTCAGGGGTGAGGGAACTCACAGCTGTGGCTGAATGTGCAGGATACGCTGTGACATTTCTCTCTAAAGTCTTTGTCTTGTTACATTTCACCCCGAACGGGACATTGACTGAGGTGTTTCCCGGCAGGTAACCACGAGACGGACAACATGAACCAGATGTATGGGTTCGAAGGGGAGGTGAAGGCCAAGTACACAGCCCAGATGTTCCAGCTGTTCAGCGAGGTGTTCCAGTGGCTGCCTCTGGCCCAGTGCATCAACAACAAAGTGCTGGTAAGCACTGCTGGTTGGTTGTTCTCTATTCACTAGGTCCAGTCTGCAGCCTGGCAGCAAGTTTGCCGGTCTCCAAAGCCATGCATGATTAGAGTTGTTTGTAAACTGTAGGATCGAATGGTGTTTCTGCACTATGATGAATGGTGTTTCTGCACTTTGATGATGATTCTCCTATTTATATTTCTGGTCGTTGTCCTTTACAAAGTTTTATTCCTGCTGGGACAAAAAATGTGAATCTCACCTAGTGGGATCAGTTAAGTTTGATTGATTGAAAGCAGGTTAGATAATGGATGGATGGCTCTCCCTTTAGTGGATTGGAGACTACCAGGAGGTGTGTTGAAGGAGTAAGGAAGCCTGATATTGACATTCGACTAATATTTATGTCATTATATTGGCTGTTTCTGAGTGGGCTCAGTTTTTCTAAGGTGGATTAACAGTCGTGATTCCTCTGATGCCTTCTGGAGTTTCTCAGCGAGTTGTCCAGGTTTAATTTGTTGCTCCGAGTCCTCATGACGTTGCTCTTCCTCCCAGGTCATGCACGGAGGGCTGTTCAGTGAGGACGGGGTCACGTTGGAGGATCTCAGAAAGATCGAGAGGAACAGACAACCTCCAGACTCAGGTGGGCTCATCGGAGCAGACATCGAGAAACCCGTCTCTCCACATAATCGGTTGCGTTTTCAAGCCTCTCTCTGCTCTTGTTACAGGTCCCATGTGTGACCTCCTCTGGTCAGATCCACAGCCTCAGGTCAGTTCAGGTCCCATCCTCTCAGTCCCTCATTTAGTCTGTTAGGTCCATACTTTCTTTGGATCAGGAATTCATTTGTGCAATTTGTCTCTCCGTCCTCTGTGTGACAGAACGGCCGGTCCATCAGTAAGCGTGGGGTGAGCTGTCAGTTCGGGCCGGACGTGACGGAGCGCTTCCTGGAGCAGAACAAGTTGGACTACATCGTGCGTAGCCACGAGGTCAAGCCCGAGGGCTACGAGGTCACTCATTCAGGGAAGTGCATCACCGTGTTCTCAGCACCCAACTACTGGTACGTGTCGCCTCGGGGCCGGGTGAACGGATGCGCTCGGGCTGCGGCTGCTGTTGGGTTTTTAACTGCCCTGTGTTGTGTCTTCTTCCAGTGATCAGATGGGAAATAAAGGAGCTTACATCCACCTCAGGGGATCCAACCTTAAACCAGAATTTCACCAGTTCACTGCTGTGGTCAGTATCCTGCATGGCTCACACCTACTAGAACTGTCTCTGTTGAACTGGTGGTCACTGAGGGGTCAGCTCTCTACCACGTTCCGGTGGCTTCTCCTGCTCCTGTTCAGCCAGGATTGTCTGAGGACAAAACACGTTTCCTCCCACAGTCCAGAACTAGCAGGTTTAGATCATTTGGAGAATCTAAACTGCCCTTGTTTTATGAATGAGAGAGTGACTGTTTCTCCTCCTCAACATATACATCAATAGTGTTTATAAGAATATGTTTAATAACACCTGAGTGAATGGCAGTTAATAAAAAGTATTTAGATTATCATTGAAATTAAAAATATGTGCTTTATATGTCCCAGAAGGGAAATATTAATCTTGTCTTATTTGTAAGAACAGAAGAGTTGCAGCTATCAATGTAGAAAAGCATTAAAATGATATGTCCCACATAAAAACCTGTTATAGGGTGTGACCCCAACAGTTTGTGGATTGTTTGGTTGAAGTATTGGGAAATCAGCTTGTTAATGGCACATGGGTAAAAGTGGAAAGATTTGAGTCTGGACATCCAGGCCCAAATTAATGTTGCACCTCCCAGAAAGCAGAAGTTCAGAGGCCGTTCCCTGGAGTGTGAGGAGCCCTGGATGATGATGAATCCCAGCTCTGTAGACGTACTTTGTTGGCCAGTCGTGTCTAGAGCTTCTCGAGCCACACCAGGATTCACATTCCACATCCGCGTTGATTAAGGGACAGCAGCAGTTGTTCCTGGGACAGGTCAACTGTCCTCGTTGACCTCAATTAGTGCAGTCACTGCTGTGAGGTTGTTATTCCAACCAGCTGGAAGGAGGGGAGACAGAAATGACTGGAACGCCTTCGACTGAAATGTGGATGAGTGAATGATTATGACGCATTTGTCCTCGTCTCCTTTTCTCTCTTCCAGCCTCATCCAAATGTCAAGCCCATGGTGTACGCCAACACGCTAATGCAGTTGGGGATGATGTAGAGGCGACACCCATCCGTCGGTGGCACTGACGACTTCCCATCTGACCTGAACCATCCCATACACGCCCCAGACCCCCACCCTCCTCCTCCCCTCCCTCCCTCCCTCCAGTGCTCGAACAAGTTCTTCATTCATGCTTAGACCTACAGGATCCCTCTTCCTGACCAACTTCCACTAGTTGTACGCAGAAAGCACTTGAAGACGGGGAAAGAGATCACTCGCACCAGCCCAGTTCAGATTTGGGTACTTTTTCTTTCACGTCATTGGGTCAAAAACTGGAAAAGTCCCCGGTCTTGTCATTCATGTACCTGCTCATGTGTTCTGAACACTTGAGAAAGAAACCAGCCCTCATTCAGTCTCCTCGGAGCTGCTTGTTGATTTTTATTTTATTTTTTTTATTATTATTAATCAATGTACTCAGCAGATGGGTTCAATAGCTGGTATGTACCAAAGATCTGTATTGAAGAATGATGATTGTTCAGTTCTTGCAAGGAGTGTCTTGTGATTCTGAAGCCTAGCATTGGCCCGTGTACACAGCTTAGAGCATTGTAAACCTGGGTGAAGAGCAGCATGTCTGTCGGTGTTATTTCCGAACCATCCCCCACCCGCTATGTCAGACATTCATCCTTTCACCTGCGAGCAAAATAGAATTACATTAAAGATCCCAGTTTAAAAAAAAAACAGATGAAAAAAATAACAAAAACAAAAGCAAACAAAAAAAAAAGGAAGAAGAAAAAGCAACTGACTGTCTCTGGGTACACTCTTAAAGGTGCTGTTTGCCGTTAGTGGTGTATTTTAGTAGGTTCGGTCATGTAGCTGGTGACGTTTATTTTGCACTGCTTCCCGCTGAGGAAGATGCTGCTGCTCTCCACGTCTTCATCCTCGACCGTCATCGTGCCACTCGCCCGGCAGCTCCCGCACAGTCACCTCTCCAAACTAGCTTTGGTGTAAGGCAAATACTGATGGCACTTCTAGTCTCATACATTTGTTTGAATTACTGGTGACATATTACCCCCCCCACCCCCACCCCTGCCCCGCCCGCCCCCCTGCTCCACCACCACCACCACTCCATATGTGGATCTCTTCAGTACACAAACGTCCAGAATACAATCCTGTCTTGAAACGCACAGCTGCAATGTCCAGTGGCCCTCAACTTTTTAGATAATAAAAATACACTGATGTGTATGTATATATACTGTATCATTTAAAGATTCCGTGTAATGTTTGGAGGAAATTATTGAATAAAAAAATCCAGTCCAGTGATTTTTAGAGTCTTTCATGTTTTTCTTTTGTTTTTACCTTATCACTCCTTTTCCAATCTAAAACCCAATCAGGTGATGTTTAATGCAGGATAATTATGTCATCTACCATACCAACACATCTTCGAGTCTCTTTCCATATGGTGGCATAGATGATATGAAGTTCTTCCAAAAATATAAAATTGTTTTAAAGTATATTGTGCAAGAGCACAAAGCAGGTCATAGCAAGTTCATAGCAAATTATTCTATATCGTGTATAAATACACATTTTCTTCAGAAAACAATGAATTATTCTAACAAATCATTTAAAACATTACTGAAATCAGCCAAAAATCACAAAATGCACTGTCTGCCTAAACCAGGGGTCTGACAACTCATTGGTGAAATGTTTTTCTTTCAGATCAGTTTTAACTTAAAGTATTATATTTGCAATAGGCAAAAACAAAATCTGCTAATCTGCATGACTGCAGTGCACATGCAGCCCTACTTCTTACCTATCTACCAACCTACACACACACACACACACACACACACACACACACACACACTGTTAGTTACTGTCAGTTAATCTGATTAACTGCCAAGTACCTCCGCTGCTCCCCTCTCACAAGAGGAAATGGTCTGGTGTCCAAAAAAAACTCATTTGGATAATCACCTCAGTTCTTTGAAATTGATGGAAGTAGTAGTAGTAGTAGTAGTAGTAGTAGTTGTTGTATTGGTATAGTATATTGGTATATACAAATACTTAATTTTGGTTTAACCTTTACATGTGGCTGCAGAAAGCATGGATGTATTTTAAGAACTTATGGCAATAACAACAACAATTAGAATAGTCATAATAATAATGTAATTCTTGTACTACATCCATGGCTGAGAGGTGTAAAAAAAACCCAAAAAACTCTCCACTTCCGTCTAAGGCTGCGCACATAAATGACGTCACCGCCGTCAACAGCTGATCGGCGAGCGTCAGCTATGCGCCTTGGGTTGACAACACAGCACGAGTTTCACCTTGTTGTTGTCCCAGGTGGACCCGGAGCCTCACAGAGCTGACATGCCCAAGTACTGTTCCGTCCCGGGCTGCAGGACCGAGCCCGACCCGGACTCCGGAGGCGGCGACGGAGGCGACGGAGACCGCGACCGGAGAAGCTTCTACAAGTAAGCCGTGTCAGAGACGCCGAGTCCGGGCAGAGGTAGCGCTCAGACCCGCTGTCCCGGGGCGGAGCTCCAGACCCAGCGATGAGTCACCGGAGTGCGAAAACTAGATGAATCACTGTTAGACCGGAGAGTTCAAGTTTTTTCCGGAGGGTTTGTGTCTTATTGTGTTGACCTTTGGAACAGTCTTGATTTAATCATGAAGTGAACTTTACTGACAGGCGGAGTCTCACCCACAGGTAGATAATGGAAACCAGAGACGTAGGGCGTATGTTTGTATGTCTAATTCAGAGCTGTTAGTGATTGATCAACTATCAGTGGACTGATATAAAACCACCAAATAATAACTAATAAATCGATTTAAGCAATTAAGAAAAGAATGATTCTAAGAAATTAAGTCACATTTTTTTGACGTGATTTCATTTCTTTCTTCATTCCTTCAATTTTCGATCGTCTTAAATAGTAATATTTTCTAGTTTATTTAGTTTTCTATGACAAAGAATTTAAAGTTGTTGAAGTGTGGAAAAAATAGCCATTTGAAGATCACCATAATAATCAATTGATACATTAATTGACACTTGTTACTTATCATATAAATGTGTATTCATATATATATGTAGAGACAGAGAGAGAGAGATACATGATATATGCATACACTGAGTGTAAATGCACCAAATGAAACCTGTTGAGTCCACAGAGTCGTCTCGCTACCTGATATCTGTTTGATATGCTCTGATTTCCAGATCAGCAAGTGCAGCAGAGTCTGTGTGTCTTTCAGCCTGTTGTTTTTTTTATTATTATTCTAAAAGTGAAACAACTCCCTCCTGAAACATGTCTCGCACCTTCGCCGCTCGCAGGTTTCCCCTGCAGGACGCAGGCCGACTGCAGCAGTGGCTGAGGAACATGGGCCGGGAGAACTGGACGCCCTCTCGGCACCAGTACATCTGCCACGAACACTTCGTCCCGTCGTGCTTCAAGGTGCGATGGGGCATCCGGTACCTGGAGAATGACGCCGTGCCCACAATCTTCAACATGGCTGAGGTAAAAGAGAGAGAAGAAGGAGAGTCCTGTTCCCAAAGTCTGATGCATAGCGGTTTACATAGCTGTCTGATGTCTTAGCTGGGTTTGTTCTTATTTTGTCACATTAGAACAGAGTTTTCCTGACATTTCAGTTTTGCTTCTAGGCCAGATATCAGATATCTCTTTAAGAAGTCTATCATTAAGTTTATTTACAAAACCGCAATGAGTCACACAGAGATTTCTAGGGCTGCAACAAACGATCATTTTTGTACTTTTTACTTGTTTGCTTTATAAAATGACATGAGAACACCCCAACATCAGGCCTCAATGCCTTTTTTGCCCTCACCTCAAAGACTCATTTTTCTGTCTCACAGACTAAAGAGACCATCATTCTCAAATCCAATCTTACATGCTTAAATCGACTTCATGTCAAGGGCTGTCTGTTATCTCATTCATCCTGCGTTTCTCAATTCTAGTCCTCAACTGTCACCGCCCTGCATGTTTTAGACGTTTCCTGCTCTGTCACACCTGTTTATAAACACTCGGTCCTTCTCCTGCTTCTCTCCAGAAACGTAGAGCCGCCTCAGACCTCCGAGACAACAAGCCCAAGCGGCTCCGAGGGGACGCGGACGCCAGGGGGGCGGCGTCGGATGAGACGGCCCCGGTGTCGCTGGAGGGGTCAGAAACCGGGACGCCCCTCCCTCTGGCGTTGCTCCAGGCCGTGAGCGGCGAGGGCGAGGGCGCGGAGGTGGTGGTGATGTCGGAGTGTCCGGCTCTGGACGCTCAGGCGGAGCTGGTGGAGGGGATCGCCGCCGCCTTCCTGACTCCGGACCACGGCCTGCTGGTACGCCACCCGGACGCGGACGGCTCCTCGGGCGGGGAAACTCAGGTCTTCGCCTACTTCGAGACGATACCGAACGTGTTTCCGGCCGACGCCGTCCCTCAGCTGTGCATCTCCCCCGACACGGTGCTGTCGTCCGCCCTGAGCTCGCAGCCCATCACCTCCACGCTGCCCATCGTCTCCAAGCACGTCCCGGCCGCGCCGCCCCCCGCCTCCCTGCTCCTCACCCTGGAGAGGCTGGACACGGACGAGGGCGAGGGGGACGACGGCCAGTCAGAGGACGGCACGGAGCCGCAGGAGCAGCAGCTGGAGGAGCACTGGTGAGCACCGACTCCACCTCAGAGAAGGACTTGTTTCCTGGAGAGGCTCGAGGTCTCAAAACAAGATGGTGGCATTAAATATGAGGAGAAACGGGTGAAATTGTCAGTCAGGATTGACAAGATTTTTTGAAATTAGGTGTGAAATGGTTGATTTAACATTACAGTTTGAAGTTGAAAGAAATGAACCCATCAAAAAAATCCATCTTGTTTTTTTTAAATCCTAAAGAATCAAATGATTTACAGTCTAAAGAAACGAAAAGGGGATAAATCACGACTGTGATGCAACATTTAAAATGCTGTAAAAGATCAGCGGTGGAGGGATTACTCAAAGATGAAAGTAAAAGTTAATACATGAAAGTAAAAATGAAATGGTACAGTGGACCTCTCAAACGACTAATGAAATAATCCTCAACTGTTTTAATAACTGTCAATCAATTTAAGCACTTAAGAAAACATTTGAGGAGGAGGTCTCTTTGGTCCTCTATGACATAGCTCTTTGCAAAACAGGCAATTTTTGCATTGTTTTATAAACCAAACAACTACTTGATGAAACTAGAAAGTCACCAACAGATGAATCGACTGCAGAAATCATTATTTGTTGCAGCTTCTGTATTGTTTCCTATATTTTACAAACCTCAACAAACTCAACATTTGCAAATACAAATTTGGTCAGTTCACTTTAAGGTCACTTTAAAATATCGTAATTGCTAAAAGGAACAGCATAAAAAGTTGAAGAGGCAAAGCTTGAGTGGAAGCGTTAACTTTCTCCTCTCCTCCTGGCCAGCTACCACAGGAGCAGCCTGAGCAAGGAGCAGCTGGAGGCCACGGTGGCCGAGCTGCAGAAGAAGGTGAAGGTGCTGCAGCAGAGGCACCGGCGGCACCTGGAGAAGCTGCTGGGCCTGGAGAGCACGGTCAGCCAGCTGAGGCAGAGCAACCTGCTGCACGAGGAGCGGCTGCAGCTGCTCGAGAGGGTGACTAGCCACTCATTCGTGAAACAATTGGCCCCTTTTGTGATAGTTTAATTCAGAAATTAAGTAGAAATCTCTCCTCTCAGCTTCTTAAATGTGAATATTTGTTGATTTCTTTAATGCTCTGTGACAGACACTTTAGTTTCTTTGAGGCGGGGACCAAAAACAGACGTATGAACACCTCATCTTGGAAAGAGAAAGTAATCGACAGATTAATCAACTGCAAAAATAATCGTCTTTTGCAGCCCTACTTTCCTGCTTATCTGGCAGCCACATGTAGGCTTTCTGCTGACTGGCCGTCTCGCCCGCACCTCACGTGATTTGTAACATTTTTTTTTGACGCTCACCACCGTACGACAGACCTCAGCGTGTTTTAGTTGCGTAACCAGAGATCTGCTGCAGCTAATGAGTGGAGCGTGCACGTCCGGACTTGAATGTTGGAGATGTTTTCCAGATAGGGAAATAGTATGGAAAATGTGAAGAATTGCATGGAGAAGTATCGACTGCTACCCCTGTTCTATTTGTCTAAAACTCAAATTGACGATATCATAAATAAAATGAAAGAAATACATCCATCTTGTCTTTCAAGGCGGTCGGCAACAAATGCCACAAATTACTATAACTATTACCAGAATTATGTGTTCACAAAGACTTGAAAACCACTTGAGACCTAGTCCATTAGCCGTAACCATGCTGTTTTTAATTGTAGGTCGGTCCCTTTAACATGTGTGTGATGACTCGTGTGTCCTGCTCTGTCTCAGGCCTACGTCCAGACCAGCGGGACGGTCTCGGACGTCGGGGAGACTGTGACGATCATCTACGAGGAGGACGACGCTGCCTACCTCTATACTCCACTGAACACTGCAGCAGAGAAGCTCTGAGACCTGTCTGTCTGCCTGTCTGTCTGTCTGACTGTCTGTCTGCCTGTCTCTGTGTGTGTGTGTCTGCTGCCATCTGTGCCAAAATGCGACCTGGCCAAGTGTCGAGACTACCTGATCTGTTTTTGTTTTTCTCTGTTTTTCTCAAACAAAATGAAATCTGTTTGAAACGTGGCAGTCTTTTGTTTTTTGTTTTTGTTTTATTATGTTTTCGTTTTTAGATCTGCAGTGAGCTTTGCACTAATCTGGATGAGTAATAATATGGGACAATGTTGAATGTGTTTTTTTTTTGTATGTCTCTCACTCTTCATCTTTCCTTTCCTACTTTTTTTTGGGTTTGACCTGAGTATTTTCAAAGTGACGACGCTCATATCAGAATAAAGTAAAACTTTCATTCGCAATAATGTTTGTTTTTTTTTCTCTGCTGCTGAAAGAAGCAAAGAATAAATTCAGCTGGATGTTAAACATCGGTCCGCTAGGTCTTAAAAAGTATTAAAAGTTTATCACTTTTGGAAGAATCAAGGCCCTTAATAAGCCTGAATCACTATTTTATGAGTTATTAAAGATTGTTGGTATTCAAGCTCTTTACAAGTAGTTTGACTGTAAACAGTCTGGAGTATTTATGGTGAATAACTGAGGGTCAGAGTCACTTGTTGTGACCAAAGCTTTGCTTTAATAAACTTTTCCTTTGGTTTAATTCACTCTTCTGAGTTTTGTTCCTTCCCAGCTGATCTGAGGTCTGTTGTGTGGTCGTGCTCTATGGATTTAGCTGCAAACTGAAACTTAGTGAGTTAAAGATGTGTTGCTGATTAGAGCTTGAAATGGAGACAAGGTCCTAAAAAACTTTTTTGGAAGGTCTTTTAAAGCACCTTTCAAGCTGCACATATCATTTTATTTCAGATCAGATGGTACGTACAGCTTCTGGCGGCCTGTTCTTACAGCCTCTGTCCACTAGGCGGCGCCAGGTGGCCATTTACCCCAGCCGTGAATGTATAGTGGAAAACGGATTTTAACACTTATATTTCTATTCTAAGACCTTTTCTAAGACCTTTGTTTGCATGTTAGGAAAAGAAAATTAACACTTCTCTGAGTCACTTATCTTGTTCAGAGGCTCCTCTCCTCTTACCTCAAACTTTCAGCTACAGCTCAATTACTCTCCAGAAAAGCTCCCTTCAGGAGAAAAGTTCAAGCTCACACCCCAGGCTAGATAAATGTAAGGTAGCGGTAATGGTGTCACAACATGATTATTTTCCAGGCATGAATTATATTCAAGTCAACTGAGTTTTACTTTTACTCTGTTTGTCTTTCCAGCCCTCCCAGTTGTTCTGTCCTCCCCATCTGAGACCCTTTGACCGTCCTCTGACTCCAGCCTGATAAATTCTGGCTGCAAATAATGAGAAAAATAATGAGTGCCAGTGTTTACAATCTCTATGCCCAGGTTGGAAGACACACAACTGAAATGTGAGGGAGAGTTTTTTTTTTTTTTTTGGTTCAATCATTTTCTTTATCAGTCAGTGTGTTTACTCATGTCTGCCTCACCAGTGAGCTAATGGGCTCAGACAGTTCGCCAAACACACACACACACACACACACACACACACACACACACACACACACACACACACACACACACACACACACACACACACACACACACACACACACACACACACATAAGGATATGTCCAGGACAGACTGACCCCAATATCCCACTGTTTGTGCCCTCATTTACTTTTAAGCACAACTTGAGCTTCATTTAAAGTGCCAGTTGATAACAAAGTTATCTGTACTGTACCGAGCAGAGCAGCATCTCCTTTCCCATAGCTTCCTGCAGAAGGCAAGTGTTGCTTCTTTAGGACTGGGAATGGGAATTATTTCAGATTTGCCCATTGTGGGATGATTTAGGGAATGCTTTCTTTATTGATCCTCAAATGAAAATTCATGGGTCTGGCAGCTCATCTACTATTTGCAAAAAAAAATCAAAAAGCCTGACAGCTGCAGACCCAGAGGGTCCTCTATGCGGAGAGTGGAGCATCCACCACCCCCACGCTCTGCTCCATCAAGGTGTTATGAAGTGGATGATCCCAGTTGTTCAGATGGACTCTACCATCTTCAGAGCTTCATCTCTCCACTAGTGAATCCATCAGGGAAACATGACTGAAGTCTCCTGATATTATCAAAGAGCCTCAGGATGTTTAGTCTGGATCCAGCAACAACTTCATGGAAGTTATCTCCACATGGAAGTTGTCTTGGCTGGATGTTCACCAGTATTGTTCTACTTTCTGACTCTCCTCCAACATCTCCAGCTCAGCTCTCTTGTTGGGCAGAGAGTTGATATTTCCCATGATGACTGAGGCAGAAAGAAGCTACATCTCCACTTCCAACCTTCACCTTTAGCACCAGCAGCAACCATGAAAACATCTCTTCAGCTCAGCTGGAGCAGGTTGGAGACGTCCTCCAGATTTGCTCTGTTCTCAATGAAAGAAGTTTCACTTCTTAACACACCCCTCTCCCCAAAGAAGATCCATCAGTAGTTCATAAAATAAAACTAACCGTAGCAAAAATATGTTGCTAGACGTGAGCCTACCAGATGTCCAACCAAATTCCACCAATCCTACCAAAAATCACTAGACTTTAATCCCGCCAGTTGTAGCAAAAGTCCTAGAATGATGTTTGATTGTATGTATGTTTTATCTTAATATATATATGTAAACGTTCACATTTGTGTAGAAAGAGAAGTATGTATCTCAGCAGACACAGGGAATTTAACACACAAATGTGTCAAACAGCTCCAACCTCTGACGGAGCGTTTTTCTACTCTTATATTCATGTGTTACACACACATACACACACACAGGCACACATGTACACACTCTTACAAATGGTCTCTCTTATTTTTTTGCCATTATTAGTGATGGTTTTCCAAACCTTGTGTCCGGTGTACCAAATCTTAATATTTCCAAGTGGATTGCACAACATGTTTTTAGTAACAGTTGATAACACCATCTGTTTCTTCGCTGACCTAAGTGGTTATCAGTTACCATGATATTCGTTATCATTTTCCACCATTAATCTGAGCTGTGATGAGCCCGTCTCTTACAAACTCTTGCAAACTGCACACGATTGCAGAACTAAAACATGGAGGAAAATGTCCGTCTTTGTGGTTCCACGCTGGCTCAGACCGGGCTGCAGATTTCTTTGCTGCTGCAGGTGAGAAGGTGAGAGTTTCACCTCCCGTTGGAGAGGACATAGCGAGCCTGTGTTATGCTCGGGGAGGGGGAGTTGATTTCAGGTGCCAGGCAACCTCTCTGCCCTTCACATTCCCCAGTATCGGTCACGTGAGCCAGCTTTGGCCGGGGCCAGCGGAGCATGGCCACAGAGACCTCTTCTCTCTCCTCTCAGCCTGGGTAAAAACTCAGGTATGCGATGGGTGCCGGTCTGGTCATGGACTCAGAGGCTTCAGCTTCGAAATGCAGTAAACATCACAATATTTCCCCCTATGTAACCTTGTAATAGTTCAATTAAAAGGAAATGGCTTTATTTGATCCATGCCAGTTGGAGAGACTATTGTGTTTGTGGATGACTGTGGAGTTGATGATTAGCTTAACAATGGCCACACATGCCTGAGGGTCTCTGACCACTCACTGGAACGGCACAGACTAACTTCTGCTCACTGAGCTGGACTCAGCTCCATCACTCCTCTCACAGTCTATGCTGAATTAAGTTCCCATCAGTGTTCAGATTCAGGAAAAACTATTGTTATATCCCAGTGTGGCAGAGAGGGAATGAAGTGGAGGAGAGAGCAGGGATAACAGATATGTTAGGAATGAGGTATAGTTGTTTGAACAATACAGTGAAAAACATACATAATACTACTGTATGATACAAAAGAGTAATGTTATGGTCTGTTTCTCTATAGATCTACCTGTTGCAGATTCAAAGAGTCTGCACTTACATGAGAATGAAACTGATAGGTGGAAGCCAATAAGTAAACATAATGAATAATAATAGTGCAAGTTACAGTAGGGACGTGATAAAATACGCAAGTGGAATCTAAAAATCAGAGCAAAAATAATGAGTCCAGGAGACATTATGCATGATGATGTGGAAATATGAGACTATGTATGTGGATGTGCGATGTAGAAAGAAAACAAACAAACAAAACAAAAGTATGTTTGGTTGAAATCTTCAACTTAAACAACAGATGCTCAGGTCACAGTTTAAAGTCCTATTACGTACAGTCAAACCTGTTGGATGTCAAGATGTAACCTGTGTCTGTTTTGTCAGAGGTGACATGGATACAGAGTTAAAAGACGACAGCTGGTCAGAAATGTGATCCGGGACAGAGACCTCTCCCATATTTACTATGAGTAGTTCATTAAATTTTCAGGCCTCCGCCTTGGTCACCTGTGACCATCCCCCGAAAACAAGACCGAAAAGGGTGACTCACATCTGTCGCTGAATCTCCGGGGGAATCGTTTTTTTTTTATTTATCGTGCCAACGTCCTCATTACCGAACGCAGACAAACAGAAGCCTTTAAAAGGACGATCGGTGAGGAGTGAAGTGTCAGGATTCAGCCCGGGCTGCTTCTTTGTGTTTGGAGTTCGAAGAAAACCCTTTTTGACTTTCATTGCTGGTGTTATAAAGTGAACGTGTGCCACTGTGACAGTACGTAGCATGAGGTGTTGGATCCAGGTGATTATAGCGGGAGCGTGATAAAGGAATAAAGCCTGTAGCCTATTTGGCGTGGATGCGCTGCCGCATGCTCACACCTCTCACCTCTGCCCGGTAACTGATCCGGTGGCTAATTGTTTAGAGCATGTGTGGTTAAGTTGCCAGTTGCCGGTAACGTAGCCCTCGGGCTCGGATGTCAGGCTTCTCTTACCGAGGCGCCTGGTCGGGACGCACGCCATCACCCTGTTACCGGTTCACTGAGTCATTAGGTGTGAATGCGGTGTCGCACGTGTCGCATGGAAACATGCTACGTACGTGTGTAGATGGAGACAGAGATAAGACACACAGGGATGTTAAAAAAAACGTTTTTATTTAAAAAAACAAATACATGTTTGGGATCCACGTACGCTGATGCTTTTGTGTGCCCTCAGAGCCTCCTCCCTCCCATTCACCACAAAGCTTTCACCAGTGTCGATGTTACAGGTAATAATCTCTGACTACAGTATTTACAACACACACTCCTGTTGATAGACGTGTTCGGCTGTTCAGCACATCCAGATTCTTATGTTTTTGTACCATGGAGATGGGGGGAAAACGCAGCAGATTTTCTGGAAATGGGCACCGGTCCATTTCAGGAAGGCAGGACTGTGTCGAAGGAATACAATAGTACGATAAAAAGACAGGACAGAGCGTTCTTTGCTTTGAACTTTTTGTAACTTTGTTACATGAAAGGCAAAAAAAATACAAAAACACACGTCTCTCGGTCGTCCTTTCCTCAGGATGCTGTCAGTCACTTTCAACAGCTTCAACAAAGTCTTTTTTTTTTGTTTGTTTTTGTTTTGTTTCGCTAGTTGGACCTGCACTCATACATAGTCTTTCCTCTCCAGCCCGGGACCCCCTGCAGACCGCGGGGCAGAGTATGCCATCCTGGAGGGGTTGTACCTGGTCTCTCGAGGCGGACAGGAGCAGCAGAGCAGCCCCCCGCCCAGGATGAGGAGGGCGGCGGCCGCCCAGCCGATGTACAGCGCGGCGCCCAGCTCCCGGCGCTGGGCGTCCGTCAGCAGGGGGTTGTAGAAGTCCCGGATTATGGTGTTGGCCGACCAGGACACGGGGATGAGCTGCATGACCCCGGACACGATGAAGAACACCCCGGAGATGATCATCACCTTGGCCTTGGACGCCTCGTCGTCGATGCAGTTGGTGCACTTGGCCCCGGCGATGGCGATGAGCACGGCCAGGATGGCGAGCAGGATGGAGATGACGGTGAGGGCGCGGGCGGCCTGCAGGTCCTGGGACAGCGCCAGCATGGAGTCGTAGACCTTACACTGCATCTGGCCCGTGCTCTGGACCACGCAGGTCATCCACAGGCCCTCCCAGATGATCTGCGCGGTCACGATGTTGCTGCCGATGAACGCCGTCACCCTCCACATGGGGAGAGCGCACGCCACGATGGCAATAATCCATCCCAGGATGCACAGGGAGATGCCTATCAACTCCAGCCCTATAGACATGCTGAAAGCTCTTCTTCTTCTTCCTCTTCCTCTTCGTCTTCTGCTGCTCAATGCGTGTCACACCAGGAGATCACAAGGGAAAAATAAAAAGATGCAAAGGGGGAGAGAGTCAAACAAAACCACTAATTAAGTTAATTTCAAGGGCCTTGGATCTGTGAGTGTGTGATGATCTGCTGCCTCTTCTTGACCAGTATCCTTTATAAGGCAGATCAAGTGGAGGAGGAGGAGTCCCCGAAGGAGCTGACATCACAGCGAGGGGAGGAAGGACCTGGAGGCTCTCAGCTTACATGGCTAACTTCACAATGGGCCCGGCGACAAAGAAGCCTTTTACGGCTGAAAGAGCAGGCAAGCAGTGCAGTTTCTCTTATAGCCTCAGTAAACATCCCTGAGGATGTTTACTGAGGATGAAGGCTCGTCATATAGTTAATCAGATATAAGAGCATTCTTCATTGATCATATCATGGTGAAACTATACTTTTTCTGAGTTGATGTAAAACACATGTATATATTTTCTAGTATAAAGGAACTCAAAAGAAAGTTATGTAACATAAACAATTATTATGTAATGAAAAGTACCCTCTATAATTGTTTTTGTCTTGAAATAACAAAGCTCTCACATGCTGTCCTTTTTTCCCGCCCCAGGCTTTTCCCTGTTGATCAATAAAAATATTTTCTCTGAGTTGTTGTGAAATAATGAAATCAGACCAAACAACCTGCACTGCACATGCTGCTGTAACTGCATCCTGATGCTTTGCATCTGGAAGTACAAGGGCCGATCTGATTGGCTGAAGTCAGTCAGTCACAGATGGTTTCAAAACAGACGTTTAACCCTCTCTCACTCGCCAAGTGCTTATTTTTTGGTTTCCACGTCCAACCTGCCACATCAGGCGTCTCCAGGTGTAGGAGACGGCCATGCATCCAGCTGTGAGGAGGATTTGATGAGACCTAGGCCTTGGCTGAATCTTTACAGCAGTGGTTAGGTGGGCTTTCACCTGACTGTTTGTAATGTTTGACGGCCTTTAACGACTCCGTCTGTCTGCAGGATGCCCTTGAAATTCTTCTGGGCTTGAACTGTCTCCCTGGAAATACCTCCAGCCCCTCTCCTCGGCGCTCTCTTATCCAGCGCTGACAGCCGCCCTGGTCGCCCCCACCCCCCCCTCCACCCGACCACCTCCGCCTCCTCGTCCCTCTGCTCACATGAAACGCCGCCATTGTTTGAGCAGCGGGTGAGTGTGGGGAAGCTGACAAAGTAGCGGTTCATCTTATCACAGAACCAACAGACGTGGGAGACGTCCAGGTGGACAGGCCGCAGCGACAGAGACTCTCAGATGTCACGTTAATTGCTGGGTATGCAGGAGGCAGTTCTCCGAATCCGTCCTGAATCCGTGTTCCCATGTGCTGTCCCGCTTTCCCTAAGCGTGTGAGCGTTTCTGAAATACATACATGTAGGCTCCCAAATCACCAAGAAGCTACTGTGGATTTGAAAAAGAGCTGAAGCAACTTTTACCTGGAAAAAGTTCTGAAACACCAGCGGATAATGAAGCAGATCGCCTGAAAAAGACGACTTCAGTTATAAAATCAAGGCTTTTAATAAAAAAAAGTAACATGTCAGACATTTGATTGATTTCCAAAATGGAGATACATTTGCTTCTTAACAGGCCTTCCAGACCTCCTTAATCAAAACTAGGAGGACGTTTTTTTTGTAATTGATCACACTTTACACATGAAGTACAGTATAAAATACAAAGCAACCAAAAGCTTCATACACACAGTAAAAACTAAGGAAAACAAGAGCTTCAAAGAGCTTCATCGATCAGTTTTCTTCATCCCAACATGAAGATACATGCATATAGGTCAGTGTTTTTCAACCAAATCACCACTGTCCAGTTGGTTTTAGATGTTTCCTGCTCCAACACGCCCGACTGAGTAGATCAGTCAGTTGTCGAGGTCTGCAGAAGAAGATGATGAAGCACTCGTTTGAGTCAGGTTTGTTGGAAGAGAAAACATCCAACACATTGCAGGACAGTGTTCCCAAAAGTACAGAATAAACAAACCAATAAAAATAAAACACTGGTATAAGTTATGATAAAAAAACAAAATGTCTTTGGCGAGATCAGTCTGTGGGCTCAGACGTAGTCTCTCCTATCGTAGCCGCTGGGGGCGATGGACCTGCTCTGAGAGTACACCATCCTGGACGGAGCCCCGTACTTCTTCTCGGGCTGTGGCGGGCAGCTGGAGCACAGGATGGCCCCTCCGATGAGCAGGAAGGCGGCGGCGGCCCAGCCCAGGTACAGAGCCGCTCCTATCTCCCTCTTCTGCGCCTCGGGGATGACGGGGTTGTAGAACTCCATAACGATGCTGTGAGCGGACCAGGACACCGGGATCAGCTGGGTCAGAGAGGCCAGGACGAAGGTCCCCCCGGCCGCTATCATGGCCCGCGCCTTGGCCGCCTCTTCATCCACACAGTTGGTGCATTTTGCCCCGATCGTGGCCACCAGGAGCCCCACCACCCCCACCACGATGGAGATGATGGTGAGGGCGCGGGCGGCCTGCAGGTCGGCGCTCAGAGCCAACATGGAGTCGTGGATTTTGCACTGCATCTGCCCCGTACTCTGAACCACGCAGTTCATCCAGATGCCCTCCCAGGTGATCTGAGCCGTGACGATGTTCATCCCGATGAAAGCGGACACCCTCCACATGGGCAAGACGCAGGAGACGATGGCCGAGATCCATCCCAGCACAGCCAGAGCCACTCCGAGTATCTCCAGTCCGGCTGACGGCATCTCTGAGCCCTTTAGGGAGGCACGGGAAAGTGGGAAAAAGTGAGGGAGAGTCCTGATAAGGATTGCACATATAACCTCTGGATTTCCTCAGAGTGGAAGGTGGAGTCACTTGGTTATTGGTGGTAGGAAGAGTTCGAATCGTCGTCTCTCCCGCCTTGTTTGAACGTCCAGAGCCGCAGCCTTGGCATGTGCGTGGCTTTGGGTTAATCATTGAAACATCCTCTGTCCCGGTAGCTCTCCCACCTATTTGGGTGAGGGGAGAGTAAACAGAGGGTGTGTATCCCAGGTCTGAGGCGGTTAAAGGATAACAGGGGTGGTAAAGGGTAGCGGATGAATGATTGAAAGTGGAAAGCCCGTTATCAACTCCTGCAGGTTTCTCATTGTGATGCTCTCAGACGGGATGAGTCATTTTGTGCTTTGTGTTATTGTCCCGGGACGGGTCTGAAGACCGAGCGGAGATTTCCTTGAATTATGTCATCAAGAGGTGCACTGCAAAAGATGAGTGTCTGAAAACAAGATTTAAAACTCTCAATCTTAGGAAATAGGAAATTATTTCGCTCGACTGAACGAGCGGAGGAGAATGGACCAGAATGAACCTTTTCTTAAAACAAAAGAAATGACAACTGGGTCATGAAAACAGGTTGATTTTTTCAGTATTTTCAGTAAAAGCATTTCAGAGTAAAAAAATGTATCTACTACTCCTTAACCACGCATTCAATCTCTATTTTGTTTTTTGTGGTTGATCAATCATGTGCTGGTACATGTACAATAAAGCGAGTACACCCATCACATTTCTGCAAATATTTTATTACAACTTTTCAAAGCTGTGTTGAGTTAATTTGAGAGTACAGTAAATCTCTACTGCTATACCAGTTGTACACTGACTGTTTTAAGTTATAATTTATGCTTAATTTCCATAGTTTCATCAAAAGATGTAATGACATATGTGCAAAAATGTGAGTGGTGTACTCACTTTGGTCAGATGCTGTACACACCCGTTGGATTATATCATATCAGATGTAAACCTGACAAACTCATTCGGAATGAGGAAAAAGTGTCTAACAATATCTTAAAACTATGATCCCAACAGCTCGAGAGGGCAGCGGTGCTGAAATGAAGTATTTATTCAGCTGTAATATTGTGTGTGGGGAGGCGATAAAAGAGGAATCAGGAAAAAAAAGATAAAACCAGGATTTCTTGAAATCCAATCCCCAAGAGTATAATATTAAACAGACCAACTTTGAGAGAAATCACAGCTCCACTCTTCACTGACAGACTCTGTTGAGCAACACTGAACACTGAGATATACATGTGGACGTCAGACAGAGTGAGACCAACACGCCGTCCTCGAAAAGAGCCAGAAGATGTATACACAACACTATTATGCCATGGTCGTTGGGCGTTTTCTTCTCTGTGATGCCAAGAACAACGTTTCTCAACATGGGAAGTGAATAAGCGACACCACTTGTAGGAGCTGCAATGTAAACAAACCTAGTAAAGCACTCTGAACGTTGTATATCTGTACGCTGAGGCCGCCCAGGATAACTAACGATACACACACGTTTACAATGACTACACGGACCAAACAGACTGACCGAGAGAAGCTGAGTCAACTTATTTCTGTGTGTGTGTGTGTGTGTGTGTGTGTGTGTGTGTGTGTGTGTGTACATAGGTGGGGAGTCTCTTATCCGTGTGTCCTTGTGTTGAAGGTCACAGTGCATCAGGAGTTTCAGCCCCATTCTAACTTTAGCGCGTGTCACAGATAACAGTCTTATTCCAGTTTTACCAGGATGCGTATTCACACACACCACCGAACCTTTGTCGGTCTGTAAATCAACCAAAAGAAAACTAGACAATAACAAAAAGACACAAAACTCAGCAGCCGTGTCATATCTTGTTGTATTCTCTGCTATGTGGGAGTTTCACTTCAGGACATCGAGTGACTGAATCTAGAATCCTCCTTGTTCTCTGGTGTTAACACAGAGGCTGTGTTTCACAGTTTTCATAGATTCATAAGAAATACTTAAGACACTACTTTAGAAGCTCTTTAACAAACCATATTTCATCTGTATTTACCTCTCCTGTCTCGCCTGCCATTTACAGGAATGACTACATGACTTTATGTTCCCTCTAACCAGTGCAGTTTCTCAGCCTGTTCCTGTACTAAGTGGTGCCTGGTGAGATGCACCTATAGAGTCCACACACATCCAGCCTCATATGTTGGAGTCAGACACTGAGGAAGAACCAGGAGCAAAGACACTGTCAGAAACTTCACATTTCACTTCCATGTGCTCTCATTCACTTGTGTGTCTTCATATCCCATCTCTATTCACATTCATCTGTTTTTGACGGTAATTTTATCATCTGAAATGTGTGTGTGAATGAGGATGCATACCTTTAGACAGTCTCTATTCAACCTAGAGTGATTTTGAGCAAGAGAAAAGTGTTCCCCTCTAGGATTAAAATCACAGCTTCAGCTCCAAAACAATATTTATTTGCAACAGTACCTTCACTTTGTGAGATGATTTAAGTGATTCTATGAGGACAAAGTAAAAAGAAGGCAAACTGGGGAGGGAGGTAAACAGTTGCAAACCATGGGATCAATAGGGTCTTTGTGGCCCAGACTGGACTCAGTCACAGTTCAGGTTGCATTTCCTTGCAGTTGGAGACTTTTATCTCTGACTCGGTTTCACTCTCACACAGGCTACAATGGAAAGGAAGCATAATGTGCCCCACTGAAACAAGCGCCCCTTTGTCTCTTTCACTCCATTTACATCGAAACAAAATACCTCATTCCGATGTGCACCGGTACGGCTCTTATTGGTCAGGCCGTGCTGACCTGTACAGCTGCCTGGCTCTCTGCATTCCTCGGAGCGTACGCAGGTACGGTTATTGTCTTACACTTAATTCAAGCATCAGTTTCTGACTCCGTGGCATGATAGTGCAAAGCCGAAAACTGTGAGAATGTCCACAACAACAAAGGGCTCGAAAAAAGAATAGAAAAACACTTTTATTGACGATTATCAGGAATCTGCTGCGTCGACAGGATGTAAATACATGAAAGATCAGATAACAAAAACATCTTGTTTCCTTGGCTTTGTTGAATAACAACAGTCTATTCCCATCCAAAGTCACTCCCATTACCAGAGGCATGTAGGAGAAAATGGGAAATTTTGGACTTACAAGTCAAATGTCACCCTTAGCAAAATAACATAGATAAAGACTGTGATTCTGGTGCATGCAGAACTATCCTGTGAGAAGATGAACTCCCTAAAACATAAATATTTTGAGAGAGAAAAATTGTCGAGCATGTTACTAAATCAGTGACATTAACTGATCTTCAAACTGGGGAAACAATAAGATTCAAAGAGATAGTTTTCCAAATCCTGCCCAGTCTGTCCCCCATCTGCAGGGTAGAGTGGGATGATGTAGATTATCTGGAGATTACACCGACTGCAAAAATAACGATAGCTGCAAGTTTGTATTCTTGAAGTTCAGTGCGTTAGTATTAACATTTTATTTTGCTAGGCAGATGTTAAAGTCACATGATCACTCTTGTGAGTGGCAGGTGAGACAGCCAACACAGTGACACATACACACCTGAAAATAAGACTGTAAAAAGGACTGTGAACTAGCTTCTACATTAGCACCAGAGACCAAGGATTAAAATCTCCACTCAACCAGTCTACGTTCCCTTTTTAATGTTACCCAGAAACCAGCACATTCATGTTGGAAAGACAGTATAAAAAAAAACAACACAATAAGAGAAAGTTTGTCCCAGCAAAGGCAGTCTATGCATCAGTGAAACATACTAAACGTCCGAGCTGCTATATCTGTTTAGTGAGCTCCAGCTTTCACCCTCACAAAGCTCCTTATGCCTTTTACACATCATGTATCTTATATATCTTTCTTATTATGTATTTTGAACTGTTTTCCAACCTCATATTTGCACACAAGCTGTCACTTTGTCTGCTGATTAATCACATCTTTACATCTTACCTGCCTCTCATCAGTTTTGACCCTCCTTATTTTATTACCTGTAACACCATTGCTTGCACTATTATCATTCATTACGTTTACTTTTTGGCTGCTACCAGGACCTCTGGAACAACTAAATAAAAACTCTGTGACTCTTTCAATGAAATGTCCCATCAAACGCAATCATCTGCTCATACATAGTCCCTCCTGGTGTATCCACTGGACGACACGGCCTTTACGGGCGAGTAGTTCACCCTGGGGGGTCCACCTCCACCTCCACCTCCACCTCCACCTGGAGCAGCTGCAGCAGCTGCACTAGCAGCTGGAGGGCAGGAGCAGCAGAGCAGCGCTCCCCCGAGGATGAGCAGGCAGGACGCGGCCCAGCCGAAGTACAGCGCGTTCCCAAACTCCCTCTTGCCCGTCTCCTCCAGCAGCGGGTCGTAGAAGCCCAGCACGATGACGTGGGCCGTCCAGGACACGGCCACCAGCAGCAGCAGCCCCGCCACCACGAAGGTCACCCCGGCGGACACCACCAGCCGCGGCTTGCTGCTCACGTCCCGGCTGCAGTTGGTGCACTTGGCTCCGGCGGTGGCGAGGCCGATGGCCGCGATGCAGAGCACCATGGAGACGATGACGAGGGCGCGGGACGCCTGCAGCTCCACGGGCAGCCCCAGCATGGAGTCGTGCACCCTGCAGTGCATCTGGCCCGTGCTCTGCACCGAGCAGTTCATCCACAGACCCTCCCAGATCACCTGCGAGATGACGATGTTCTGACCGATGTAGGCCGCCACGCGCCACATGGGCAGGCCGCACGCCACCATCACCCCCAGCCAGCCGGACACGGCCAGGATCATGCCCAGGATCTCCACGCCTGCAGAGTACATCGTTAGGAGGAGGAGGAGGAGGAGGAGGAAGCGAGGAAGGAAGGAGCTGAACTAGACTGGGCTTCCAGGGATAGAAGGCCCTCTGTGCAGGCTCGGCCCTCCTGAGACGAAGGCGATATCGGATCTCGTTGGCTCAAAGTCCTGTGAAGGACTTAAAGTGAGAGGGAGAAACAGATTCTACCTTCTTTATACAGCTTAGACCACTGAAGGTGGAGTCTGCTCAAGATGGCATCGTCTTTACCTTCATGCTACACTTGAACAAGGAACCCTCTTTTTTTTTTGCTTTTTTCCAAAGTTGCCAAAGTTCACCTGAAGTTAGTGTCACCTCAGAAAAAAAACATAAAGAAAAATAAACACACATTAAAACACAGCTCAGAGGGGACAGGCCCTTTCAGATTCTCGCTCCTAAATTATAGAGCAACCTGCAGCTGCACATGAGACGGGCCCTTCACTGCCCATTTATAAAAACCATCCTGAAACTAACCTTTAATCTATGACTTTTTAACACAGTATGACACTTTGCTACATTTTCTTATAGGTTTATTGTCTGGTTTTATTGCTTTTATTGTTTTGTGTTCATTTGTACTTATTCATTATGTGATTAACAGCACTCAAATACAGTCATTTTTTTTCTCTTTCTAAATAAAGTTCTCAGTAGCGACTCTCGTAGCGATAGAGTTGTACTACACTGTATAAAGATGCTCGTGCCAGAGTATGAGAAGGAGTTTGTGCCTGTGATGTGTGACAACCTTGAGGAAAAACGCTGAGTCACCTTCTGAATGAGGTCTCTGTGTGGGAGCAGGAGGCAACAATGACAGGCCTTGTTTTTCTTTCTTTTTCCCTTTTTTTTCTTTTTTTTTAGTGGTGGTGGTCTGTGGTTTGATCCCTCCTGGCAGGTAAAAGGCAAATAAGCCTCATTGTCACTGGGCAGATTAGAGGAGTTTTTCTAAAAATGAAGATGAAATTGAATTAAAGGGAAATGAAGGAAGGAGAGAGCGGCACAGTTGGTTACACAAGTTAGACAACATAATTTAAGGATGTTCCAGAGTTTAGCAGCAGTTTCTATAAAAAGTGCACAAGCAAAGGTAAGAGAAAATAGAAAATAGCCCCTGAGAAGATCTCTTTTATGTAGTGTAGGATAGACAAAAAAACAGTTTTTTACACTATTGCACTGAAGCACTATTAGTCTCTCATGAAATGAGGGGAGAATACAGATACACCTGATAAATACTGTTCAAAAGAAAGAAAGGAAGAAAGAAAGAGATACCTTAAGATTACCTTAAAAAGAGACTCAGTACTCTTAGACAAGTATCTTAAGAGTACCATTAACTCTTAGAAAGTGTACCTTAAGTACTCTTTGTTCTTTTTCTTTCTATCTATAAAAACTTGAAATCTATCCATGTATTGTCAAACATACAAAATATATTAACATATTTGTACTGAACATGATATTACATAATAATCCGTGTGGGGGTTTCAGAGGTACTTGAGACAAACTAAACATGCACAGGCATATATCTGCATGGTGATTCATTACCCGCCTCCAGCAGATGTTACTCTTTTGTAATTCCCTTAAACTCGTTTGCATTAAAAATCTGCGACGTAAATATCTCTAATATAACATTAAGGGGCCATGTTGTCCTTCAGGTGAAAACAGGATAATCACATATGCCTGTGATCCTCTCTCTCAGAGGATCCAGATCTCCCTCTCCTGATCAAATGAACCATTGGAACCAGTTTGGACTGTGTCGATGCTCAGAGTTGAGCTCTGTGTCATTACAGGTTTTGCTCTAATGAACAAAGGTCACCGCGGGTCAGTGGGAAGGATGAGTGTCTCTGCTGTGTTTAACCCCCCCAAAAAAACAAAGTACTGACACACACAGAGTGACCTGACTGGAGTCACTGAAACCATGACTCCAGTCAAAACCATGTTAGATTATGTTATTGCGCACAAAACGAATGTCAACTCTACGAGTTCTTGTTTCTCAAACTTGAATATATTTTCCAAAAGTTATGTCAAGAAATGTGCTTTTTAAAAACATCAGCCTGTATGGACTTCAATTATATTTATATATAGTATATTATCACAATGGGCAGATTCTTAAATTAATGGCGAATGGTGGGGTTTTTACATACTGTATATATGGCTTTTCTAGTCTTCATGATCATTATCATCAAAAGCATTTTATTTTGAACTATTCACACACATCTGGACACTGATGATGGACTGTCATTTACACCCAGTGCAGATGTCTGAAGTGAAGCCATACATGATGTGAAATGCAAACAGTGCTTCTATACCTGCAGGAGAGGATGACACAGGCAACTCTGACCAGGAGCAATCCCCTGAGATCCTGCACCCTGGTCCCTAAAAAGTGTGCTCTCTACTGTAGGTGTGTGTTTTCACAGGTAGGGGGAGGCACAACTGTATTCTGTCTGAATGTGGATCTATCAACAGAGAAAAGCAGTTCACATGTGTATAATCTTGACATTATGCTAATGTCAGTGGTTTTCTCTTCACCGATGACGTCTAATTAGTTTCTTTTTGAAACCTGCCTCGGGTTAAAGTCATTTTTATTTTGGTTGAATTGTTTGTCTTGCTGTTCCAAACCAAATTGATCATCTTTCAAAAGCATCACTTGGTGAAGTTCTTTATAAACACATAATCATCTAAACACATAAGAATGCAAAAATAGAGGGGTGCAAATATTGTGCTCTCACCTATCAGCACACACTATTACTGACCCCAGACCGCTGCATTCTGGGTGTTTTGTCAGCAGATAAGAAACTGTCTGAGTGTGTAGCTACCAACGTAATAGTTGCCATGGCAACACTAGGCTGAAACTCCCAGATGTGGCCTGAGCTGAGAAGTTTAAGTGTGACTCAACACAATCTTAGTTCAAAGTTTCACACTCTTTCCTCTCTTCAGAGTAGATGATAAACATTTTACAATATAGCAGAGAGAAACTGATTTACACTTAACTATGATGCTAATCTATTCACATTGATACTGATTAGTTTCTGACACATGATAGCGACTGCGCTAACTCTACGTTTAGCTCGGTGAGGTTGTCAAATATGACGTCACATTTTGTTGTGAGCTGTTTTTGTCTGGATTTGCACCTTCATTCATTCTTCTTTCTTCATAAGGGGTTTTCTACAGTCAAATATGTCTGTTTTTCCAACCCAAACTTTGTATTCATATCATTAAATCTATATCAAACAGTTTGTTTCCATCTGCCGGATGTCCTCTGTGTGTTCCTAGATGGGCACCCACACTTATGCAAATTACTACGTTAAAATGACATTATGCCACTATTTAAGGTGTTCAGTGTTTTTGAAGCAGGTGCAGGTACCTGATGAGACACATCCTGGAAATTTACATGTTCCCACACGTCGCAGAGCAACTTGCTCAACATTCACCTGTCATGGGAGTGAGAACGAGTCAGACTGGTTTACACGAGGCGCCGGTATCAACCGTAGGTTGTTGTTGTTTCATCCTTTCCTTTCCTTTTTCTGACCTTTAATTCATGCTCATGAAATATGGTTTTGTGTTTTGACTTTTTCTGGTTTCTAAACCTGTAATTTTTTAGAATGAAACTCATTGTGAAAAGGTGTCATGAGGAGTGACAAAATCCATGATGAACCATGAGGAAGAGGAAGTTGAGCTCAAAAAGTTGATTTAGCAGAAGTGATGATGTCTTTGTTTTGTTCATACTACAATGAAACCCAACTTTTTTGCAACAAAATGCCAAGGCTCAGTAACTTCCTATTTCACAGCAATCACTGTCATTCAAACATCAGGTGAAATCTACAGCACAATCCAACAACAGAAAGACTTCAAGAGTGCTTGGGTCTGAACCTGTGAGTCCTGGGAGGAGAAAATGAACAACCACAAAACAAGAGATTGTTCAATAAACTCTCCAAGGAGTCGATGATGATGATGATGACCACAGGTCATTAATCCCAACTCTACATAATCAGTCATAACAGTCATCTCATCTTCGGGTGTCTTCATGTTGGGTGTATGCATCAAACCGCCCTTCTTGACAATATCCACGTGTCCACACATCCCAAGTGTTATTTTCCCCATACTCTGTATTTATAACCTATTAATTTGCTGCATCTGAAACTTTTATAATGATTGATTGATGCTGACAAATATAATTTCCCTGTGCAGGGAAAGAGCCGAGCTCATACAGTATGTGAGTCTTCCCCCAAAAAGAGAATTAAAATGGGCTTTGAAGACTTCAGGTTCCTGTTTGTGTCATGTGATTAAATGCCATGTCCACACACACACATATGCACACCCACACACACACACACACACACACATACACACACACACACAAGTGACTCACTGACTGCCCACAAAGGCGCTGGCTGTGCCTCAGTTTCCCACTGAAACTGTGACTGCACCTGAACAATGGCCTCAGGGCTTTCTGTGATGGGATCACACACACACACACACATACACACACACACACACACACACACACACACACACACACACACACACTCATTATTGTTTTGTTCCCTTGCATAATCCAAACAATTTGAGGAATAAGTCTCAACACAACGTCACTATTTTTTTTTGGGCACATCCCACACGCATGTCTGGATCTCAGTACCTTAAACCTACTTTACAATACTTAATTAGGGCAATTACCATATACATGAGTTATAAATGATAGACTTACAAAGGAATCACCACAACTGAATTATAAGAGTACTGAGTTATAAGAGTACTTTCTCACAATGAAATGTCTAAATACAATGCAGGATGTACATATATGAACAGGACTATAATGAACCATGGCTGCAGTGAGAAAGGTTAAATAACCAAACACCAAACTAGCCTCCAGAGCGCTGCAAGCTCGTAACGGCCCAGCCAGTTTGAGCGTAGGGTTGGACACTTGATTGAGAGCCAAAGACTGCTGTTCCTGTGCAGTCTGAGCTTGCCTCAGACTACCTGCTGACACTTGTCACTTCCAGCTCCTTTGCGCGTTTTCTCACGGCTCGTGGCGGCAAATCTTTTCAGCCGTTTTTGCTAAATTTCTGCTGTTGTCTCCTGCGGAGACTGGAGCTCATTATTGCACAGTTCTGACACTCTCAATTTGTCTCAAGAAAACACACTCAATTCTGGCACTTTCCACACAACCGCCTGTATAACGAGTACCAGTCCAACATTAACATGATCGTACACAGGTGTAAAGTTTGCATTCGCACTGGAGCCTTTTTAAGGATATGTAATTGTAATCAAACTGTGGCTGTGGCGGCTCTGAGGACGTCAGGACTAATCTCACCCTGAAACCATCTCTCCTCAGACTCTTAATTGTGGAAATTCCTCCCTGCCTCCTTGTGTGTGGAACCCAATCTCCAAAGCCAGGCCGAGGTAGCTTTAATGATCCTACCTTGGATAAAATAGAGGCATTATAGTCCTAACGGCAGTTTTGGCTCTAAAACACTGCCTCTATTCATTTCTGAAACAATCTGATTCTCTCTCTAGCTCTCGTTGCCCCCTCTCTCTATTCCCTCTTTTTGCGACACTCTGTCAACTGGAATCACTTGGCACTGCCTTTGCCATTTCCCCAACATCTCCGTCTTGCGGTCCTCTCACTGCTGAGGGGAGAATATCGATAAATCGGACAGGATCCCCGGGATCACGGTGCACGATCTGCCACAACGTACAGGAAGAGGCTGCGACCCTCAGCATCCAAGGACTGACATCACTGAAAGGTCAGATTTGTTCTGCTTTCAATGCACCTTCTCTTTTTTCTCTGTGCGAGCATGCATAATCTCATCATAGGACGCTGGATCCACTCTGATTTATGCCATCATTTAGAGGTGACTTTGATCTCAGTGATTAGTTGCATTATAAAAACTTCAGTGATACAATGTATTTGTGTGTATCAGCTAACAATGTATGTTCCCTATTTTTTTTATCATAATAATGAATCCTGTTCTGATAGAGCAGATTCAAATATGGATAAAAACTAGTTAACTGTTTAATCTTTGTCTCAAATGTTGAAAGAAATCACAGACCACACAGATCACAAAAAGCTAAATGATTTTGTTTTCACAAAATAAACCAACTTGAAACTTCCTTTTTGCAAACCCTCTGACTGGAAATGACAGCTGCAACTCTTTACAAGTCTTTTGTCCCGACATCAGAAAGTAGAGCATGCAAAAAAAACCAAAGCGGTCTGATGTGATACTAGACAATTTTTTTAGGGTGTGGCGGATGGTATTTTCTAAAATGTCTTCTAAACTGAGCTCAGTGTTGTGAGTCATAGCAGGGAAACGATTTCTTGACAAAACCTGACATGATGACACATGTCTGCACCTGGGAGTGGGGAGGAGGGGGGTAAGTCATCGCGTCACAGCGCTGCGTGACACTATCTATGTGTGTGTGTGTGTGTGTGTGTGTGTGCATGTGTCTGCAAAGCTCCTCCCTTTCTAACGGTATAAAAGACCTGGTCCAAACCTCCCCAAACATTTACTCTTGGGGATCTATCAAGCAAGACTTTCCTAACTTCCAGATTTGCAACTTTTGGAGCATTTTTTAAATTTTTATATTACATATTAGCAAGACAGAAGCTTTCTGAGCAGACATGGTGTCGGCTGGGTTACAGATGCTGGGCACGGCCCTGTGCATCATCGGCTGGATTGGGACCATCGTGGTGTGTGCCCTGCCACAGTGGAAGGTGTCGGCCTTTGTTGGCAATAACATTGTCACAGCCCAAAACACCTGGGAGGGCATCTGGATGAACTGTGTGGTCCAGAGCACGGGTCAGATGCAGTGCAAGGTGTACGACTCCATGCTGGCTCTGTCCCAGGACCTGCAGGCCGCCCGCGCCCTCATCATCATCTCCATCCTCATTGGCATCGTCGGCATCCTGCTGGCCATGGCTGGGGGGAAGTGCACCAACTGCGTGGAGGACGAGGGGGCAAAAACCAAGATCGGCATGGCTGCCGGCGTGACCTTCATCATTGCTGGAGTGCTGTGCCTGATCCCCGTGTGCTGGACGGCACACACCGTCATCAGGGAGTTCTACAACCCGCTGCTCAACGCCCAGAAGAAAGAGCTCGGGGCGTCGCTCTTCATCGGCTGGGGGGCCGGAGCTCTCCTCATCCTGGGTGGCGCGCTCCTCTGCGCCCACTGCCCACGCAAGGATAACTACTCTGCCAAGTACTCGGCGGCCCGCTCAGCCGGGCCCAAGGACTACGTGTGAGGACGAGTAAAACAGCCTGAAGAGCAGGAACAGACTGGAATCAAGCGCACTGTGATCAATGGAATTGAGTCACTTTGCAGCGGAGAGCGTAACGTTTCGAGGAGGGGGTGGGGGGGGGGTTTGTCATGCTCACTGAATGGTTTGATGCTTTTCATGTTGAGTTTTAGTGCCTCAGGAATCGTTTGATCAATGGAAAGATAAAGAGATGTGCGCCACACCCAAACATCTGTTTCATGAGGACTGAGAGACAAACTGCTTGATCAGTGAGAGAGAAAAGCTCTACAGATATTGCAATTTGTTGCTTTTAATAGATCAATTTTATATAACTTCTCGTTTTGTCCATCCTTCATCACCACCTTTTACATATCATTTCAATTTAAAAAGTGTGTTGAAATATGCAAATGTATGAAACTGTAAATAAAGTTTTTTTTAATCATTGTATAATGATCTGCTTGTTCTTTGTTTTTTTAATTATTTTATCATACTTCATGACATGCTTCACCAAACACCAAAGACCTGGGATAGGGTGGGGCTCTGGTAGACACAGCTGACAGGGAACTGCATGAAATACAAACTTCCCCCTGAAATTAAGCCTTAAAGAAGACTTAATCACATCATATTCATTCATATACTTTCAATATTCCTCTTTTTATATCAGCAAACACAAACAACAAGGTATGAAAAACCACTAAGCTTAGTCAAGACTTTGAATAAAAAAGCTACTTGCACCCGACATTTCACCAGAACCTTATACGGTAGGTTAATTAGATATTTATATGCTAGATTATAAGGTTAATTAAGGAAGGAAAAGTCCTGACAGCAGGTCGGCCCTCCACCTGTTGAGATCCTGTCAATCCCATATGACTCTGTCATGACTTGTTTCAGGTATCCACCCGTCTGTCTGCACACATTGTTTCAACATAGTGTCAGTTGTTTATGGGAACTTGCTTTAGGGGCAGTTCACATTCATTTGCGAAATCAATAAAGCAAATGCTTTATTTATTGATCCCCACAGTCCAAAAACATGCATGATTGTCACTTGATTGACACTCAAGTGTGAGTGTGAGAGTGATCTGTGTGAGCTGTGGTGGGCTGCAGACCGCTCCAGGGTGTATTTCCTGCCTTTGCCTTTGTAAAACAATTCAGGAGTGAATGGTGAAGAAGGGATGGAGTGGAGGTGAATTATTTTACCTTTTATATCTTCTCTCAGGCCAGACACAGTCGTTAGTGCTGGCAGCCATCAGCAAACTTGCAAGTTTGTGTCCTGGTTTGGACTATTTCTTCGTGAAGTTTGCACGTTTTCTCTCTCTCTCGCTTTCTCTGTGTGTGAAGTGTGTGCATATGTATTTGAGTGAGACGGTATTTCCTGTTTTTGTCCCACAATCTGTTATTCATTTTGTTCGTGTCTGTCTTTTGTTTAACTCTTTGAACTGCTCTGGACCATGAAATATCCCACTCCCATAAAACTCTAAGATCTCTACACAGAGATAACACAGAGACAAAGAGAAAATGGACATAAAATCCACAGCTAGTCATGTCATCTAGTCAGGAGTTACACTGCTCAATGCGAGCTGTTACATAATGATCGAGGGTCAAAATGGGGGAAAAGGAAAAAAAAGAAAACTGTATGTTTTGAGACCACAGGGGACGTTCATCCAAACTCCACCTCCAAGACAGACTTTCACAGAAGAAATGTGCTTCGATCCTCATTCAACTCTCCAACCAGAGCTGAGCTGACCTCAACTCCTCTGCTCGTGTTTGACTTGACTTGTGCCGGACCTCATCATGGTGTCAATGGGACGACAGATGCTGGGCTTTGCCCTGGCGACCTTTGGTTTCCTGGGGACCATCATTGTGTGCGCCCTTCCCATGTGGAAGGCCACAACCTTCATTGGATCCAACATTGTGACAGCGCAGGTCATCTGGGAAGGCTTGTGGATGAACTGTGTGATGCAGAGCACTGGCCAGATGCAGTGCAAGATCTTCGACTCTCTGCTGGCTCTGCCCCAGGACCTCCAGGCTGCCAGGGCTCTCACGGTCATCGCCATCATCTTTGCTTTCTTTGGGGTCATCCTGGGCATTGTAGGAAGCAAATGTATCAATATTGTAAAGGACACACGTGCTAAAGCCAAGGTGGCCATTGCTGCTGGAATCGTCTTCATTTGTGCGGGTGTTCTCGTCCTCATCCCCGTCTGCTGGTCTGCCAACACCATCATCAGGGATTTCTACAACCCCGTCCTGACCAACACCCAGAGGAGAGAGCTGGGAGCTGCGCTGTACATCGGCTGGGGCACAGCTGCACTTCTCCTCCTGGGTGGAGCCCTCCTCTGCAGCTCTTGTCCTTCCAAAGAAAGTCCAGAGTATCCAGTCAACTACAGGTCCAGCACCACCGGCTGAGCACCAGTCTGAAGAAATATTTTACCTTGAGTAACTAACTAACAACTTTGTTGCAAGTCTCTGACACAACCACAAGCTCTTTGCATGCAGTGAAAAGCATTTTAGATCACTGCCAGATCAGTGTTATTCACATTCACTTCACTTTTTCTGTTCCTTATAGAAACATTTAATTGTTTTTAATTGCATTTCCAGTCTGTTTTTTCTCCTTAAAACGTCTTAACTGTTAGTCAGATGATGCTGGATCCAATCATCCATGATCTTAGTTGTTAGGAATATACTGTCATTAAACATGCCATTTTTAAATACAGTAGATGCAGTAGAAACTGAATATGTTGAGGTGAGTGTATTGAATTTGTTGAATGTAATTCAGCTGTTATATATAAGCAATTATTATTGTGGTTCACAATGATACAAAGAATGAAACTTCTCTATTCCCATTATCTGCCCAATACTGCCCCTACTTGTAAACATAATATCACATTATATGGTTGTGTTCAGGGCTGAGTGCACAGATAATGTTCTTTCATCACCTTTATTCTACCAAATAAAAACGTCTGTCAAAAAAAAAGTCAGTTTTGTTTTTATTCTTCTTTAGACCTCAAAACTGAATTTGCATGCAGATTCCTCTGGGCCAGCTTGAATAAACACCACATTTACTGCACAGTGTTTATGAGTAAATTTCTTCATAGCAGTTCGATTGACTGTTATTAAAGGTGCATTTGTAGCATAGCATTTTCTATTGATTTATTTTGAATTACAATCTAATGGTATAAAAATAAAAGACTGACAAGGAAAATGGTGTTTTCTTTTGTTTGTGTATGACCTTGAAACTTTGGATTCTGACTCCTCAGCACAACAAAAGGTCAGTGGGCCTGTGTTTGTGTGTAAACTTCAGCTCCTGCTTCCAGCCAATAGGAGCCAGGATTCAAGGGATCACATACCCCCATAGCTGCATGTCTCCCTCTTGCACAGCAGCATATAAATACAAGCTCACATCCGTCCACCTGGTTTTCTTTGGGGGATTGTAACAAAGCAGGCAAAATGGTTTCTCAGGGCATCCAGATCACTGGTATTTGTATGGCTGTGATTGGCTGGCTGATGGTCATCATAGTGTGCGTCTTGCCCATGTGGAAGGTCACGGCCTTCATCGGAGCCAACATCATCACGGCTCAGACCATCTGGCAAGGCATGTGGATGAACTGCGTGGTCCAGAGCACAGGCCAGATGCAGTGCAAGGTGTACGACTCCATGCTGGCTCTGCCCCAGGACCTGCAGGCAGCCCGCGCCATGATCATCGTCGCCATCCTGGCTGGAGTCTTTGGACTGATCCTGGCTATTGCCGGAGGGAAGTGCACCAACTGCATCGAGGAGGAGCGCTCCAAAGCGAAGGCTTGCATCGTTGGTGGAGTTTTGTTCATCGTCTCGGGCTTGCTGTGTCTCATTCCCTGCTGCTGGACTGCCAACACCATCATCACCAACTTCTACTCCCCGTTAATCATCAACGCCCAGAGATACGAGCTGGGAGCGTCGCTGTACATCGGCTGGGCTGCCTCGGCCCTGCTGCTGATGGGAGGAGGGCTGCTGTGCTGGAACTGCCCCCCGAAGCACCAACACCACCACTATGTTCCCAAATTCACACCGGCCAAGTCAGTCTCCACATCAAGGGAGTATGTGTAAGGTGGAGGACTTTTGAGGAGATGGATGTCTGAGACCTTCCTCACATTGGATCTTTTATCCTGATAAGCAGGCTGACCAACACATCGAAAAAGGACCTTGGTTTATATTGAAGTCTCAGTCTTTGCATTGAAATTGATAAGGCAAATGTTGAAGTGTATAAATGTGCTTTACTGGGCTGGCTGATGAATACCTAAGGCCCAAAAAATGCCTAAGTTTCATGATTATGAGGTTCAGCTTCAGTATTCAGTCATATTCAGGTAGACTGTAAACTGTAATGACCTGTATTCTCTTTCAAATAGTAAAATCTCAAGCTCAAATAACTGCTTGATTAATGGTTACCCTTTGCTGAAGATAACATCACATGAATCACATCACAAAAGAGGAGGGTGACTGCTTTATCCTGGGAAACTCTCCTTTAGCCAAACTAATTCTGTTTTATTTCAATATTGATATTCCTGTGTTTCTTGAATCTTGTACTTTACTGTACTGTGACTGTAAATAAAATATATGCTCACTGGATTATCGCAGTTTAGTCACTTCTAAGAAACCCCAGCACATTATGGTATTGATTTAGATGTTCTCATTATGCTGACATGAATCATATCCAGGGTTGAAGCTGGTCCTGAAGGTGTTGAACTTTAAATTAGTTTATTATGAAGATGAATGAAGGATCTGTCACTTTTATCCTTTCATTGTTGTCGTTCAAACACAAACTTCCGTCACTGTGTGGAGCGGAGGTGGCGGTCGGAGCAGTTTCAGGTGTGTGAAAAAAAAGTTTGGTTTGTTTAGCCAACAGAGGTGTCGGTGGCGGAACGAAACAGGTTTTTGTTTTGTTTTTGTAAGTGCAAAGTGACTTCGTCAGCTGACATCAGTCACTTCCTCCACGATTGTTATCGCTGCTGAAACTAAGGGTCTGTCCTCCAGGCTCAGCTCCTCGGGGCTTGATTCTCATCTTGAATCCTGATCTAAAAGTCTCCTTTTTGTCCCTAATCACAGAGAATAAGTTTGATATCTGGTGTTCGTAGGGTAGGGAAGAGCAGTTCACTCTATTTGTGCTCAGTTTTAGAGAATCTGTTTTTGTTTTATGCATCGTGATTTAATCTTGACTTTTAACTAATTCTAACAAACATACTGTTTAAAGAGTGATTGGTTGTGCTACTGATAACAGAAGAAAAAAGAAAAGAAAGAATATTTTTTCTTTGTCCGATTAAATGTATAAGTGACATGAAACCCCATTCATGGAACTTGAAAAGAAAATCTCTTTACTTCCTTTTTCTTACAAATTTTATCATAACAATCAAATAAAATAAAGTGCACATATATATTTTTGATATTTTATATGACATTTTGCTCAATAATGACTTGTATAGTATCTCTGGACAAAAATAAAATAACATACAAGTCATGGAGAATGGAGATCAACTTATCAGCTTTGTTGATCTTCCAAAGTGCAAAGTGTGTGTGTGTTTATCAAGTTTCATGCTTTGCCTTCTCTCAGCCTGAGCTGATCTCAGGTCCTTTGAAGTCATTAAATGGTTGTGACTCCATCCAATCATCCCATCACTACTGCTGGGAAATCTGCATACGAAAGTGTGTTTTTCAAGAAAAAACAAAAAAACAAAACAAGGCATTGTTTAAAGAATGGATGCCACTCCTCTAGCTCCAGGTAAAGGAATCTTGTTTGGCCAGAAGAACTCACCTGACAGCGGGACAGCCCTCCTCCTGCAAACAACAGGCAAAAGAACCGAGACACCGCGGCAGAGAACTGGTCCTGTGCGCTGAAACACATCTCTCCTGAGCCATGGGGAGGATCGGCAAGGAAGTCGCTGGACAGATCCTCAGCTTCATCGGCTTTGTCGGGGTGGCGGTGACATGCGGGGTCCCCATGTGGAGGGTGACCTCCTACATCGGAGCCAACATCGTCACGGGCCAGATCGTTTGGGACGGCCTGTGGATGAACTGTATCATGCAGAGCACCGGGCAGATGCAGTGCAAGCTGAATGAGTCTGTCATGAGGCTGAGTCAGGATCTGCAAGCCGCCCGGGCCCTCGTCATCATCTCCCTCATATTCGCCTTCATCGGCTTCGTGGTCTCCTTCATCGGAGCCAAGTGCACCGGCTGCCTGAAGAGCGATTCAACCAAGGCAAACGTTGTGATCTTATCCGGCTGCCTCATCATTGTCGCCGCAATCCTGATCTTGATCCCCGTCTGCTGGTCAGCTGCCATCACCATCACAGACTTCCAGAACCCCCTGACCATTGAAACACAGAGGAGGGAGATCGGAGCCTCCATCTACATCGGCTGGGCCACGGCTGCATTTCTGCTGATTGGTGGGATCATCCTCACGACCTCCTGCCCTCCTCAGAAGAACGTATATGGATACCCAGGGTATGGACAGCCACAGATGTATCCGTATGCAGCCCCGACACAATATGGCCCAGTGTACGTTCCCCCATCCAGCCAGGCGTACACGGGTGCGGCGTCCTACGCACCTGCCAAACCATATGCAGCACCACCGACCTATGCGGGACAGTACCTCTGAGCACTGACGGGACAGAAAGAGGATAAAGACTGAGTTTTCTGCTTGCATGTCTTCAGGAACTTCTCATATTATTATAAAGTAAAGCTACTTGTACTTCTTAAAGATGATATGTATCTCAATATATTATTGGGATTTAATACCAGTTCATTCATGGATGAAAGAATCAGTGTGACCCAATCATTGTGAATCAATTGTGCTTTTCTTCCTCAGTTGTGGTGATTTTGTGGTCTAAAGTAGAGGCTATTTTAGTTCATGAAGTCTTGATGTGTGAAAATGTTGTCCTTGTGGCTGTTAAAGTCAGAGCTGAGTTTGTAAATAGTCAGGATTTCCTCTGTAAATGCCATTTGTTCTTGAGATTATTCCAATAAAAATGTCAATAAAATGTTTGAAGTATAGTCATGTCTCTGGGCGTTTATTTTGTAGTATGGGCCATGGGAGCATGTGTATGAAGGAAGCTCACAAACTAAAACAGTTTTTTCTCATTTGAATCACTATGATTTCATCATAAAAGTAGGGGGAAGATTTCTATCTCTGAATTACACAGGCATGATAGACCTTATGGAAATCACTGGGTGATCTAATCAACAGTGACTGTCATTGTGATTGAAGGAAACCCATAAAGCACAGCCTAGATTTTTTTTTTTACTAGATAATGATGGTTACAGAGATGTAATGAAAGAAACCATGGACATGTAACCCATGATGGCCACCGGTGGTAATGGCTGTCGTTTCACCTGAAACCAGTGCCTGGACCTGATCATCCTGTTAAGAGTCCGATCAAAGGTCAGCCAATGGCAAGACACTGCTTCACTGAGGAATGCTGTGCCTGTGTAAAGACCTCATTTACATAGTCATTGAAGACTGATGTGCATCTCATCGAAACTGCAGCCCGTCCACATTTGAATCGTGAAGAATCTGGCTGGGCGGGAAAAGTGCACTGGTTTCAGGTCAGAGGGACGTACATCCTGACTCCACCTTCATGAAAGACAGCCATAAAACTGAAGGAAACGTGCCTCGTTCCTCATTCGACTTTATTACCAGAGCTGAGCTGACCTGCTCCTGACCACCTCAACTCCTCTGCCCGTGTTTGACTTGACTTGTGCCGGACCTCATCATGGTGTCAATGGGACGACAGATGCTGGGCTTTGCCCTGGCGATCGTTGGTTTCCTGGGGACCATCATCGTGTGCGCCCTTCCCATGTGGAAGGTCACAGCCTTCATTGGAGCCAACATTGTGACGGCGCAGGTCATCTGGGAAGGCTTGTGGATGAACTGTGTGACGCAGAGCACTGGCCAGATGCAGTGCAAGATCTACGACTCCCTGCTGGCTCTGCCCCAGGACCTCCAGGCTGCCAGGGCTCTCGTGGTCATCGCCATCATTGTCTCTGTCTTTGGGATCGTCCTGGGCATTGCAGGAGGCAAGTGCACCAACTTCGTGGAGGATAAAGCATCCAAAGCCAAGGTGGCCATTGCTGCTGGAATCGTCTTCATTTGTGCGGGTGTTCTCATCCTCATCCCCGTCTGCTGGTCTGCCAACACCATCATCAGGGATTTCTACAACCCCGTCCTGACCAACGCCCAGAGGAGAGAGCTGGGAGCTGCGCTGTACATCGGCTGGGGCACAGCTGCACTTCTCCTCCTGGGTGGAGCCCTCCTCTGCAGCTCCTGCCCTCCCAAGGAAAGCCCAGAGTATCCAATCAAGTACTCCGGAGCCAGGTCCGTCGCCACCAGCCGAGCCTACGTCTGAGCACCAGTCCGAAGATGACAGCAAATTGTTTTTGTTTTGTGTTTTTTAACTTTGCTTGAGTGACCCTCCTTCGTTGCGAGTTTCCAGCAGCACCACAAGCTGTGTTTGCACACAGCGAGAGGACTTGTGATTTCTTTAGTTGGAGGAAAGAGAGACTGCATCTTGTGGAATGAGAAACCCATTTTGAGAATGTGGTGCGAGAGCACAGTGCTGCTCGGAAAATCTCGCAGTGGCTAAATGACTGGACTGAATTATTATATTTAAAGCTTGCCTTGAAGCCAGTTTCCTTCTGAATGTTTGATTTGACGGGGAACTTAAACATGTACACTCATTTATTGTGAATTCATTGTGTAAAATATTTTACAAACGTCTTTGATAAGAATGTGAAAATGCTTCTTACTACAATCAGATATTTTTAATAAAAATAACTTTATAAAACCAACTATCTTTTGTTGTTGTGCATCTTCTAAATCAAACGAGGAAACTTAGCATAACATAGCCTCTGTTCAGAGCTCAAACAGGTCACATACAGGGAACTATAACCAGGTAAGAGAAAGTGCTGTAACACCCAGACATCTTCAAAACGCATGCAACTGTTTGTTTTAATTCCTCCTGCAGACGTTAAACTGGTCCGACCTGTTGTGCAGTGTTGAGTGCCAGTTGCGGCCTTTTCATAGAACTGGCTTCAGTTTCTCAGTTTCAACATGTCTACCCGTGAAGTGCAGGCACTCAGCTAGTAGCACAGAGACAGTCAGAAAGGCCTTATTAACGTTTATTAATCAGTTTACAATGAGCAACATTTGTTTCTCAGAAGGGCTTTTATCTACTGGAACTTCTTTGTGTTGAAATCCAGCAACAACTTTGAATACAGAGGCCCGAGTTTCAGCTTTTTCAGTAAATACCTCAGAATCACTAGTAATAAAAGTAAAAGTAAAGTAATCGTAATTAATTTCTCAAACTAGCAAACAGATAAGTGGTTCCTCTCAACCACGACCGCTGTAGTTTGTGTATGCTGTCCAGCACCCTAAAACTATTAACGTAAATCTGTCTGACAATAGACTCGATGAGTTGACCTAAATGAGAATGATCATAGTCCACATCGTCTGATTTCTGCATGTTTATCATGATCTAAGGACATGCCATCACAACCGTGATGTCAGCACAGTATTACAGTCTGTGTCACCACCTACCACACCCTGATGATGGTTTCACATTCCTTAAGAGTGCCGACCTGTCCTGCCAGACTAAAACCTTGTGTCGGGCTCAATGGAACAAAAGCATCATGATCCATAATTAGTAACACCGACTGAATATTGGTTTTGGTATAAATCAAAGACGGAAAGTTTTTTGGCATCTTTTGGCATTTGGCAACAGTAACAAATTTCTCCAATGAACTCCAATTAAAAATATTTTAAATATTTATTATTGTATTTTTTAATCTTTTAATCAAATATAATATTTGATTTTTATTTCATTGGCCTTTGTTGTATCATATTCACAAAATAATACGTGTTATTAAGTATGTGGCTGCTCTCAGGTTCCATACAACTCAGATCAGTTGCCATCATTATTGATTAAAAGCAATCAAAATACAAGAATGCATGTTGTTTATTAAACTAACTTAACAATTAAACTAGGTCATATCGAAAGCGAATCTCAACACCATCACAAGGTGCTTTAAACTGAGGTGTGTCCAGAAGAGGGCTCAGCTGCCACAGTTCAAGTGTGATTGAGTTTCTGTATGTGAAACAGACTTTTAGTTCAACATTTCTGATGTATATTTTTTAATGTTCGTACCTCTCCTTTACAATCATGCTGTGATGAACACACAATTGTCCTTTTTTCACACAGCATTTGATACCGTACCCTTCTGTTATGCTGCGACTGAAGTGACATCTTTTGGCCGTATCATAATCACATTGATCCACCAGGATAACTGCAGCCAAATAACCTCTGGACATAGAACTCATCTGGAAACTCACATCCACCTTCCTGTCAGCTGTCTGACTCACCATCTGTTCCCGTCAAGGAGAATGTGACAATTACGCATGACTGCACACTTTGGCCACATATAGAGATGTTTCTGCTGACAATGTAAGTATACCTTGGTCTTAAATCAAAAACTACTCTTTGGTTTACGAAAACAATTTGTACCTAACCTAATAAATACTGGTTTCACTCTTCCATCCCTGCCTTCTCTGTGGTGTTTTTGTTTCTTGTTATCCTATGTTCCCTCTTCATGCTGGTCATTGATGCCTGTCTGGTACCTCCTCTCGAATACACCCATTTTGATTTCATGCAAGGTGAGACAAACCTTCACACTGACACGCTACCCTCTAGTGGACAAAAGGGTCTAACACATGCTGGCGTGATCCTGCTGTTCTGGACTTTGATCCTGAAGCATCTTGTTTCTGCTGCACACCAAATAAAAGCTGATAAAGCATGATTGCCTTATTGACACTGAGCTAACCCTGCACCCATAATGCTATTACATATAGATTTGTTGATTTATGCACTGTATTCACACACTGACTGCCATTAAGCTGCACAAGGAAGTTAATGGATTTATTTATTTCTCCCTGAGTTACTGTTTTGTTGGCTTTATCTTGTGACACCACAGTGTTGCTCTGACTGCATTTTCTTGGTGGAGTGTTTTCGGTCTCAAACATCCCTTTTCTCACCGAGAATGTCAACAGAGCCTTCAGTAACACAATCCTCATCCCTGTCGAGAAGAACAGGTGAAACCCCAATCTTTATTGTCCCTGCACACAAAGAATCCTGCATGGCTGGTATTATTTGGCAGCAGATCTAATGGCTCGGCTATCACACCCCCTTCTCCTCAGGTGCACATAAACACCTGATCGGCTGCTCCGCGTCTGTCAGAGACACTCAGGGAGAAGAGACGATGGGTTCGATGGGACTGCAGCTGTTGGGCTTCGCCCTGGCGCTGTTCGGTTGGATCGGGGTGATCATCGTCTGCGGAGCACCCATGTGGCGAGTCACCGCTTTCATTGGCAATAACATTGTGACGTCGCAGACCGTGTGGGAGGGCATCTGGATGAGCTGCGTGGTCCAGAGCACTGGGCAGATGCAGTGCAAGGTGTACGACTCCATGCTGGCCCTTGGCTCAGACCTGCAGGCGGCCCGGGCTCTGGTGGTGGTCTCCATCATCACAGGCATTGTGGGGCTCCTCGTCGCGTTCGCCGGCGGGAAGTGCACCAACTTCATCTCGGGGGAGAGGGCGAAGGCGAAGGCCACAATAGCTGCAGGCGTGCTGCTGATCCTCACTGGAGTCCTCTGCCTCATCCCTGTGTCCTGGACCGCCAGCAACATCATCAGGGACTTCTACAACCCCACCCTGATCGACGCTCAGAGAAGAGAGCTGGGAGCCTCTCTCTATGTTGGCTGGGGTGCTGGGGCACTGCTGCTCCTGGGAGGGGCGCTCCTATGTGCCAACTGCCTCCCCAAACAGGACAAGGCCCTGTCTGAGAAACCCCTCCTAGCCAAGCGTTACATCAGTGTGCCCAGATCATCCACACCTCCTGCAAAGAAGAGGGACTTGGAGATGCACAGATCTTTTGTACCCCCTGAAGAGTACAGCGGTGACGATACGCCCAAATCTTCCACACTCTCAAAGACGTACATTTGAGATTCATGAAGGGACAATGTGAAGTCTGGTTGATGATCGCCTATGTAAACGCTTTGAATTCAAGCAGATGCTGTGAAATCAGAAAGTTATGTTGCTCTATGTGTTTGCACTTTGGTCTTAAAAGAGGACAAGGCTGCGGAAGAATGAAGAAGCTCTGTCTGAGATGGTTTTCAAAATTGTTGTCATATGTGAATGGTGGTAGTTTCTGTATTTTTTGTAAAAAAAAAAAAAGAATTTTCTTACAACCCTGTTCAGTTTTGTAGTGTTTGATACATGTGACTATTTTTTATACAATAAATTAGCTGTCTCCTGTGATTTTTTTCCCCCTCATGTTCTTGTTCATATGCATTTCAAAAAATGCATCTGTGGTTATTCAAGAAGCTGAGACAACCTGTTTGTCAGGTCCTGACCGGAGACCACATGACTCAGCAGCTTGTAATCTTGTGAGGCGCCTGCTCTGCATTTTACAGACACAGTACAGTTTATATCAGATCTTAACCTGTGATTCTTCGCTGTCTGGATTTGAAATGGTTTCAGCAGATGGTTTGAAGTTGAAGAAAGTGTCGATTTTGTATGTTGGCACTCACACCGCCCAGTGTTGTGTTTCCTCAGATATCAGGGCACCAGGGAAAAGGCAGAGTCACATTACGCCGTGTCTCGAGAGTTTCAAATGTCTAAAATCACTGCTGTTTCAGTGATTTGGCATCTTTTCCTCCTGTGAATCTTACCAAGCAAACTTTAGCTTTACACTTTAACTTTAAGTGAATCATTATAGCTCGACCTCTCAAATACATTGTCTCTAATTTTTTTCTATTTTCTACGTCAAGCCTGTGCAGTGACAACAAAAGTGAAAGACACTAAAGCAAGACAGGAATCTTGAGTTCTGTTTTTGATTGGCAGTCCGACAATGAAAGTATTTACGAAGTGACTGGCTCACTTTGTACGGGAAGTTTCGAACAACACAGGGTAGCTTTTTCTTATCTGCTGCCAGGTCAGCATTGTTTCATTCATTCAGCAGCTATTGTTAACGCCTGAGAGCCGTCTGGCCTTGTTTGAAATGAGGTTAAAAGAGACATGATCAGATGAAAAATGTTTATTGAAACAACAGTGACTTCTAAAAACATCTCAGCTTCTCCCCAAAACATGCAGTAATTTCTACATAAAATCTAAGATGAATGAGATTAATCTAAAATGGGTGTCTTTTGACCATATCTGTCTTTGTAGACACAGCACAGCCTAGTGGCTCTTTGCCTTTATGGCTAGAAAATCCCTACATTCTTCTCAGATTACTCAGATCAATTTCACAAAAACAACCTCAGGTTAACAGAAATCATGTACAGTATATGAATGTAGTTAGAGTTTTCAGATCTGATGATAGCGACCACAGTTAATCAGCATCATGTTGTATAAGATGTCTGTGGACTTTCTCATTCATCCGGAGAAGATCCATCCAAGAAGATGAAAATTATGACACTGAACTCATTGTAAAGAATCTACAATGTTTACAACTCTGTGGATCTAAACAATGGTTCTTTTGCACTTTTATCTTTATTCTATATGCAGTAAATTAGGATGTGATTACTAACTAGGATGTGTTTGTTTCTCTCTGCCTCCCCTATGCCTCCCAGTGTGTGTGTGTCCCATGGCTCTGCAGGAGCTGGGAATCAGCCTGTCCATGGTGGGTGTGGCTGGGACCATCCTGATCTGCGCACTGCCCATGTGGAAGGTGACGGCCTTCATCGGCACGCACCTCGTGGTGATGCAAGTGTTCTGGGAGGGGCTGTGGATGACCTGTGTCAGTGAGTACACGGGTCAGATGCAGTGTAAGCTCTATGATGCCCTGCTGGACCTGTCCCCAGACCTGCAGGCCGCCCGTGGCCTCATCTGCATCGGCCTGGTGCTGGGCTGCCTGGGCTTCCTCCTCTTCCTCCTCGGGGCGCGCTGCACAAACTGCCTGAGCCACCCCAGGGTGAAGGCCCGGCTGGTGCAGAGTGCTGGCGCCACCTTCTGCCTGGGCGCCCTCACTGTCATTGTGGCGGTTTCCTGGACAGCCAACGCCATCATCAGAGACTTCCATAACCCACGTGTCCCGGAGGTCCTGAAGAGGGAGCTGGGAGCAGCAATTTACATTGGCTTTGTGACGTCCGGGCTGCTGGTCTGTGGCGGGTCGATCCTGTGCACCAGCTGCCCAACACGGACGCCCCGCTTCCCGTCCGGCGGGTACACACTGGCCAGAACAAACACACACAGCAGCTACGCCGTCAGGGACTATGTGTGACCTGCAGAGGCTGAGCTCAGATCAGTCTGTGCCTCTCAGTGCGGACAGCAGCTTAAACGGGCTGCAGACTCCAGAACTGCAGCTGAACATTTAGAAGATCTTGTCTGTTTGCAGATGGGGCCATGCACATTTGACTGTCATCATCCATACAGTGAATGGACTGTTAATGTCTGATAGTATCACATAGCCCCTATTGCATGCTTTTCTCTCCTCTGCTCTATTCTACACTACTGAACTCGCTCCACTCTAGTATAGCCTCCTTTACACCATTGTATTCTACAGTGTTTGTCAATTCAGGTTCTCAAGTACCCTTGTCCTGCATGTTTTAGATGTTTCCTGTCCCAACACACCTGAATCTCCACTGTACTCTGTTCGCCTTTTCTCCATCTGCTTTAATGTTACAAAATTCCTACAAGATCTAGTCTGAATGCAGGAAGAGCCACACAGATCTGTCATCAATAAAGTGATAGGGCTTAATTGTGTTGTATCATCTCTACTACACTCTATTGAACCACCTATATTCTACTCCACTCTCCTTTATTCCTGTATTTAACTCTTCTTTCTTTTGCCTTATTCTCCTCTTCTTGCCTTTCTTTTCTGTAGAGAAGACAGTGATCTCTTCAGGCCCTATTAAACTGCTGTAATGTCATAAATGCTACACATAGTCCCTATCTGACTTTGTCCCTTTGTCCTTTTCTTAGACTCTCCATGGCCTGTTGTCTGATCAATGACGTAGCATTGGTAGGTTTGGCTCACACTCCTATCTGACCAATCAGCAGTCTGCCATCCCTGTTTGCTTTTTATGCAAAATGGTTGGAATGGTTATGGAAATTCTGACCCACTTCTACGTACCGGCTACCAAATTTTCAAGGTGTGTCCCTGTGTGTCTGAGATAGCTTAAATTTACTGCCATCTGAACTGCCAGCTCTCAAAATACAGTTTATGAATAGGAATGTGTTTTCACAGAGTTTAAGGATTGCTTTGTAGCTCAATGTGAATGCATTTTGCTTGATAAGAAACTGAAACGTAGTCACCATTGCTTAACATGCGTGTGTAATTTTTATTGTAGAATTCAAAATAAAGTCTGAAGGTCACCCGTGTGTGTAGGTTGACTCTGTTATCTACAGTGAGTCATGTACAGTGTGTCTCTGCTGTTCTCTACCCAGAGGTTTGGCTGCTCCTGTGAGAGCACATGTCCAGATATCAGAGAAGTCGTGGCTCTTTAAACCGAGCTCTGGCGGATGAAAATCTGAGCACAGTGGGGCCTTTGTTTCCTCCAACGTCCACACGAACTGGGAGACGCGGATTGTTTGGAAACCATGGCAGAGCAAACAGAGGGATTCCCCTCCTCCTCCGCCCAGCTTCAGCGTCTTCCTTTTCTTCTTCTTCTCTCCATGAATACCACAGAACTGGTTTCCCCCTTTAAACTTGAAGCAAAACACACACACACACCTGCTCTTTCTCTCTCTCTCTCTCTCACACACACACACACACAAAACTCACGCATGTACACACACGCTACACCCACACCCCACCCCTCCGCTCAGCTGCCAGCTGTTTGTAGTTAGGCAGCCAGGCCTGGAGTGACGAGAAGCAACAGGCTGGAGGAGTCATGCCGCGGCAGCTGGAGCTGGCCGCCCTGGCTGTGGCCCTCCTCGGGTGGCTCTGTGCCATCCTGACGCGCTGCGTGGCTCTGTGGACGGTGAGCGGAGCCCTGGACAACACCACAGCCATTCTGCCTGCCTACTGGGACGGTGTCTGGCTGCAGTGGGACCACTGGGATCTGGCCCACGATGGAAGCCTGCACTGCTCCTTCTACCGGTCTCTCATGTCTCTCTCTGGAAGCTTCCGGACGTGGCGAGCACTCATCATGGCTGCTATCGGAGCCGGGGCTTTTGCAGCAGTGATTGGAGCAGCCGGGGCAATCTGGTTCCCCAGCCGGGGGCAGATTAAGGTGGCTTCTGGTGTTCTCTTTGTTTTGTCTGGGATCCTGCTGCTTATCCCCACAGCATGGACCTGTCATCACACGAGTCAGCCACTCGAGGGCACTCTGAAGCTGCACAGGGACTGGGGACCTGCACTGTATTTGGGATGGATCTCCTTGGCCCTGATGCTTGCCGGAGGTGCAGTGCTCACTACCCGGTGCCCAGGCTCTGAACGGCATGGACCGCAGCCTGAAGGAGGCCGCTCCCCGAGTCCCGTGGGTGTGGAGGATGCAGCAGATCACCCACTGAGCAGGATCCACAGAGCGGCATTCACCAGCAGCCAGTTTGAGCGCAGGTCGGGTCCTATCTGAGAGATCCAAGTAAAAAGTCATTGCTCTGTAATGTGGGGGAACTTAATTTTAGAAAGCACAAGCACAGGTGTGTGTCATAAACTGTTACTGATAAGGGTATTGAATTAGCAAAATTTGTATAACTGTTATACAATGTTGGATAATGTCAAGCGTTCTTTCCCCAAATTCTACATTTCTGTAGAATTAACTTATTGTATGTTTGCTTTACTTGACACAAGTGTTGATACTAAATTGACAACATAGGGGAGCTTGAAGTATTTATCTTTGTTTTCTGGTGCTGTTATGGAATCGATGGAAAGTTGATATCAAAAATGAGATGCTATTTAACTCACCAAATCCATTTTTAGGTGTTGGAATATTTAAGTCTCTTTCTGCACAGATCTGGCACATTTTCAAGCTTATCTGGCAACCATACAGACTTAACATGGATTGGCTGTCACTGATATTAATGATCACATTAATGATGAGCCTTGCTCATCAACAGAGCTTTTTCCCGAACTAAATGGGATTGTGTACCTTCATCCACTCAGAGAGGGGGCACATGTAAGGTATAATGGAGTTGGGGTATGGGTACCACTTAAATAAAAAGTTAATAATGATGTGAAAAGTAAACACTGTACTGCACAAGTATATTACCCTACATTAGAGTAATGCCTTCTTTTGTTTGTTTGCAAAATTCCTCACCGTGAGTGTAATAAATCTTGGTTGTGTTGTTTGAGAGTGGCTAAAATGTTTACGACTGAAATGGATTGTTCTGCAGCACAGGGCACTAGGGAATAAAGCAATGTTTTACGCACATTTGTATTAGTCTTGTTTTTAAATGTATTGACTCGTTATGCTACAGGTACGGATCACTGTGCTGAGTGTTTTTCTCTAAAACCTGATGAATGGTGGAAAAGAAGCTTTGAGATTTGAGATGGTTGGAATATTATTTCCAATGGTGGTTGGAATATTATCATATTAATTTGGATGTATTAGCTAAGCTGTCTGTTATGTTTCACATGAGCCAGCAAAAAACAAAAAAACAAAAACAAACAAAAAACTAAATTAGCAGGACAGAAATAACATTAAAAACAAAGGACAGTCCTTCCCACACAGAGAGGACAAGACAAACACACATTGACATGTTGGAACATGTTGGGACATGTTGAGCTTTTAGCCTGAATGACAGAGGAGGCTGGATCTCCACTTAAACAAAATACAGCACACACTTATTACATTTGTATTACCTGATGATTAGTAAATCTTCATAAAGTAGATGTTCTTATACGATGTTTTATGTACTGAATCAATTTGTCATTTGTTTAACTTACTGTGTAAAACTCCAGTAAAGGAAGGACTAGCTTGTAAAAATACATGACCGTTATGTCCACCTTAAACAAGACTTCAGCTCCACCTTAAGTATAAAACTGCGTATGACCGTTACCTCCGCCTTCATCGAAACTTAAGCTTAACCTTCAAAAAAAAAAAACACGCCGCACATGACCGTTACCATAGACACGACCGTTACCTCCAGTTTAAACAAACCGTTACCTTAAATGACCAGAAGCGAACCTTAACATAGCCACCTAGCTCATAGGTTCAATTGTTGCAGAAGGCTTTGTTAAGTAAAATATTCTTAAAATATGTCAGTGTATAAACTGAATCAATTTTTTTCACATACTGTCTAAAACGATGTTGAAGAAGAAATGGTACTGACTTGTTAATTTTGCTCCCTTCATCACTTCTGCTCTTTCTGCAGTTCCTTCAGCATCTCCTTTTGCTTCTTCAGCTTCTCCGCCTCCTCCGCTGCTACTCTTGCCCTTCGCTCCATCTCCATTGGCCTAATGGCAGCGTAAATCCGTCTCCTGATCTCCATCTCTTTGTCCCCTGGGCTGAGTTCTGTCCGCTTCATTTTGGTTTTGCAAAAACTTAGCCGAGGATGTATTGGTGGTTAATCAGCAGGTCAGAATTACTGTTGCAATGGTGGTTGGTTGGCATCAATACGCTTCAAGAAGTTTGTCTTTTAAAATGTAGAATTGTTGTTTTACTACCGTCATATCACCAGGGCAACAAGGTGGCTTTCTGGGTAGTGGTATCACCTCAAAGCAAGAAGGTCCCTGCTTTGGATCCAGGTCAGGGGCCCCTTCCTATGTGTCCGAAGGTTTCTTCCCATAGTCTGAAAACATGCATGTTTAGGTCAGATTTCTCTAATGGTGTGATTGAATGATATTGTATGTAGGCTATAGACTGGTGACCTGCTGAGGTTGTATCTGCCTTTTCATATAGGCAACTATAAACCCAATTAAAACACAGTTTAAGGTACAAAGCAGGTAACAATAAGTGGATGTGAACACACAAAGCAAGTTCTTCGAACTTTTGGTGAAATCTGTATTTTCTTTGACTCGCAGCAGCTTTACTGCTTAGACCCCTAATTACTTGTTTTGTGTTTTAGTTAATTGGTTTCAACTCAATTAATTACATGAAACCACTTTCAAATACTGTTATTATTCTATGGTTCAGCTAGAGTGGTTGAAAGAGTAGGAAAGCATCAAGTGTTCACAGAGCAATGGTTTCTTATAAAAGCAATAAATCAACAAAAACAAGATGAACAATGTTTGCCATTGGCTCTGATGTGCAGTAAGTATACAAACCACTGTGAGTACACACAATATATGTTTTGTTAAATATTTATTTTCATTTCATCAATACAATATCAAATGCAAATGAAATAAACCATTTCCAAAAAAAATGTGCCACTGAGCATCGAGGCACGGCACGTGTCTGATGGAAGCAGAAAAAAGTTTCTGCTCTGTTGATGGAGCTGAAATAAAATAAACCCGAAAATGCAAACCTCTGCAATTTAATGACAAGACTTTCAGGTGGAAACACTCGAATGCGTTATCAGAAAATGTCAAGGTTTTGCGAAAATCTAAATAACAAAATAAATCAGTTATAATAAATTCTTTAAATACACAGGCTGTTACAATACTGTGAACATCCTCTTCAATAGTCTTTTAGATTAGTGCGCATGTTTCAGGTTGGTGAGGATATGGTGAAGGATCCTATAGCTTCTCGTCTCCCTCCTCCACGTCTTTCAGATTGAGAACCTCCAGAGACCCTCTGCCTTTGGTTTCACAGCGGATCAGTTCGTCAATCTCCCGAAAGCAGCCCGGATCCACCAGACACACCTGCGGAGGAAGAGGAACAGAAAGAGAAATATGGTGCATTTATTGACATTGTACAGGGAATGTAATTGTTCAAGGTCCAACAAAACTGTAGAGGTCTCTTCCACAATTATGTCTGCATGGTTTACCTGAGAACGTAAACCATGCAAAGTCAAACATGTTTAACTTGCATGCAAGTTGCAAAATTAAAAAGACACATAAATATCCTTTATCACATTAGGAGGAGTGGAGAAACTGTAACTTTGAATAGTGATAACAAAAAATAAATCTAAGTTATATTAACAAAAAATGGATTGCTCACCATCTCGAGTTCCTCATCAAAGTCCTCGCTTTCTGTCACCTGCAGCAGCGGCTTCAATTTCTCCTTCAGCTTCTTGGCATCCTTGCCTGGGAGCACCAAGCGCAGCCTCATGTGGGCTCTCTGGATCTCCATGGTCTCCTTGAGCTGCCGGATCACATCCAGAGCCTACAAGCAGGAACACAGTCAGTGGAGACCACTGTGATGCTGCTGGTGAACAGCAAGATGTCAGCTGTCATATTTACAGTATCACTGGCTTCACACACTGACTTCACTTTGGGTTTGTGGAAAGTGAAGGCACTTAACAAGTATTACAGAGTCTTAATCACAATATTATGAGGTACTAAATTTTGTTGGTATTCAAACTCTTTCCAGATAGTCTACTGGAGCCTGTCCCACTATAATGCAGGAAATAGGAAATAATCTCATCTAATAATTTTGTCCACACTTTTGCTATTTCTAATGGTAAATTTAAATCTTAAATTCACTCATGTTTCACTGTTATCTTGTAATCTTTGTTATGTTATTAAAAAAAAAACAATTAAGCTTTAAAGTTTGAGCACATTTGGTGGAAACAACAAACACAACACAACAAACACAACACAACATAACCAGGTGGGATAAATGCTAGCATCTCCTCACCTGCTGCTTGGTGCTCTTGTTGGCTTTGACGGAGTAGTGGATGTCTTTCATCGCCCGCTCTATCAGATTGACGGTATACGGCCTCTTGGTCTCCGGGTTGACACACTTCTCTGCCACGATGGTAGCAATATCCCTGAACATGGTCTCCAGCTGGGACTGGCGCTCCTTGTCTGACACCTGAAGCTCTCCTTTTGACAGGATCTGCAGCACAGGAAAGGAGTGTCAGGAAAAGGAGGAAACTCCTGCACAGGTAAGAGGAATGTAGGAAAATACTTTTCACCTGTTTGCAGATTTCTGTAAGATCGTCTGTCCCAAAGGCTTTGACCAAGTCATCTTTCTTCGCCACCTGCCCTTTGGACACGTTCACAAAGACCGAGTGTGTCTGTAAAACCTCGTCCAGGTCTTTTTCTCTGTAATGAAACACATTTGGATATTAAGACCTGCTGACTTCAAGTCCAGTTGTCACAACTAACAGCCGATACATACTCCAAACAAACAGAGACGTTTGAGGATTTAGAGAACAGAATGACGTTGCTTTGTTTTTGTAGCTCTGGTTTGGGAGTTCTTTCAACTTGTTTTTAACACATTATCTGAGCAGATGTTTGTACTTGTGTAGTGTCCAACAACTACTGAGTGATCAATGAGTTCATGAATTTCTCATGGAGTATGAAATGCCCTGAGAACAAGAACAAACTTTTTTCTTGTTCTCGTCTGTTCAGATGGATTCTGTACAGGCTTTTACATCCCCTTGGATTATGACAACCTGGATGAATGGAGATTCTCCATAGACATATTTAAAATTACGGATGTTAGTCAGTAATGAGTAGCTTCATAATCCATCATCTGATTCATAACAATACCTAATGGTAATTGAAGTTGGGTAGGAAGCAAAACATCACCCTAAACTTAGTGGAGAACGGGCGTCAAGTATCTGAAGGCATAAATACTCATGTGAGTACTAGTACTTTAACGTTGAAGACGGGTGATATGGCATAAATGTCCCTCCTTACATTAAAGTAGCAGAGCAATACAGACTAATAGTTTTACTGGGCTTTTATGAGACAAAACAACATATATCTGTCTCCTGCGTATGTGCTTGTTCATAGATGACGTTACTCACGCGCCAGATCTCCAACTCATCACTTTGTTCTTGTAGCACGCGATCTCAAAGCGTTTCCCACCTTTCTTCATCCTAACCACCGCCACGTTAGTAAGACGGATCTGGTTCGTCGGCGTGAAGATCGACATGTTGTTGTTTGGATGTGACAGCAGAAACAACTGTCAGACACACTCACGTTGCGACCGCTGCTACCTCCCACACCCGCTACAGCTGGGCTGGCGGTCCGTCCCCAATAAAGGTCCCCGAGAAACAACGGCGTCGAAACGTCACTCCTGGCTCCTCTTTCTGTTCGTCTCCATAAACAAAATATATTTCTAAATATACTTTCAGGTTATATTTGATGTAGATTCCAAACATGTCAGTTGTCACAATCCATGTAATAAACCGTTCATAGTGCGTGACTGTAACCACAATAATACCTTATTTTGAAAGTTCGAGGTTTGTCACGTAGCCTTTATGCAGCAATATCAATATACTTTTATTTACATACTTTGATTGAGTTAACTATGAATGAAGTAAAATATTTAAGGCTGATATGTTAAGTATGAAGTAAAATAGTTGCAGTTTCTCATTTGCTCGCAGTAACTGCAACATTTACTCTCGTTAGATTTTAGTCTAATTTAAATGTTAAATTTCAACATTATCATTCACGTTTCGACTAAAAGTTCTACTTTATCTCATACTCTGTGTCCACTGGAAGGCAGTAACGCGCTTATTTCTAATAAATGCAGTACAATACCCTCACCTTCGGAGGTGAATTTCAAAATAAAAGCCTCGAGGAAACTACAAACATCAAAACAAAGAACTACACTTTCCGTCGGGCTCTTCGGCCAAACAAGTATGGTCGCTCGCTGCAGCTTCTGCAGAGTACTGTGCACTTAAATGAACTGCTCTAAGGGATGTTGACCTCATTTGCACTTATTTTGGTTTTGGTCGGTGACATGTCTGCGTCGGACACTGATGGTGAGCTCATTAACACATGCAACTCAACAGAAAACCGACTTTGCGTGAAGTTGCAGCCCACTTCAGTAGCATCCCCTCAGTTAGCGCCCAGTGCTAGTCTGTCAACCGTTTTATTGTTTGTTCTCATGTGATGATGGGGGGAGGTCATCACCTCTGTGCTCGCTTTAGATACTGAGACGTCTACTCCTGATAAGATAAAACCAATATTATCTGTTATTTATGACATTGTTATGGCTCTTCCTGTCCATCCAGGGTCTCAGGGAGGCCTCCGTGCCGCTGAGAGTTATTTGATGGCGGTTTGGCACAACAGGCTGTACCTGTACTCAGCTGCTGCCCTGCTCCTCGGCCTCTGGTTCTCCGTGAAGATGACACTGAAAAGGGTGAGTTTTTCTCTGTATCTTACTCTTTGCATGTCGGCAATGTATCGACGAGGACGAGTGGTTTTCGTGTGCACAGGGTGGCAGTCGTGTTAAGAGTTTGGTTTTGTAACCTCAGTATCACAGGTTCGAGTCCACCCGTGGCTGAAACGGTCTTACCCCTATTTCTCTGAAATTGCTTAATTTCCACATTGTGAGACAATTAACAGAACAATTGCTTTCTTTCAACTGCCTGTTGTCTGGATATATTCATGTTCATCCCGGTCAACACAATCCACTGAGTTCTAGTTGTACTTGGCACATACAATTGTACGTTCTTGAAGATGTTGGAGGCTTTTTCTTTTCTGACTGGCTGGTGGGGGAAACATCCCGTGCTGTCCAATCACCCACTCAGGAAGTTTCAAAAATCCTCCACACACAGTAGAATACCAAGCAGTTGTTTACAGTGGACCTCAGGTGACCTAATGTTTTTAACCACAGACGCTAATTAGATCTGAAGAAGCCTCTTGACTGAAAGTGAAACATACTCAAAAAGCCATGTTGAAAGCTGTTTGAAAAGCCATAAATGCTGCACCCTACGCAAGAGCTATTGTTGTAATTTCTCTTCCTTTTTTTTCTCAGAGGAGTTTCTCCAGAGAAGTTGGTGGGCTGGTCTACAAAGCTGTGAAGAGCCCTGACAAAGACCCTGTGGTCCATGTGTCGGAGGTTAAAATCTTCTACGGCTCTCAAACGGGAACAGCCAAGGTACAGGCGAAACCTGAAGATCTGATGATGCTAATACTACAACAATCCTTATGCACCCTGAGAAGTGGAATAGAGAAAATAAGTAAACTGTGGCCACACTTTGTTTTGGCAAGACAACAAGACCATCAAATTGCGGCCACGCCTTAATAACTCTGTATAAGATTGTTTTGATATCTAATCATGTTTCTGTGTCTGCTCAGGGCTTTGCAGTGGAGCTGTCTGAGGAGGTGAAGGCTGCTGGGATCCCTGCAGAGGTGATCGACATGAAAGACTACGACCCAGACGATCGACTCGCTGACGAGGTAAGAGAAGAAGCTTTTCCAGACACACAAAATGCACGTGATCCTCACTGTGAGTCACTGAGGACGGGTGTGTGGTATTTTGCTTTTCAGTTATGTGCAGTTCACTGAGCGGTGAACATGAACTTGATTGTCGGCCTGGCAGAATCTCTTGCATGTTGTCTTTCATCAGATAGGTTACACACGTAATAATGTACTGGCAGCAACTCACCTGGACCAACCTGTTCTTCATGTCCTGGTGTTTTGTATTTCATTGCTAGCTTCTGGTTGGAATAGAGTAGGGCACTGGGATAACATGATGACAAAGACAACATGATATAAAACATTTCCTTAGGATAGAAAACCTGATGTTTTACTTGTAAAGCAGCTTTGTATATGTTGTACCAACTGTATATTTAAAGTGTAGGATAGAAATTGGCAGAAAAAGAATAGAAAAAGTGCTGTTCTCCAACTGTTTCTGTGGGTTTTCTCCAGGTACCGTACACTAGTTTCCTTCCACAGTCCAAAAACATAAAATCAAGGTCAATTGCAGAACTGGCCCTGAATGATGTGTATGGACTGGAAGCCTGTGTGGGATTTATTCCCTCTTCAACCTGTTTGCACTGGTCACAGACTCAACACATGGTTTCTGCTGAATCTGAAAAAGTTGAAATGAATAAGCTCTTAAAAAGTATTTTAAAAAGTCTAAATTGCATTTTAATTCTAATTTGATTTTGTTGTTATTCCAGCTTTTTACAAATAGTTTGACTGCAAAACGTCTGGTATATTTATGGTGAAATTATATAAATAGAAATATATGGAGTCACTTGTTGTGACCAAAGGTTTATTTTAATACACTTTACCTTTGGTTTAATTTATTCCTTGGAGCCTCGTTCCTTCCCAGCTGATCTGAGGTCTGTTGTTTGCTTATCTCTGATTACAGCTGGAAATAGAGACGAGCTCTTAAAGTTTCTTTGAAAGGTCTTTAAGAAGTCTTAGACATTTTAAGGATTCCTGAAGATACTCTGTTACAACACAGTTAAGTTCTAAGCATACAGGATGATTTATGAATGGATATATGCGATCAACGGCCCATATTCCAGCCAAGACGCAGAACGACTTTCCCATGTGTCTGCACTCTTGACTCACTGTCTTCCTCTGGTCTGTTGCGCCTCTCCTCCCTCAGTGCAGCAACAAGTCGGTGTGTGTGTTCCTGGTGGCGACCTACACCGACGGGCAGCCCACCGAGAACGCCGAGTGGTTCTGCAAGTGGTTGGAGGAGGCGTCCACCGACTTCAGATACGGCAAGACGTACCTCAGAGGCCTCAGATACGCCGTGTTCGGCCTGGGGAACTCGGTTTACGTCGACCACTACAACACGGTAAGAGATTCATCATGAAGCTAATGATGCTAATAATAACGAACGATAGCACCTTATTTAAACACATCACGTCACTTGTCCGTCAATAAACCGCAAACAAGGTTTGTCAAAAAACTATCTATCTATCTGTCTATCTGTCCATCTATCTATCTATCTATCTATCTATCTATCTATCTATCTATCTATCTATCTATCTATCTATCTATCTATCTATCTATCTATCTATCTATCTATCTATCTATCTATCTATCTATCTATCGAAGTACGTGGAAACAAACATTTGGCATTTAAAAACTAGATATAAACATATATATGTATATATCTATACATGTATATCTATCTATCTCTCTCTCTCTCTCTACGTATGTGTGTGTGTGCGTGTATATATGTATGTATGTGTATATATATATATATATATATATATATATATATATATATATGTATACCTACACCCATACAGCATACATATACTGCCCTAATAAGACACCTACATCATATTGTTCATACTGTTGAACAGCAGAAGAAGAACACCATTGAATAGTGTCTTTAGAAACAATAAGTACTAAGTAAACATGCTCTAAGAACTAGTATGAAAAAGACAATTTTATACAATTTTGTTATGGGAGGACTGTAATACTGTAATGAAGTATCTAAACAGTTGAAATATGCTTAGGGATCTTTGTGAGCTTGACACTGATACGTCCGCTCTCACTCCCCCAGGTGAGTAAAAACATGGACAAGTGGCTGTGGATGTTGAGCGCCACGCGCATCCTGAGCAGAGGAGAGGGAGACGGCAACGTGGTGAAGAGCCGCAGCGGCAGCGTCCAGGCCGACTTCCTGTCCTGGAAGGGGAAGCTCCTGAAGCGGCTGCAGGCCCTGGCCGAGGGCGAGAAGAAGAGCTGCGGCGGAAACTGCAAGAATGGAGGCGCCTGTAAGAACAAGAAGAAGGACCTCCAAGAGGAGGAAGAAGTGGAGGAGGAGGTGGAGGAGGAAGAAGAAGAGGAGGGGGGCCAGCAGAATAACAGCTCAGAGGTAAAGGGTTATAACACTCCTCACCTCTCACCTGCTGAGTCTTCTGACAGGCTGTTCACATGAGCACAGATGTTGACGGAGGCCACACGCCCACTGTTTAAAGGTCACAGAACAAAAAAACGTCCTCAGACCCACGCAGCTCGGCTCAGCCCGGCGCTCTCCGCTTCAGTCCGATTTCACGGAGCCTTTCCTGATACGACATGTCAAACTTGAGCCACAGCTGATGAGATTTGTTTTGTGTGTGAGAGGAGGAACCCCGCGGCCGTCTGCATCATTCATGAGACACAAAGAGATAGCTCTGTGTCTGACAGAGACGGTTTGTTCTGTTCTGGATGTCAGTGCTTGTTCTTCTGGGACAGAGGAGCTGTCTGAATCCCTCTGAATCTCTCTCTCTATCTCTATCTCTCTCTCTCTCTCTCTCTCTCTCTCTCTCTATGTCTCTCTCTATGTCTCTCTCTATGTCTCTCTCTATGTCTCTCTCTCTCTCTATGTCTCTCTCTTTGTCTCTCTCTTTGTCTCTCTCTCTCTCTCCCTCTCTCTCTCTCTCTCTCTGTGTCTCTCTATGTCTCTCTCTCTCTCTCTCTCTCTCTCTCTCTCTCTCTCTCTCTCTCTTTATCTCTCTCTGGCTCCTGCCCAAGGTTCTGCTGCTTTACAAAATTTACACTGTGATCAGCTGGTGTTTACATTCCGCAACAAGGACCTGAAAACGTGTCCCGTGTTGGGATTAGTTTCCTTGAAAAAATAAAAATTATTCAAGGGGACCTGGAATGATAGAACGGAGGACTTATCCTTCCTCCAAGTTTCACAGCTTGTCACGGCATGGAAACTGTTGTGTCATTTCCATATTTTATATCACATTTGCTTTGACTTTTAACATATCATTTCCACGCATGCATCCATTATCTTAACCTAGAGATGTTGCTGGGTTCTGCTCCTCTATCTCTAGTGCGTGGTTGTTAGTCATACAAACACACACCACAATCTTTTACTGCCTTTATACTGATGTTATTCAACAAAACGGGAGATAAAAAGTGTCTTCCCTTCAAAGGAGCCGATCATCTCTGTTTTGATGTAGAATCTGAGCACGCAGGTGAAGGTAGGAGCAGGAGAGGTAAAGAAAGTGTGTCGCTGACGTCAGAGAAACGTAGCCGGTGACGTCGTCTGTCTGACTGAAGAGTGGCGGAGGTGTAAACAGCCTCGAGCTGCACACGAAGTGAGCAAGTCTGAGAAAGTGTCTGAGAAATCCTCAGGAAGAGGAGAGGGGAGGGGAGGAGAGGGCAGCTCTCCTCTCTCTCAGCGCTGCAGCTCCTGCGGTGCGTGTTCAACACTTACCTAGTGTTCAATGCAAAAAATAATCTTCTTCAAGAGATGGATGTAGCACTTTCTGTCACATGCGTTCTCATACAGTTCACATACACCCTGGGTTTTCTACATATGACGGCACACACGGATGACCAGTTGTCATGGTAGCAGGCAGCTCGGAGCCAAATCGAGCTGCAGACCGAGAGTAGCTGACGACTCTTCATCATCAGCATCACCATCCTCCTCATCCTCATCCTCATCACTTAACCACTGTGGACCTCGTGCACTCGGTCCTGCTGCTGGACACAGGGATGCAACATCTGGAACACCATAAACGTGCAACAGGAGGCAACAGAGTTTAACAGTGTTAAAAGTGGCAGTTTGGACATCATTTTATGGCCATAAAATGAATATTTATAATGGGATAAACTTTGATGCTATAGTATAGTATAGTATTTGATGTAATGGTATCCCAAATAGTATCCCAAATGTAGTAATTTTGGGATCAATGCAGAATTAGTAGATAGAATAGAATTAGTAACGCGAGGCTTCTTTGTAGTGGCTCTGGTTGGAACGTGGACTGGTTCGACTCTTGTTTAGAAATGGGTTTTGTTTGTTTCATCTTCTTTTGTCTTCAAAGTACATTTCTTCCTCTTGCTCCAGGAGGAGTTGATGGAGTCGAGCAGCGATGAGGAGGAGTCGGGTCCTCAGGATGAGAAGAAGTCTGTGGTGGACGTGGAGGATCTGGGAAACCTCATGAACAGAGCCAAGACGGCCAAGGTCAGGGACGCCGCTGTTTCTCATTCACAAACAGTGTGTTTCCGTGAGTCCTCTTCAAAGCGCTCTGGCGTCTCGTCGCACGCTGGAGCTGCAGCTTTATTTTTAGCCTTTCCGTTTTGAGGTCTGCGAGCGGGCACCGCCGTGTGTGAAGCCTCCAGCACCTCCGTCCGATCCCGGCGAGGGAAGGGAAAGTGTCACTGAGGGAGAAGTGGCAGATGGGTTGATAGACACCAGACCCCTCGGCAGGCGAGCAGAGGGGGCTTGCGTAAGAGCAAAGACGCCCACTTCGCAGACTTGTGAGGAACGAGTGAGTCAAGAGAGGCAGGGAAAAAAAAGAGGAGGAGGAAGAGGAAGAGGAAGAGGCATTTTCAGGCTCCTGCAGAGAGAGATGTGGAGGGTGAGGAGCAGGAAGCAGCAGAGATGGAGAGCTGAACCCGGCAGCATCATCAGATCACACTACTCTTACAAACTTGCATGTTGCATGCAGGTTTGATTATGTCCAAACCTTACATGTTAAGCTTCAGATTAATGACTTCTTAGCTTTGTTTTAAGCAATGCACAGTGAAGAAAGAACAGGTGTTATTTCATCATTATTTAATGAGATTTATGGGATCAAACCCTGCTTCAATGTCGACAAATCTGATGGGTTGTATTAAAAAAAGTAGATTTAATCAAGAGTGGTTTTAATCAAATGGATAACTGATGGTATGAGGAGACAAATTTCATTCAGCGACCTTTCAGAGAAATGCTGGTTTATACTCCTAACTCATAGCTAACGCACCAGTGAATATAAAGCAGCTTTAGGCCTGATCTTGTTTGCTGAAGTTCTTATGCCTGACCCTCTTTAAGAACTTATTTTATATTCTCACAGATTATTACGTTTTCATTTCCGCTCCCTGCAGGAGCAGCGAGACGTAACTCTGCTAAACTCGGTTAAATCTCTCGCCGAAGCCGTGAGACTTGACACCATTAGCTTCTCCTCACTTTTCTGTTTCTATAGTGGCTCTGGAAACGTCGGCTCGCCACAACAAGATGTTCATGAAACTGCATCAGAGCGTTTGAGCCACATCACTCCTTCGAGCTCTCCTCTTTACCTCATGCTTGTTCTAGTTTCACCCACAGCTGGTTGGATCCTGTGAAAACATAGCGCTGTGTTGCACTATTTCACCTGGAGCACGGAGATTCCCTCAGACGAGGAGCAGGACTGTGAGGATAGGACTGTGTCTGTGTGTAAAAACTTCATTCAGCATGGTTTTATTATATTGATTTAGTTTGGTTTTGTGTTTTAGCAGAAAGCCACAGGCTCCTGTTGTTAATCCCGAAACGTCCTCACACCCCCGTTTGTGACCTGTGCAGCACCCGCTGCTCGCTAACCTAGCTAGCGGAGCTTCTCTGGACCTCGTAGCTCAATGATGCTGCGGTGATGGCTTCATCACACCTGGATGTCTGGAGGATTGTTTTGCTGTGCGTCTTTTGCATAATTTGGTCACGCAGAGCGGGCAGGACGAGGCGTAATTAGTTCATGCTGGAAAACATTTGTTATTGCTGAGAGATGACAAGTGTTTAGCAGCCCTGCAAATGAGGTGCGTGCAAGGAAGAATCCCCTGGGTGGAAAAGAGAATAATGTGCTGTGCTGGTTCTTGCAAACTCAAACCTGAATAAAATTAGATTTAAGGAGAGATCGATATTGTCCAGGAAGTTGTAAGAAGTGTGTGTGTGTGTGTGTGTGTGTGTGTGTGTGTGTGTGTGTGTGTGTGTGTGTGTGTGTGTGTGTGTGTGTGTGTGTGTGTGTGTGTGTGTGTGTGTGTGTGTGTGTGTGTGTGTTGTGGCTCGAAACACACGCTGCGTCCGACCACTAGGTGATGATAGAGACTCTCAAACCTCTGAGCCAACCAGGAACCAGCTGTGGCTCCGCTTCCAGAGATGTTTGCTTTGATGCCCTGCTCCCCCCCCCACGCCAACGAAAACAAGCTCTTAACAGATTTAATGACGTTTTGTGGCTTTTTGCGTCCAAACCGAGTGAGTGTGAAGTGAAGCACTTTGATTCAGATCAGATTTGCTGAGTGTGTGTGTGTGTGGGGGGGTCAAACTAATGACATTTTGGAGTCTCTGCGGGAGAGATTTGCAGCCTTTGCTTTGCTGTGTGTGTCTCTTTATGCATTGGTGTGAATCCTGTTTGATTTCTTCTTTTTTTCCATTTGTGGAAACGGCGACTTTGTTCATCAGCACCTTCCTTTCGCTGCAGCTGATTTGCATCTCAAGGCCTGGGCTCCTTTTTTCACGTTTTCTTTTCAAGTCCAAACTCAGTCTGATCTTCTTGGATCATCTCGGATCAACGGCGTGTAGAGCATGCTCTCTCAAAATTCGCTCCCAAAAGACGCCTAAGTGAGCGTGCAGTGGAGGTTGTGGAAAACTGTCATTAAATTATTGAACGCAGAAATGTTTTTAGAGGTTTTTTACACGCCCACACTCTGAGGATATTTCCTCGGCGGCATCGATCACTCGGCCCATTTATTTCCATGTCTTGCGGGGATTAGCTCTGTTTGCAGCTCCTAATGAGTTTCATCGGCTTTCACGCTCCCAGACCAATCCCACCAAAAACATCCATCTCTGGGACACAGTCCCAGTCGCTGAGACGTCTCCTCGTCCGACCCGGCGTGGGAGCAAACGTCAGCAAACACGATGTTGATGCATTTTGTTGATTGTCTGTCGATGGTCCGGCCTCAGACTTTTATGTCAGTTTTTGTCCTGCGGTTTCGCTCCGTTTCTGCGAAGCTCCGCGTACGCCCCGTTCTCTCTGTACTTCTCATTGCGTTTGGCACAAACGTTAATGCACTGCTCGCGTCCAGACGTCATCCTGGGACGCGTGTGTGCTTCTTGGACGAGTTTTAATGCTTTCGGCTCGCTTTCCAGAGGGAGGAGGAAGAGTTCACGTTGCCTCTGTAATGTAAAGGGCCTTTGAAACGTGGCACTGATGCAGTTTTAAAGTCACAGCAGACGCATTTATCAAAACTGAGTCACGCGGGAGGGGAAAACAGCATCCAGCTACATCACAAAACGGACCATTATGTGGGAATAAATGCTGCTCTACATCCACGGGATGAGAGTGCAGTCGAGTCCGTATCACTGCTTGTGCATTAGTTATGTCAAGGGCAAAGAAGAATAAGAGCTGCACTAGGTGACTGCCAGACTTAAAGAGGAGGGTGTGCATCTTGTACAACAAATCAACCACATTAAGAGACCAGAGAAATGCGTAATCTACTGCGAACCAGCTACCAGTCAAAGAGCCTCGAGCATGTTTTCAGACTATGAAATATTTCCTTCTGAAAGCCAGAAGATTTGCCTTATTAGACTCTAGAAAACTATGAAAACCTCTGGCTTGCATCACACCAGTGTGTGAACTGCACAGTGGAGCAGATATTATCTTCTCCCCATATGCTATATTGTTAAATCCTGCTTTTCCAGAGAAGCTTTAAACGTCAACTTTCCACCAGACAAAAGCACAAGCTACTGTTTTGACGGCATCGTTTCACTCGGTGAGGCTCAGACATCCCGTCAGGAAAAACTGCAGGTCTTTGAGTGGAGGAGCACTCCAGAAGCTGAAAGCAGCCTATTAAAACATGTCAACGGCTGTTGAAAGCATTAATGCACCATTCACAACACAGAAGTGTTTTTCAGTCCACGATGGTTGCAGTGATAATGGCTCAATGTCTGCAAATCTAAAAACAAACAAAAAAAGATGCAGCATCCTCGTATAAATCTGCATTTCCTCAGTCAATTTGATCGAGCTACTCTTGGGATTCACATGTTCCAGGCTATTAAACTAATGGAGATCTCTCTCCTTCCCCGGCCCTTGCTTTGTACTTCCATCCTTGTCCCTGGATTTTGGGGAGCTGCGAGGTGTCCCAGTCCTGCTTGTCCGGACAGGATGGACGTAACTGGACGTCTCTGAGCTGTGGGGCGAGGCCGAGGAGGGCAGAGCGGCGGGGGCCGGAGTCCCGGGGTAGATTAGCGCGCGGACGCCGTAGGGACAGATTGTCGCTCTGCTGGGCTACAAGTCGCCTGTGATGTCACGGACGAGGTGACATTTCTTTTTGCGCTTTTTTCGCACGTTTTAATGATTCACGCTCTCACACCTGGAAGCTGCTTGTTCTGAGGTAAAGAGCCATGCTGAACCCCCCCCCCCACTCTCCCCAGTCATCCTGCTGCCTTTCACTTTCCCCCGCCCTAATTAAACCAGCCTGGTTTAGAAATCTGGCAAATCCCACCCCAAAAAAACAGCTCTTTGGACCAAGTCAGCCTCACAGTGGCAGATGCTGCTCTGGATCGACTGTAAGTCACAGAGCACCTGTGCTGGCAAGTGGCACAGGAGGGTGTAACTGTATGAAGATTATCAATTATCACGTTTATAGGGCGATCTTAGTATTCTTGGTGTATCGTGGTACTGTCCAACTATGCTGAAGATGTGGAAAAGACACTGATAAACTGATAGAAATGACAAAAAAGGAATGTGTCAAATATAAAAGAATGTATCAAAACTGTGCAGAATAAAGATTAATACATGAAATAATTGGGCGACTTTAACATTACAGACTGCTGTTTTTCTCATTCATTGAGGCAGAGGACCTGTCTGCTTCACCTCACGTCCTTCCAGTGCCGCTTTATGTCCGATCTGTACATGTTAAACACATGTGAGATACATGACCTAATCTGCGGAAAGTGAGGAGATATAAGTATTTAAGATGTGTAAAGACAGTGCGGAAACGAAAGGTTCCACCCATCCTCTGAGATGAGGCTCAAGCCGAACAGGAAACGTGCAAGTTCAGCTATTCTTGATTGTAAAAATGAGTAGAGCAGCTGTGACAATTCCTTCAGGTGGAAGGTGAGTTGTCAGCTCTCTCGTCAGATAAATGTCAACTCCGAGGTGCACAATTCACACCCCTGGTTCTGTATTCAAACACGCACACACCCACCTCAGATCCTGCCTTCCTCTACACCATGTCCGTTCTCCTCTAGTACAAAGAACGCGGTACGTCATTATCCAGAGATCGGCTCCTGCATTGTACGCTAAATGTCACATCTTCACAGGTTCAAGCAGATTAGAGATTTTCACTGTCAATCTTGAGTCTTTTCACAACTGGTGCAATAATGCTTCAATCTGTGGGATGTTAGGAGATAATGAGAAGTATGTCTCACAGTGTCACTTGAGGGACATTTTAGCATTTTCTCTGTTGAAGACACAATAAAATTCATCAAAATTATGTAAAAACTGAAAAAGGCAGCTTGTCTCAAATTTTTGCTCAGAGGATGACTTCCACAAATAACCAGATTAGGAGGCATTTAGTGAATGAATATTAACAACAATAAACTTTTATAGAGCAGTTATCTAACAAGATTAAAAAGAAATAGAATAACATAAAAATAAGATCAAAATCCAACAAAAGTTCATAACAATTAAACATTAAAATTACAAAAAAAACTTCCAGGGCTGTATAAATACAACAGTTAATGACTGTAGAAAACAGAGAAACCCACAACTCACTGAATTCGAGGCAACCTGATACAAAAAGAAAGCCTGGAGACACTGACTCTGGTCCTTTCAGAGCCTAGGGCCTACGTTTTTAACCTGGTCTCTGGAGTTAAAAGGTCTGAGGTGTAGTCTGAAGCTGGGCCGTGAAGAGCTTTAAAAGTAATTAATAAGATCCTAAAATCAATCTTAAAATGTAAAGAAGCTAAAACTGTTGAAATGTCTTCATACCTTTTGGTACTAGTTGAAGGATGTATCATTTGGAGTCGATTCAGAGCTTTTTTTATTATCATTAAAAAGCTTGTATAATGGTTTAGGCACCTCTATAACCTAAAGTGGATTGTGTTATAGCCTAAATCTCTGAAATGGTATAAGCATTAATGGACGAATTTAATAATTTGTGGTTCAAGGTTGAAATTGCTGTCAAAAAGCACACTAAGATCCCTCGCTAAGGTCATTAGCGGTGATGGGGATGAATCTCTGATTGTGTGTGTGGACGATATCACTCGAGGGAAACATACAGAGGGAGAATCAGATTGGTCCAGGAGTGGACCCCTGGGGCACTCCGTACTCTTAAATGGAGACGGACCGGAAATTCAATTCTGTTGTATTCTGAGGATTATTCTCCAGAGATCACTCACCGTAGACAATCTTCCAGGATGATTATTGGGAGGGATGGAAATGGCAGCTTAACAGATAGATGGAACTGTTATTGATCCTATTGGGACGTTCCCGTAGGGAATTTCAACAAACCTGGATGATGATTACACAACTTTAGGTCCAGAGGTCGCACCGCTTTGACAAACAGCCAGTTGTTAAGACATTTACTGAGACATCCATCTCTGGACATGAATCTGCCTTTTTTGTCTTTGATTTTGTGACGGCTTTGGGATGTAACCGCAGATGGTGATGTCACACGAGATGAATCACGAGCCTTGATCTGGAGATCAAACGCTCCGGAGGATCTCTGTGGAATTTCTCGCCTTTAATGTTGTAGCTTTACGCCTGCGAGTGGGATTGGTAAGGCAGCGACGAGGATGCTCTCTGACAGGCCTGTTAGTCCTGGAGCTCCGCCTCTGGAGCTGACTCCTCCTCTTCCTCCCACCGACCTGTTGCTGTCAGAGCGTCGACGTGTCGGCTGGTTGACGTTTGCATCAGTGTCACGGCTTCAGGACGCTGGTGACGGGCTGTGATGGATGGACTCAGCTCGTCTCTGTTCGTCTCCAGCTTCCTTCTGCAGAGAGCGTGAAGGCTGCAGAGTCCAGCTCCTGACACACACACACACACACACACACACACACACACACACACACACAGAGCCTGCACAGTAACAGATGATGACACTGACACGTCAGTTTTCCTCCTTTGCAGTCATATCTATCTATCTATCTATCTATCTATCTATCTATCTATCTATCTATCTATCTATCTATCTATCTATCTATCTATCTATCTATCATCTATCTATCTATCATCTATCTATCTATCATCTATCTATCTATCTATCTATCTATCTATCTATCTATATCTATCTATCTATCTATCTATTTATATCTACTGTGAGTGTCAGTTCATAACCATGTTATTTTAAGACACTTAACGTCAGTCTCTGAACTGCGTCACCCTCTTTATATATAATATATAATTAATCAGCCCAACAAATGTGAAAACTTCCTGCTCTGTTACTTAATTTACTTTTTTTTCACATTTCGACCTCGTTGTGAATTTAGTTTCAGGCCTGCAGGCTGCCTCCAATTCCATTTGTTCTTTTTTTTTTTGCATTTTCTTTTTCCAAATAATGAATTATTTCTCAGCATCTGGCCAGTCTGTTTAGTTGAATAAAAATTGTTTATTGTTGTCTGAATCAATGTTGTTTTCAGTGTTAAATGCAGCTGAATCGTCTCGTTGCATAAACATGACATTTCTGTCTTCAAAGTTCGGGACTGTTGTGACTGAGACCAGTCACAGCGTAACAGCAGGGGTTCATGGAGGATGACTGAGGTCTATTGTTTGTGTTCAGACACAGAGGAAGGACGGGGTTCAGATGGTGCGGCTGTCCAAGGTGAACGGACTGAAGAAGGGCGAGGAAGACGAGGAGAGACGGGAGATGATCACCCCGGCGCTCAGAGACGCCCTGACGAAGCAAGGTGAGCAGACTCGTTCTGAATCTCTGACTCGACTGTAAAACTCTGAAGCCGTTTACAGAGGGGCATCTGCTAGTCTAGCTCTGGGTAATTCATTCAGATCATCACACACACACACACACACACACACACACACACACACACACACACACACACACAGCAGCTGCCTGGGAGCATCCTTAACTTTTTGCTGGGTTTTTCATTTGCTCTTAAACATAAATGATGTTTCATCTCAGCAGTAAACTAACAAAGTCTGACACTTTTGACCCCCTCTGACTCTACTTATATCTCGATCTATCTGTTTCTATATCTCAATAGAGATATCTCTATGTATGTCTGTATATATATATATATCTCTGTCTATATCTATCTCTATCTCTGTCTGACTGCATGTGTGTCTGTCTGAGAAATGAATAAAGACATAAAGTGATAAACAGAGCTACACTCTATCTCACTTGAGTCGAGTTCATCTCTTCATCTTGGATAATTAAAGGTGTTTTTGCTATTTGAAAAGTTTTTCAAAATGTAGGCGTTTAGTTTGTGCCATAGTACTAATCCTCCTACCTCGTTTTAACATTGATACGTTCTCATCAAAAACTTCAGAAACGTAGCAGAGATTAATATTTTTCTTTTGCTTTTCTGCATTATTCATTTAATGATCATAAAATTTCAAAATTAGTCAAAAGTTTATATTGACACGTCTGAAAAAACACCTCAACGGAGTGTTTTTCTTATCCCCTGACATTTACCAGTTTTTCATTGTGATATTCAGATTTCCACATTTGTCAGAGTGATGGAGACCCACCTTCTGTTTTAACTAACCTAACTTGAGAGCGACTAGTTCATTCTTTTATGTTTGCCACTAGTTTTACTCAGTGGCTTGTATGTTAGTGTTTGTCGTCCCATACAGTATCTTCCTGGAGGACCTTTTACACTTAGTGCAGCTCTGAGGTGCTACGCGGCAGCATGCCTGTTGTCTAATGGCACTCAGTGATGCATTGCGGTCCAATTAGCCTCTCTACCTCTGCCTGTCCTCAGGGCGCAGTCCCGAGAGTTTCCTCCTTCTCTCCTCCCACACGAAAAAAACAAAAAACCTCCAAAGAAGGCGGCTGCAGCTGGAGCCGGCACGCTAGCTTTGGCTAAGCTACGTAAGACTCCACTGCCCCGATGCTGCTGTTCAGCTCAGCCGAAAACAAAACCTTCTCACTGTTTCAGTCTAATTTTAGCATCTGATGCATATACAAATGTGCTCTTCACCCCTGATGGGACTAATTAGACGTTTATGAGACATGAAAGGAGATCTTGTGTCTATTTCTGTCTTTTTTTTTTTCTAAAGAGTAGTTGTGGAAACGTAGTGAAACCTGAAGCTGGGATGTGCAGCAAAACAAAGCTGCGTGTGTGGCCATATGGTGTTTTGTGTGTGTGTGTAGGTGTCTCTCTCTCTCTGTAGGCGTCTCTCTCTCTCTCTCTATGTCTCTCTCTCTCTATGTCTCTCTCTCTCTCTCTCTCTCATATAAAAGCCCCAGAGTGCTGCTTGTGGACTCATTAGCACTTTCTGAGGCGTTCCACTACTCGGCCCCTCTTGTTTACTCCATTCACCGGTGTTGGTTCGTGTCCTGCCAGCTCACACAACGCGGCTCTCCATAAATAGACTTTCATTTCATTTCACCATTTCTCACGGCGTTAACGTTGGCAGGGCCGCTCCCGGCGTCCAGTTTGTTTTATTTGCTATAAAAGAACAACAGATTAAAACGTTTTGGCATGACGGTATCTCCGCTGTTCGGATCGGGTTTTTCCTGGCCGAGGCGAAAGACGCGTTGTTATCAAAAATGTTTTACTGTCAAATAAACCACCGAGGTGCTCAACTCTCCCGTTAATCTTTCTCTCTTTTTTTAATCCTGTCTCTTCAGTCTGTTTATGGCGGTACAGAATAAACGCAGAGTCCTCGTTTCTAAGTACCTATAAATATTTAAGACATGTAGATCTTATTAGCTACATACTGCAGAAGCTATTAGTTGATGAGCTTTTACAAGAAATCTCCACATTAAATGTCATTTTTCACGAGACTATTCACATTATGCAGCATGAATATTGGAAAGTTTCTCTTCTCTTATTTTGCTCTTGTGAGATTTGGGCAAATTAAACAGATTTTTTTCCCCCCCCGTTTTGTCATCAGTCTGTTTTTTATTTTATTTTTAAGTATCAATTGTGGAGTTTCTTTCTTTGGACGGACTCATTTCCATCCTGTTTTTAATTAGAAACACCCTGTGGACTCAGATTTATTTCTATTTTGTAGCTTTTTTTATAGCAGCAGGTTCCCTAAGAGCCTTCAAACTAATAATTGGAAAAAATAATATAATCACAGTAATAAATGTTTGATTCGGAGACTTCCAGCCCGGCTTTTCTTCTTCTGTATTTTAGGTTCCAAACTCTCATAAAAACACTGAAAGACGTTCTCCTCCGTCTCTCCTACTCGCTCTGTCTCGATGCTCTTTGTGGCCGAAGCGAAGGACACGGAGACGCTGGGAATCGATTCATCCTGTCAAACACAGGAGGAGAAGAACGCCGTTTCCATTAAGGTCATTAATAGTTAAATAAACTGGCCGCAGGTCAGGGATTTGTTCTTCTTGATTACTCAGTCCCCCGGTGTCCCAAGTGTTTGGTCGTCTGAAGGTTAAAACGAAACTTTTCTGTGATGATGTTTGGAAAAGGAAAGAGGAGAGAAGGAAGAGGGGACCAGCGTCCTATCTGTCTGTCTAAAGCTATCTATGTATCTATCTATATAGTATCTCTATCTACTGTATCTATTTCTACCTCTATCTCTCTATATATTTCTATCTCTACCTGTATATCTGTCTTTTTATCTCTATCTAGATCACTGTATATCTGTATCTATCTATCTGTCTGTCGATCTGAGTATTTGACTGTGTCTGTCTTAAGCTATCTATGTATCTCTATCTCTATAGTATAGTTTATCTATATCTACTGTATCTCTATTTCTACCTCCCTCTCTCTATATATCCCTATCTCTACTTGTATATCTGTCTATTTATCTCTATCTAGACCACTATATCTGTATCTACAGTATCTGACCATTTATCCATTTACAGTCTGTATTTCTATCTTGATCTGTCTATTATCTGTCTGTCTGTGTATCTATTTATCACTCTCTGCCTGTCTTTCTATAGCTAACTATATACTCCTATCTATACCATTTACAGTACATATTTCTATTTTGATCTATCTATCCATCTCTCTATCATCACACGGATCAAAGCTGCTTTTACTGCAACAGCAACAACTTCAGCTGCCTGTTTCTTTGAAGTTGCTGGACTGAGGTAGAGGAGGAGGAGGAGGAGGAGGAAAGCTCTAAAGGTCATTTTGGAGGAAGAACACAGTTTCACGCTGGTCAGCAGGTTTTCGCCCTGGAGTCAGAAACTCGGACACAAGAAACATTAGGAGTTAGGAGTTGGAACAAAAGCCAAGAAGAAAAGGGAAATAAGCTTTCTTTTTCTTTCTCTCTGTGTTCCTCTGTATTACACCACCTCTTTATCATGGTTCCATCCATGATAAAAAAGGTGCAATTTAACCTGACTTAACCAGACTTTTTATGATAAAACGTGACTTTACGTGATTTTTTGGGAAATTTGAATAAAGGCAATCTTTACCTTTTTTCATATTGTGTAGGAAAACACAACATTTAAGGTGTTTCTTTGCTCTTAAATGCAGTTTCAAGTCATTTTTGACCTCATAAGATAAGAGTTAAACCATAAGGATATAATAGCGAAACACATTTTTGTTCCAAATTATCAGCTATTGCCTGAATCAGACTCTGCTCCCTCTGCCTCCACGTCACTAGAAATCTCTTTAAATGTCGAGACTTCAAAAGCCAAGCCCTCTCGATTTCCCCCTCAAGAAGCAGTTGCCATGTTCTGGTATTAGGATGCGATAAAAGATGAAAGTTTTCTGCCTGACAGACATCACAGAGGAGGGAGGGTGGTGATATAAGAGGAAAGAAGGACAGGAGTGTGAAGGGAATCTAAAGCACTCTGTCCTCCTGTTGTACGGGATGGGAATGTGAAACGTTATCCCTTCCTTCATAGCACAGAGACGTCTCGGAGCTTTATCGAGTAGTTTCATGTCAGATGTTCAGCTGTCTGTCTGTAAATGGCCGTGACTTTGTCAGTGTTCAATATCTACTGAATTACTCACCTCGTCCCCGTTCTTCACAGGGTACAAACTCATTGGAAGCCACTCGGGAGTGAAACTGTGTCGATGGACCAAGGTAAGACTGCAACAAATCATTACTATTGTACTCAATCAATGCTCTTTGATTTGCTCAGAAAACTTTCTTTTTAAATTGAGTTTGATAAAAAAACAACTGTACCCTTTATTAAATTTGCATCTAAAATATTAAAATACTTAAACATAAATACATAAATATTTAGTAGTTTTGATAAGAACTGTGATAGATGGAAAAATTTGAGCAAAAAAGGTAAAGAAAAAAAGTATTTATCATATATTTTTTATAGCTGTTACTTTTAATGGACATTTTGTCCTCAACAGGAAATAACCAATTATCAACATTATAAAACTTATGAAATCAAATTTCAAAAATCTACATGAAAATAAGATTATTGACCAAAAATCATTCTTTTTGATGTAATATAGCAAAAGGTTGTCGCAAAAATACCCCCAGTGAATGAAAACTCCCCCAACAGGACGTAAAGGTTAAAAAGCGGTTGCTTATTCTATAATGCATTAATAGTCGATTGTTTGAATTTCCTTTTTTGCGGCTCTGGATCAGAGTAATGGAAGACAGAGAAGGTTTATGATTATGTGTGACAGGAGTTCAAGTATCGGGTGTCAGATGTCAGCGTTGCGGCTGTAATGATGAAGTTAAAGGATGTCGAGAGTCGATATATCACTCAGCGGCAGCCTGTATTAAATGGAGGGAGATCTCCCAGGAGCGGTCACTCCACTAGAGTGGGGAAGAGGCTCCACCGCCTCTGCATTAGTCACATCGAAATAACAGAGAGAGAGAGAGAGAGCATCTGCAAATATCTACAATCTTCAACTGAAAACTAAGACCCCGGTGTTAAAATACCAGAGAAATCTGACTGACATTTACGACACAAATCGGGAAGGAAAGGGAAAAGAGGCCGGGTTGAATGGTCCCCTTGTTCGCGTAACTGTCCCTGAGCGACCCGTGTTGCTTTCCCCGTGTTGACCTCTCCGTGCTTGTTTTCTCCCAACAATCGCAAAATAAAGAATTCAGGAAATGTGTGATGTATTTTCAGTCCATGTTGCGAGGCAGAGGCGGCTGCTACAAACACACCTTCTACGGTATCGAGTCCCACCGCTGCATGGAGACCACGCCCAGTCTCGCCTGCGCTAACAAGTGTGTCTTCTGCTGGAGGTACGTACCTGGACGTGAAGCCGCACCAAGACTCTGGTGTTTCTCTGCCAGTCTAAACCTACAGTACACATCCTTGATGCTCTGCAGACTAATTGGCTCTGACTTCTGGGTAAAACAAGACTTCCTGCCAACCAGCTCTTCTCACCTCATGTTTGCAAACTTCTAATAATTGGTCTTTTTTCCCCCCATTTGGTACCTTTGGTAAGTGTTTGTCATGCATTATTGCAGTGGATGGAAGCATGATTGTGACATTTTCTGAAACTGTCTCGATCTGTATTTGAACACAAGCCAAATTAAAACTGGTGAACATGTGTCTGTGAAATTAGCCCCTGGTTTAAAACACCTTTTGAAGTATTTTACCTGGTTGAGACCGCAGATAGAAGTGGCCTGAATATGAGGTTTTTTGACTGATACTCTTTTCCTATGTGGAAATATGACTTCACCTGACTTCCTGTATCTGTTTGTGTACTCTGGAGTCTGTAACTGACTTTTAATTCCTGTGTCTGAGGACAATTGTTGTCATTTGCAAGTTCTGCGTAGCTAGTAAAACTGAATAAAGGCAATATGTACCTTTTTTCTTATATTGAATAATATAAAATTTCTGTCTAAAAAACGAAACTGTGAAACAGTTTCTGGTCATTTTCACCCCTCAGACAACACGAGGGGTAAATAGCGCTCCGGGCCCAGTCGTGGCCTGCATCCTGAGCTCTCTCCGTGTCTAAACCGGAGCTGCTCCTCATTAGTCAGGCTGTCAGGCAGCGATGATCCCCTCCGTGCCAAACAAGTGTTGAGGACGGATGGCCGGGGCAGCAGCGAGGCCAAAAGGTGGACATTGATTCATCCTGACTCTGGCGAGAGACGAGCCCGTTCGCTCCTCCCCTCGAGTCTCGCTTGAAAAGGTGACCGTGTTTAGCGCTGAAAGGTCGCTGTCGGAGCGAGCTGCCGCCCTGTCGCCGCAGATATGCCAGCGTCTCTCAACGCCGCGATGTGGGATGACAGGACGTAAGCAGTTTCAGGGCCGCACATGTATTGTTGCAGCTGCCCGCTCCATCCACCTCTTCCCCTCGAATTACGCGCGCGCGCGCGCGTGCGTGCGAGAGAGAGAGAGTCCCTGGAACGCGTCAGCGGAGGAGCCCGTAGGAGCCCATAGCGCGAGGAGCGGCTACGGTTAGAGACGTTTAAAGTTGTAGCGCGTTTCACAGAAGTCTCCCCTCCTCTCTCTCTCTCTCTCTCTCTCTCTCTCTCTCTCTCTCTCTCTCTCTCTCTCTCTCTCTCTCTCTCTCTCTCTCTCTCTCTCTTTCACACACACACACACATACACAAACACACGACGCAGTCGGTACCGTAGCGGGGCTGTGTGAGCGGACCCCGAAACGGAGACACCGTGTTGCCAGGTTTGGCGGTTTTCCGCCCAAATGGGCTAGTCCTGATTACGTCAGGCACGGATGAAAAATGCGTTGGGTGCGCTCGTTTGCGTTCGTTTTTAAAAAAAGTGAAAACAGCACATACTGTAGGCTGCTCTGTAACACATAGTATGTAGTTTACACAGAGTGTGGGCCTCCCTAGTAACGAGGCGCGTTTAGGTACCGTCAGAAATTAGAGAATCGGATGAAATATGGCCGTTTGTTAAATTAACTATATCAGGGAAACTGGATATTTATCTACTGTTTATCTTTGTCTATCTGATGCAGACATGAAGCTTGTCTGGCAACTTCTAGACTTAAAACAAAACGTTTCTACCACGGAGCTAAATTCAGTTCCTGGTTCCTGCAGTCGAAACGCTCCAGGAACTAGTTCCTCAACAGCAACAGGTGGAATCAGACCAGACAGCGTGTGTGCTGCGAGTGTGTGCATATGCATGTGACAGACTGCACTGAGATCTCACCCTGAAGACATTCTGAAGGTGTTAATAACACCCAAAGGAGGTGTAATATTTTACAGTACGATGCATTATTTCACTTTTATGCACGATTTCCCTCCAGTTTGTGGGAGAAAAAATGTTTGGCACCTTGTGATATAAACAGGCTTCTCCTCATCAGTTTAAAGACGTTTTTAACTTATTGTTTGGTCCGTTTGTCTGGTCCAGACATCACACCAACCCTGTGGGAACAGAGTGGCGATGGAAGATGGACCCGGCAGAGAAAATCCTGGAGGACGCTCTGGAGAAGCATCAGCACATGATCCGACAGTTCAGAGGTTTGTGTTTTAGTAGGACGCACCTGTGGTCAAGCTGTGTGTATCTGGCTGTCTGTATTAAAGAACTGCTATTATGAAACATGGTGACATTCGCTGAAGAACATAGATATAAATAAGAAAGGTTTCTAGTAGTAGTTTATTCTTTTACTCAGAAATGCCATCTGAACTAAATAATAATGTAAGGTGTCCTCATTCATCGTCTGTTGCGAGTTGTGGAGCCTTTTTCTCTGACATCCGTGGTTCTATCACAGTTTTTCTCAAAATAAATGTGATATTTCTAAAATTTCTATTAAGCTACTCATTGTTTCTATTGAAGCAACATCGTAGCAACACCCCGTAATTCTGGTAAAAATCTGAAAACAAATGGACGTCCAAAATGTTTTATTTATTTTATTACATATTTTAATCCAGTTAATTAAAAACGTCTATATTGCCCCATTCGACGCCATGTTATTGAAGTGAACTGGTTATTTGATTGAATTGTTTCCATCACACTCTACGCCTCTGCAAAACCACATCATGAGAGTGTAACAGTGTTTTAGCGACATTTGAGAGGTGTTTCCATAACCAGTCTTTTATTATAATATAATAATATTTAATATTTAGGTTTCCAAGGGTGATGGAAACACACTTTTTGTATCAACCAGAGAGAAGCAGAAGCAGCTATTTTTCCCTACGCTGTCCAGTGTATCGGAGATTTTAATCGCTGCTCGTGAAGTTCTCAGAGCTCAACAGCACATGATGCATTACTTGAGAGTCTATAGAATATGAGCTGAAATTAGAATCACAGATTTCCGTGGTTTTGTACCAGAAAAATAAGCTCCGTACCCACATTTTCTGGACTCATTTTCTGCTGCTTGCACTAATTCCCTTGGCATGTCGGGCCGAGTTTCTCTGGCTGCGCTCGGCTTTGGCTCGTGACGCTGGTTGGTCGCCCAAAGCTCAGGCAAAACAGAATTTAGTGAACATCCTGTGAGTATTCCCAAAGCAGATTTTCTTTGAGAGGTTTTGGAATTGTTGTCACAACATGGCGGTGACACACTCGACAGGCATTTATCAAAGCAAATGAGAGCACTTGGAAAACTGAAAACAACGGGCAGGTGAGCTTTTTGCAGCTCATCAGTCCCCGTGTTTCCATTTCAGCTTTTAGCAAAACCAGAGTGATGTTTGTGAAATGACACCAAGGTACAACTGGGAATTGTAGACGTTTTCCCTGAAGGGTGTTTTGCATATGAGTGGTTACTCATCATTTTTGTAAGTGGAAGACTCCACTTTGAAGCAGATAGGCGTCCAAAACATTTTGTATTTCCACGATCTTCAGTAGATTTAGAAAGGTTTTCAGTCTCGCTCCATGCCGCACCGTCCTGTTAGAAGTGAACTGGTCATGTGACCCCTGTGTCATATCCTGTGAAGTGTAGATGTGAGAAAAAATGTGATGGAAATGATTGAAAAAAACACTTTGTTAGGGATATTTAAGAGGTTTTTTTTCCAATATTAAGTTGTTTTTTTATTGTGAAATTTAGGTTTTGTGCGTTTCTAGGCGTGATGGAAATGCACCTACTGATGAGTTCTAAGTTAAATACTTTATTTATTCCTGGAGGGAAATGCTCTGTCCAGCAGCATCAAATATCACATATCAAGTAAACAAAGTGATACACAATTCTCATACATTGGAAGATGATGCATCTGCTGCATCTACCGTCTTCAAAAACACCATAAACACAGTATATGTTGATATTTTTTCTACTTTTTTTGATAAATCTTTTAATCAACTTAATTCCTTATCACATAATATAGAGATAAGTCAAAAAATATACACTTTGCCAAGTAGCAATGCAGAACTCAATACTGTTGAGTTACCAAAAAACAAAACTTGTAAAGGTATAATGGCTAACAAAACTGCGTCCTATAGTTAATACTACACATCGTCTAGCTTGAGGTGTTTTTAAATGCATGTAATAAATGCATATAATAATGACACATATAATGACACATACGTAGTTCCTATCCTCTGAGCATCAGCTGCAGTCAAACAGTGACAAACAACTCTCTCTGCTTCTGTCCGAACTTTATCGTGTTTTTCATTTTTAATTTTAGCTTTTTGTGACACGGCTGCGGCTTTGCAGCCCGTCGAGACTCAGAGCTGATTCAACCCTCGCCACGGGCGCACACGCACACACACACACGCACACACACACACACACACACACACACACACACACACACACACCTGAACACCACCCCGGTCCAGTCCCAGCAAACTTTTTCTTTCCAGTTCACTTCATACTTGATTTCTCTGGCATAGTTTTTAGTTTAGTGCTCAAATATATTTCTATATATATATATACACATATAAACTTACACTTTCCTCCTGGAGCTACAGTGAATGCTGCCCGGACAGTTTTATTATATTGAAAAATAATTCCTATAAATCCAGTGTGCCGCTGCAGGATTGCACAGCTGACATGCATGAGTGCAGTCGGAGAGCTGGAGCGATCCCGCGACCTCGCAGTCAGACCGCTGCCTCGCTAACCTCAGAGCCGCTGCTTATCCCATTATGACACAGGGAAGCAATTGTACTCAGGAAATGATATAGGGGCCAAATCCTAAAAGCTTTCGAGACGTATCTTCTTCAAAGGGGCCGTTTTTATAGCTAATATCATTCTCAGAATGGCCCTTTCCTGACGTATTGTAATGCAGGTCCTCGTGCGACTCTAATGGAACAATAGCACAGACGTTTGCGTTGACAGAGGCCGCTTCTACGGTCACTTTTCTCACGCTGGGGGATTCACAGTTATGACATTTTGCGCAGGAAAGAAAAGGAACACACATTTTGAGATGCTTCGCGCGGCTCCTACTACACACACACAGCGGAGCAAAGTGCAAGCCCGTGCGGCCATTACACCTCTAATTTCCTTTCCAGTCGCACGATTAAATCACATTAGGCGTCCGTCGGCTCCATTTGCCACGGACGGAGATGCCGTTCGTAACGTGGAGCACAATGAGGGTTCCAGACAATGCCTGACAACCCACAGTGTGATTAAACAGGTTGGTTTCTTTGCTCCGACTTCCTGACGATTTACTGCCTCAAAGGTCTCATCAAACAGCAGTTTAAATGTCACACAGCAGTTTATAATGAGGGGCTATTAGTCATCCATTAAATGCGAAGGAAATGCAGTTTATTGCAGCCTGCTTATTGCCTGCTGTCTCTTGAGTTTTTTTGTCGTTTTTTTTAACAGCGATTTAGAGCTAAAGTTTGATGCCGTGGAGGCTGAACCGCGTTATAGGTTTTGACGTAAAATTCCTTAAGAAGAGTCGTTTAAGGGATTTAACGCTGAGAGGGATCATTAGGTGTGTTGCCATTACTATTTGCAAAATTAAAGCAGTATTTCTAAAATGTTGACAATTTCCACCGTGAGCGGGTTTTCTCTATGAGTCATAATTCTTCTGTTCTCAGTCTTTTCCCATGACATCCCGTAACTTTTGTAAAAACTTCGTCCACTTTTAAAGCTGCACATTCAAAACTTACTAGATATTTTCATCCGATTTAGTTCAGTATCCCGACATGTGATCTCCATCTCATGTCGCCTCGTGCGTGCATAACAATGTTTCAGTATGTCAGAGTTTTTTCAGCATTTAGGTTTTTTTCTATTGCAATATTTCTAGGATCAGTGCAAACAGACGAGTAATTGTCTTGTTTTACATTCAACATGAACATCTGGTTAAACCTGCCACATGACTGATTGATTGATTCATGAGGAGTTGTTGTCTTTTGCAATCATTAGCACTTAAGATAAGCACTTAAGGCTTCAAACTGGTCCGCTCGTAGAGAAGTGCACAAGGGCTGTTTTTGTTTTTAAGTCATTTTCTACAAGCGACTCGGTTTGTCACGAGGCAGCTATAGGACTGTACAGCTCTGTACTAACCAGTGTCCTGTTAGTTACTGAAAAAAACACTGACTGGTTACTCTTATAAACTTGTCTTTTTAGCAACCATTTTTTTATATATATATCCTCGGGCAAATTGTTCAATCCAGGGTTGGTTTTAGCTTTGATTTTAAGATGTAAGAAGAGTCCCATTGACCCCATTGACCTGCATCAGCTGACCACTATCATCTCCTCCTCTAAATCTTCGACCTGCCTCCTTGACCCGATTCCGACCAAGTTGTTAAAGGAAGTGCTGCCTTTAATCGCCACCTCCTTACTTGACCTCATCAACATGTCCATAACAACAGGTTACGTTCCTCTTACGTTCAAAGTCGGAATAATCAAACCCCTCCTCAAGAAACCGTCCCTTGATCCAGGAACTTTAGCAAATTACAGACCGATCTCTAACCTCATCTTCATCTCAAAAATCATTGAGAAGATCATTGCCAACCAGCTCTGTGAACACCTCAATAACAATAGTTTATTTGAATCCTTCCAGTCTGGTTTTAGAATAAATCATAGCACTGAGACTGCACTGGTTAAAGTCACTAATGACCTCTTCATGGCGTCTGACCAGGGTCTCATTTCAGTGCTTGTCTTGTTAGATCTCAGTGCTGCTTTTGATACGGTCGACCACCAGATCTTACTAAGGAGACTGGAATATCAACTCGGAATTAGAGGCACTGCTTTAGACTGGTTCCGGTCCTATCTTTCAGACCGATATCAGTTTGTTTGTGTTAACGATAACCAATCGCCACGTACTAAAGTCAGCCACGGGGTTCCGCAAGGATCTGTGCTTGGTCCAGTTCTTTTCTCTGTATATATGCTCCCTCTAGGTGATATCATCAGGAGTCACTCTATAGATTTCCACTGTTATGCTGACGACACTCAGTTATATCTATCTATCAAGCCGGGCGAGCTCAACCGTCTACAGCAGCTTCAGTCCTGCCTTGATGATGTGAAGGCCTGGATGACTAATAATTTCCTCCTTCTGAACTCTGAAAAAACAGAGTTACTGCTCATAGGTCCTAAACACCTACGCGATTCAATATCTGATGCCATAGCATTACAAGGTAGTTTTGCGACTTCTTCTGCCACCACTGTTAAGAACCTAGGTGTTAGTTTTGATCCAGACCTGTCTTTTAGCTCCCACATAAAATCGATCTCACGGACTGCCTACTTCCACCTCCGCAATATTTCAAAAATAAGACACCTCCTCCCTCTCCATTCAGCAGAACAGCTGGTCCATGCCTTTGTTACCTCCAGGCTGGACTACTGCAACTCTCTACTGGCTGGAAGCTCCAATAGGTCGCTGAGAACTCTGCAGCTCATTCAGAACGCGGCAGCTCGTGTCCTGACTAAAACTAGAAAGAGAGATCACATCTCTCCTGTTCTGGCCTCATTACACTGGCTTCCTGTACCTTTCAGGATCCAGTTCAAAATCCTCCTCCTTGTCTATAAAGGTCTTCATGGTCTGGCACCCTCTTATATCTCAGACCTGATAAAACCCTATTGCCCCACTAGGAGACTTCGTTCTCTGAATACAGGCCTACTTGTGGTTCCAAGAGTCTCTAAGTCTAGATGGGGAGCCAGAGCCTTCAGCTACCAAGGCCCTCTGTTATGGAACCATCTACCAGTTTCAGTCCGGGAGGCAGACACCCTCTCTACCTTTAAGAGTAGGTTAAAAACCCTCCTTTTTGACAGAGCCTACAGATAAATCCAAGATAAGCTGCTATAGGTTGAGTCTGCTGGGGGTCCCCGGCACATTGAGCTCTATCTTCTCTGCCTTCTCTGTGGGTGTGAATCAGGTTCACGTTCCCTCTAGCTTCTCTCTTTCCTCTTGGCCTCTCCCCGTCTGTTTTCCATCTCCTCCTCTTCCTCCCTCTCCTGCCCCTCTCCTTTGTTATCTTTCAATTTATTTTTATTCTTATTTTATTTTTATTTTCATTTTATTTTTATTTTCATTTTTATTTTTTGTTTATATATATATATATATATATATATTTTTTTTTTTAATTAATTAATTAATTAATTTATTCTTATTTTAATTTTTATTAATATTTTATTTTTTAATTCTTAATTTTCTGTTTATTCTTATTTTACTTTTTCATTTTTCATTTTATTTTTATTATTTTTATTTTCCCTCCCGACTTCCATCAACACTGAGCTGGATCCAGGACCACCTCTACCCGGCTCATCTCACCGCGGTTCCTCCTGCCTGCTACTACTTCAATTCATTAATTTATATCCTGAACTGTTAGCCATCAATAATGTTTTGTTTGTGCCCGCCTGTCCGTCCTGGGTGAGGATCCCCTCCTCTGTCTCTCACCCTGAGGTTTCTCCCCTTTTTTCCCTCTCAGGGTTTTTCTTGGGAGTTGTTCCTCAGCCTTTGCGAGGGTCTAAGGACAGGGGGTTTTTTCACTATGTACACATTGTTGCTCTGCTTGTAAAGTGCTCTGAGATAACAGCTGTTATGATATGGCACTTAAAACAAATAAAAGTTGAAGTTGAAGTTGAAGATATACAACATGTCACGTGTATTTATGTCCCTGTGCTATGTTTGCATATCAAGGGCCGATATGAGGTCATTTATTGATTCTTTTTGTAATTAATGTCCTGTACACTCTGTGCTTCTGCAGACCTTGAGATATGCATCGGTGCATCATGAAATAGACACGCCCCGAGGTGTTTCCTGAATAAGCCCCCGCAGCAGATGAACAGGCCGATGAATTTTCATAACCCGAGGGTTATCGACGTCTTGATTAGCCTCCGCGGGCCCCCGTGTCGGACCCCGGGGGAGGCGGGTAATGCAGCTCACGCTCGGAGGACGTTGAAGGTCTCGGAGAGTCCTCTGATCAATCCCGTGACAACCGTTACGCAACTCGTAATGGAGAGCCACGTTCCGGCCGTTCGACTTCATTTCTATCTGAGCGATCCACTTCAGAGACGACAGCCCGACCCCGCAGGACCTCCGGGGAGGGAATGATGGGACGATGTAATGGAGTTTTCACGTGGCGATGGATGAGGTTTCAGAGTCTTGTCCTAACACCGACGCTCCGTCCATCTCGCCGTCGTCGTTATGAACTCAGTTAAAATTGGTTTTCCCCCGCGGGGACCGTCCATATCTTTGCAGCAGATGCTCGGCGTAATCTGTCCTGGAACGACGGCAAAGCGACCACCGATTTCTGTGACGAAAGAGAGAAAAAGTGCCGAAAACTTGTCAATAATTCATAGGCGGTTTATGAAGCGGCGACGTTAAGTCGGATTTGATGACTTTAAAATGACCTGGCAACCGCTGCAGCTGGCGCCGTCGATCCCCAAGATGGTGTTTGTCCCGCCTCGAGTTCTCACTCGCCATCTGCGTCACGCTCTCCAGACACCGTTCAGCGTTCAATATTTCATGCTTTTATCGAGATATTCGCAATATTTCAGATCCTGCGCGTCTTCATTTCGTCTCATTTTCAAGTAAGACAGACATTAACGGCGTTGATTGAGCAGCACTTGAGCAAAAGTGCATTAGTGAGGCAGAAACGACAACTGAAACGATACAAAATAAAGAAAAAGCAAACCTAAAGCAAACAGCCCGTTGCCTGTTGTACCACAAAAAACCCACAAAAATACTCTAGAAATTAAGAAAGAAATTCAAATTGTCACCTGAAAGTTGGTCAGTGCATTGCAGATTATTAGATTTTTACAAGATGAAAGACTTTGGATTTAGGGGTGTTAGATAATTTATCATTTCAAGTGTTCAGCTTTATATTGCTGTCTTCAATCAAGCGCTTCACACGTCTCATTTCAAGAAGTCTTGAAAGAAGAAAATTAAACTTGCTGCGCGGACAGATCATTTCACTTGTCGTGAGGACCTTTTTCTACAGATTTTATGTTTTTGCAGTGTGGCTTTGTGTAGCGGCAGCTGTAATTAATAAAATATGGCAGCTGTTAAACAGAATCGGCCCTTTAAAGTGTTTTTTTTTCTTTGCTGCAGACCCTCATCCACATTTCTGGTCTGAGGAGGATGACAGTCAAATAATTTTTGCTTTTTTTTGTTCCAACTGATGCATCGACGCACATAAACATCCGTTCATTGGATCAGATCAAGTAACATATGAACAGTTATAACCCGACAGACTCCCTCGGATTGAATTCACTTCATTCCAGTCCATGTAGAGAGAGTGCAGGACCACCCAGTGGCACAAAGCTCAGACTTTCTCTCTCTCCTCCCTCCTCCCATCAGCTCCTCATGTCTCCTGCCTTTATATAACGACTCATTTAGACCTCGCTTCAAAGCCTGACCTCCTAGTCTTATTTCCCACAGTGTTTTTGCTTCGTTCTGCTTTGATTACCTCCTCCTCTTATTGTTGGAAGACATTGATTAAATTGGAGGAGGAGGATACAGCTCTAAAACCTCTCTCTCTCTCTCTCTCTCTCTCTCTCTCTCTATCTCCAGGTGTCCCTGGAGTGAAGCCCGACCGCTTCGAGGAGGGTCTGGCAGTCAAGCACTGCGCCCTCTCCCTGGTGGGCGAGCCAATCATGTACCCGGAAATCAACGCCTTCATCCGCCTCCTCCACTCCCATCGCATCTCCAGCTTCCTGGTCACCAACGCACAGTTCCCAGAGGAAATCAGGTAGATGCTGACGCACCTGGCGTGGGCATGATTAGTTCTTCCTTCAAGCCAATCTGTGTCTGTCTTGTAACATGTAGGTCCATTTCCATTAAACCTAGAAATACGCAAAACCTAAATAGCGCAGTAAAAACTGGTGATGGAAGTTAAAAAAACTTGTCAAATATCAGTTTGCTTTTTGATAACTTAGCCTTTTTTTTGCAACAATATTTGGCCCAGGTATGTATTTTTGGACACATTAGAATATTTTATGGTTAGGATTAAGGTTTATTTAAAGAAAAAAGGTATGCAAAAGAAGTTGTAACAAGTCACAGAAAAGGCAGAAATGTTTTATTCCTCAGCTGTCACTGTCAAAAAACCGTGAAAAACTGCTGACAGCCTCGATCTCTTCTCAGTCGTATCCTGCTGCATTTTCACTCTGCCCTGAGGTCGCTACAACATGCTATTTTTATGCGACTTTTGATGAGGACACTTTTGTCCCTCAGTGGTAAGAACGTAACAGAAACGGGGGCGAGAGGGTTAATAGCACACGCAAGATGTGTGAAAACATGTGCAAAACACAAATACTGCAGAAAAAAGTGGTGATGGAAACACATAAATGACACATGAAATAACACATAAAACGTCAATACAGACGTTTGCAAAATTTTACATTTGCATGACATGACACAGGAAGTCACATGGCCACTTCACTTCAGACAAGACTGGAGCCAGACTGAACTTTTTCTAAATCAAATTCAATTACAGAATGAAACCATGGAAACACAGTAAATTCACCCTCAAAGTGGAGTCTCGTGGGTCGAGATTATACGTGAATTGTGGGAGTTGCAAACTGCACATGATCCACATTTCAGAAATATCACTGTTATTTTGCATTTGTTACTTTATAGCGTTTCTCTGACGCTCTCTGCCTTCCCTTTGAAGTCTGAGAGGATGAAGTGAGAAGTCTGGAGTGCCAGTGTTTCTGTGCAGTCAGATTATTCCCCAGCAGGAAGGATCAAAGTTTCTGGAGGCTTCTGGAGCGCTGTGTGTCGCCACCCTCTCACGAGGCTCAAATGATGTTGCCTTCGAAACATTAAAGTCTCGGCACAGCTTCTACGCTCTGAGCGGCGCAGACAAAACCCACTCGACCGTTGGAGGGATTGAGGTCCAGACCTGCCCCCGACCTAAGGATAATATGATGTTTTTACTGTCGTTTGGGCCAAATGTGCTCCAGACCCCCTGCTGCCACCTCAGCAACAACAACTCTTTAAAGTCACTTCATAATTAGACTTAGACTGGACTTTGTTGATCCCTTTGGGATGACTCCCTCAGGGAAATTTACATTTCCAGTAGCATAAAAAATAAGATGGCATTGTTGTAGTAGATTTAACTTCAGACCCAAAAATGAGGAAGCGAGGCGATTTCTTTCATTCAACAATATTTTAGTTGATCATGACAAGCAAGAGAGAAAGAGAAAAACATACATGGTGTGTGGTTGCTAGGGTACAGCAGCAACTGACTGTTGCTAGGGTGAACAAAAGAGCAGCAACTGACTGTTGCTAGGGTGAACAAAACGGCAGCAACTGACTGTTGCTAGGGTGAACAAAAGAGCAGCAACTGACTGTTGCTAGGGTGAACAAAACAGCAGCAACTGACTGTTGCTAGGGTGAACAAAACAGCAGCAACTGACTGTTGCTAGGGTGAACAAAACGGCAGCAACTGACTGTTGCTAGGGTGAACAAAAGAGCAACAACTGACTGTTGCTAGGGTGAACAAAAGAGCAGCAACTGACTGTTGCTAGGGTGAACAAAAGAGCAGCAACTGACTGTTGCTAGGGTGAACAAAACAGCAGCAACTGACTGTTGCTAGGGTGAACAAAAGAGCAGCAACTGACTGTTGCTAGGGTACAACAGCTAACTGCCAACCACTAACTGACGAAACTCACATCACACTACCTGCTGCTCCCAGAGCACCATGGGAAATGAAGTCCACTTTAACCTAACGCCAATCAAAGTATCTACGTATGAACTGTATTTCAAAATATTAATTGTAACTTAGAGTTTAACTCAATAAGTCATCAGTGTCTATTTCCCTGAAACAATGTCTGCCCAACAAATAAATTCTCAGGCATAAAGAGAGTAAACAATGTACATTAAAAGATCTTATCAGGATGAAAAGGAAAAAGAAAACATATAAACTCATAAATAACTCATGGGGTTCTCAGCTTCCAGTTTTTTTTACGGCTCGAGAGGCTTTGAACTGCTCTACCTGTCGCCTGACACCAAAAGTTTCCCTGACCCCGCTTTACTTCTGGAGACGTCTCCCTCTGTCCAGAAGCCTCGCAGCCTGTCATCGCGATTTACTCTGCCGCCGCTGACGTTTCGGCCGACTTGTCACAGGAGGTTTTATCAAATACTGGAGGCAGCAGGTTGAAGGCCAGGACGGCAGCCGTCAGCCGCCTCCCCTCAGATGCCCCGAGTCCAGCGGCTCATCGGGTATCTGCGTCCTCCGCTGCTTGCTCTGTTGAGGGAATGAAGTGGTGAAGGAGTACGAGAAGTAAAGATTTCCCAATTTCCTGACTTAGTCTGTTATTGCTCGTTGGTGCTAATTGTGTACTTTTTGCATCTTGACGTAATTGCATCCCTCAACGGCTCAGTAAACTCATCTAAACACTCAGGAGCAGGAGCTGTTTTTCTACTTTGACTAGTATGAGTTTCTGCTTCTCACAGGTTTTGTTTCACAGAGGGAGTTGCAGACATTGTGTTTCCATTTAAAGAGATATCTCACAAATTTCGACAGAGGTCTTCCTATTGAAGGGTGTTTTGCACACGAGCCCTTATTTTATGTGAAGTCCATTCTCAGGACGTACTTTGAGGAAGATAGACATCCAGAACATTGTTTTTCTTGCATCTTTGAATCAGATGTAGAAACAGTGGAGTCTCCTCCTCTGTCCATCTGGTCTGAAGGGAACTGGTCATGTGACCAATACGTCAGGTCACAGGAACTGATCACACTTTGTGATCAACTTCTACATAGACACATCTAAAAAACCACCTCATGAGAGCATAATTTGAGAGATTGTCATCATCATCATCATCATTTTGTGCATTTCTATGGATGATAAAGCACAGTTGATGCATATCCTTATGTAACATTCATGTGTTGTCCTCCTAGTTTTCTTTTTATCCCCATTCAACAAATTCATTTTGAGATGTTCGACTTCAAGATGTTATTGAATTAAAAAAAAAAGAAAACGAGCACATGAAAGGTCACCTTCAACACACTCGTGCTTTCTGCGGTTCCCAGGACTTTGGAGCCGGTCACGCAGCTCTACGTCAGTGTGGACGCCAGCACCAAAGACAGTCTGAAGAAGATAGACCGACCGCTCTTCAAGGACTTCTGGCCTCGCTTCCTGGACAGCCTAAGGGCGCTGGGCGAGAAGGTGACACACCAGAAATCTCTTTTCATAAGAGAATTAACGTATTTCTCTTTTAATCAAATGAATTGTGCTTAGACTTAAACTGTTATCTACTGTCATTGCTTTGGGGAAAATGAAATAACAATGGGTGTAAAATGACATAAAACGCTAGAAGATTACCAAATTGGTATTGAAATACTGTACACGTAGTGCTATAGTGATGCTAAGCAACTACCAATAGTACAAATTTAGGTGACGTAAAGAAGGTATAAAGCAGCATATACAAACACAGGTAAGAACATTGGGAAAGGAAAAACACTGGTAATTCATGGGCGTGTTCCTATAGTCGTCATATAATAAGAAAAGTCGTTTGATGGCACGACTCTGGAAAAACATGATATGAAATAATAAAGTAATGTATTAGAATAGACTTGAGGACTCCAGTCTGCGTGGGTCTGGGCTCTGCCAGAGAGAGAGGCTGAGAGAGCCGTGCAGACGAGGAGTCTTCTGACAGCACATTTGTCTCAGCGGCCGTGGAGCCACATGGCAGGTTGGGGAGTTTCCCTGCCAGTCCTCGCCACTTCATCTGCCACTTGCTTCGCCTCAGATTGAGAGGAACGTGTTTGTGTTGCGAGTCCTTATTCAGGACCGGGATGCAAAGCCTGAAAACATCTGCACACATCACCTTAGTGTGTATTATTATTATTGGAAAACAGATTCCTCTTATCAGGGATGACTTGACAGCATCATCGAGATACTTCATGTTTGTTTTTGTTTTTGTTTAGTGTGGCGTAGAGCTGCAGTGGATTTGAGAAGCTGAAATCAGACAATTTTGACCTTCTCAGGATGCATCAGGCTGGAATGTAAATGCTCGGGCTGTTGTTTGGACTTGGTTGTTTATCATCAGAGCGGTTTTTGTTATTCGGGCTGAAGTCAGACACTTTCTCCTCTTCTGCCCAGAACGAAACAATCAGACACAAATCTTCGGAAGTTATTTCTCGGCGAAGGTCAGGGAATTGGTTCCGGATAATGTTTTCGTTGTGATTAAATGGAAAAAAGAAACTGTGTCCATAACGCAATTCACCTTTAGACTGGTTTGGTCTGAAAATGTACTAAATCTCCTCAGAAAGGTACGTTTTCACCTTGGCAAACTGTGAATAGAAACCCACTCTGGTAGCGGTATGTAGCTGAAGTGTCCCTTATCTCGGACTCGCCGTCACACTGAAAGTGACAGATTTTTACCTTCTGCACCGACTTTTGGCTTTGACTGAATGAGAGCAGCTGCTGCCTGATTGAGTCCTCTCAGACGTCTCAGGAAGAGACGTCCTCCACATTTCCCAGGTTCCCCTGCGGTGCCAGCAAGATGCCGGGAAGTGATAGAGACTTCTGGCACTTAGTTACACTTAGTTATGGCTGGGCAGTAGAAAAAAACAGGGTCGATGGGGGAAAAAAGTTAAAATCTGCACGAAAACTGATAATGCATCAGAACCAATATGGTTACTAAACTTTGATACATCCTCTAATCTCCAAATCTCCAATCTCCAATTAACATTTTATATTGTTTTATATAATTTTGCACCTTTTATTAAACTATCATAATCCTAAAAGAAAATTAAATATATGGTGGTTTTGGGTGAAAAGATTTGAGTAAAAAAGTTTTTTATCTGATAGATTTTCTCAAACCAACATTAAATTGCCTACAGTGTATTACTGACTTTTTAAAAGTGAAATTTCCAAAATGTTGTAAGATAAGATTCTTGTCCAAAAATCATGTGTTATTGTGAAATCTATGGCCACATTGGAGTGTAAAGTTACCCCCAGTGGGTGAGAACTCCTCCAACTCCAACAGGACGTGAGCGTTAAAACCTGCAACACGTTCCCTTTCTCTTTCTTGTATCGATTCCTGAGACTTTTATCGACCTCATCAGAGTTGATAATACGGCCTCAAAACATCCCGATGTGTCCGGATAAAGCCCTGTCACGGGTCAGAGCGGCACATCCAGTAACCTCGCGTGCCTCCTTCCTCATTCCGGAGCAGAGGGAAAGTCCATTAGCGCGGCCCGCGTCCAGTCGCCCCGATCCCGGGCGTAAATCGATTCTCCCAGCTAATGTGTTTCCCAAAAAGCCACAGTGAGGGGAGGGGGAAGCGAAACGACCTTGAGACAGATGTGAAGCTGTAAAAAAAACAACCTCTCGCAGGGATCCTCTATTACACATAGCCGTAATGGAGCAGCTGCCTCTTGTTTAACGGTAGACAAATTCATTGCGCTCCCTCCAGGCCGAGGGCGGGAGGCAGGAGAGACTCCGCGCCGCTGGAGGCGAATCAATGGCACACGGATCGTTGCACTTGCGATTGCTCCTGGATGCAATATGCCAACAAGCAAACATCAGAGCGAGGCGACCGCAGGGGGGGGGGGGGTGAAATCAACCAACCATCCCGGCGTTTAATTTCTCAGTCCCACCGTGAAGTCGAGACGTCGCTGATTTCTGCCGCAACGTCTCAGTTATTCGCATAAACATTCTTTCTTTGTCTGTCTTTTGTTTCATTTGTATCATTGTGAGCCTCCTCTGTCCAGCAGTTCAGGCATGCAGTACTTGTAGCCTTTGTATTCCAAAGGGAGGCAGTTTAATATCCATCAACTGTGTCATGGGAGGGGGTAAAAAGATGTTTTGATGCCATTTATTTGATAAACTTTTGCATTACTGGACACACTGGACTGGACCAGGCAGTGGGGAGTGGACAGGGAGGAGGCAGAGGAACAGAGACAACTGAGGTCACCTGCTGGCTACAGGTTGGGCTGGAGTATAAGGTGTGTTATGCACACACAGGTTGGTCGGGTCCATGCACAAAAGTCAGTAAAGTCATCCCAGTTCCTGTTTGCAAGAACAGAGAGTTAAAAAGGCAGGATCCTGCTCAGTAAACCAAGGAACTAACCGCAGATTAAGACCATTTATGCTCTACTCATACTGTAGGTTCACCTCAAAAAATGTGCAAAACCTAAATATCACATACATCCCTCCAAAATGATGATTTTTGCATTGACATGTCACCAGACATGACCATTCACTTTAAATGGCATGATTTCGCTAAAATTATGGGATGCTGTACATCAAATCACAGCGCAAATCTTCCCTCAATGGAAACACCAAAGATTAGGGGCTATATGTGCAGTACTTTGTCCAAATTTAAGAAATGCCTATTTTATTTAGTGAAACACAGCAAAGAAGGAACTACATACAGTGGGAGCATCTGAAACTGTTGCCTGACAGTTCAGTGCTTTTTGAGGTTTAGGACAGTTTGCGTCACACTCTTCCTCTTTTTTTATGTCAAATCCTGTCTGTTTGGATCTGTTATACTCACTTTCCAACATGTTATATGTGAATGAGGATGTGAAGCTGTTCCTGGACCTGCTGCACGTCTTTAGCCGGGCATAGAGAGTTGTTATTTAACAGAGCCATTGTGGTCTGTTTTTTTGTTGTTTTTTTTACTCTACGGCTCCTTTAGTGACTCATATGATGGATATCAGGGGACGGTGCGAGTATATTTGTGTGCTTGCTCCAGTGTGACACCGTGGATTGGATTTGGCCGTGTGCAGTTTCCAAAAATAGCCCCCCCCCCTGCCTGTCCCCGTCTCCTCTGCTCCAGGTTCCTGAGTCTTCATTTCACGGTGGGCTCTGTCTCTATCCCTCTGCGTTCGGCGTGTCACAGCTCTCCTCCTCTCCCTCGATAGAGTTGAGGCTCGGTGTCAGATTTGGAACCGAGTCAGCTCACCTCCCTGCGTCCGCCGGCCAATTATCCCCTCCCCGACCGGGCCGAAAGGAGCCGGTGTTAGAGATAACGTTCAGCCCGGGAGTGATGGAGTGAGAGAACGAGGCTTTCTCTTTCACCCATTTACCCGTTCCTTTGCCTTATCTATCTCTCCCGTCCGCTCTCCGTCTTTCATCTGCTCTTGTTGTCTCTCCTGCTCTCTCTCCCTCTCCATCACATCCAGCGTAATCTTCCCTTTCTCCCACCACCGCTGCAACAAAAGCCTCAAAGTGCACCTGCACCTGCACCTTTTTTTTGTTTTTTTCCCCGGGTACCTTTTTCTTAATACGTCAAAGGGTGTTTAGTTGCGTAATATATCATTCGTTGGCATCCCGTGGTGCACGAGTCACATCATGGGACAAAGGCAAATTGAGTCAAACTTTGGGAAAACTCACAGATTGTGATTGCTGGTGGTGTCAAACAGCTTCACAGCCATCAGTTTGTCAGGAGGATGTTTGGATCCCCCAGTTTTTCCTGCAGTCGTTGACACTGGCTGACGGACTGTATCGGGAATATGAAGCTGTTAGCAAACTGCAGAATTAATTGAGTTCCTGCCTGGTTTGGCCTTGTTGTCTTTACTTTTGTGGATATGAACTCAATTTGAACCGAGTGAGTCACACACACACAAGTAATATAACGTACCTATTAAAAACGAAGTTTCTGAGCTGCTGTCTCACTGCTACTTGTTTGGCTCGACAGTCTTGTTTGGTCCAAACTGAGATACTGAGACACCTCAAACGTCGGTTCTTTTGGGCCTAATGTGAAAACGGCAACTGTGCTGGTATGTGGGATGAAATAAGCAGCTGATATCACCAAAGGGATGAATCATCCGAGGATCAAAGTAATCGCCAAGTAATCAAAGGAAGCATTACGTGAGGTGGTGTCCTGTCACCCCTCATCTTTGTCTGCAGATTCCTCAAGACGTCACGTCTCGGCCTCAGCGAGTTCAGCAAGACTTGATTGTCTGTCTGGATTCCTGGTGGAGCTGGATATTTAGGCCGTTTTAGACGCATCGCTCCCCTCGCTGCTCTGACATCATTCGGGCTGACGGGACATCTGCGGAGGACAGATGTTGATGCAGACGTGGCCGCCGATTTAAAATAACACACAAAGAGACGAGGAGTGCAGAAAAGTGAGCACTTTGATGTCTTGATCAGCACTTTATGAGTGAAAACTTGTGACAGGAGACCAAAATAGACCACAGGATCCCTTAATCCTCCTAAGGGCTTTATGCTATGGTTGCTGTCTTGCTGACATGGTCACCCGGTGCCTCCTGATCTGATCCTTGGATCTTCTCCATTCTCCATCCAGAGGCAGAGGACGGTCTACAGGCTGACGCTGGTGAAGGCCTGGAACGTGGAGGAGATGCAGGCCTACTCGGAGCTCATCGCACTGGGCCAGCCCGACTTCGTGGAGGTGAAGGTAGGACTCAGAGGCTCAGACTTTATACCTTCTTGGATTTTCTCCCCATTTTTCATTAGATCATGTTTAGCGACACGCATGTTCACGCATGTACCGCCAATACCGGAAGCATCCAGTAGGGGGTGGTACCTACAGTGTAGGGATGTACAATATGGACTGATTCTTCTTCGATAAATGAAGAATACAAACAGGATGAAGATGGAATATGTCGCGTGATGCTTGTGATTGATTCACAGCTTCTAGACACGGTCGTTATCAGGATCAAAGTAATCAGAATTTCCCAGGTTTTCCAGGTTTTCCAGGAGTTTCTCTCAGCAGAGTCACTGTATTGTGAATATGAAGGTGTGACTGAACCTGCAGCTTCACTTTTCTGCAGGAGAGCAGCAGCTTGTTGTCTTTACTTTTGTGGTTGTGAACTTCATTTGAACTGAATGAGTTACACACACACACACACACACACACTCCTAACATAACGCACCTACTGTGATGATATTATGATTTCTGGTGCTTCACTGCTACCTGCTCGGCTTGTTTTATCCAAAGTGAGATGCTTGAGGGGGCAGTTGTTCCAAAACAGGAAACGGTTTGTTTGGGTCTAATGTGAACACTTTTAGACATGGTCATTATCCAGAAACCTCAGGGGGGAGGACACCTGGGGTCACATTCACAAATGCCTCTCCCTCTGATATGATGTGGAAGTACTGGGTAATGCTGCCTACGAGGCTGTACTATCATCTCTGCTCTCAGATTCTCTGTCTGAGCTTAACGCTCAGTCCTAATAGCAAAGCCTGTCACATTTCTGGCCTGTTAATGAGGGTTTTTTTTGTTTTTGTTTTTGTTTTTTCTTTAAGCAAATGAGCCAGTAGCAGCGGCCACCGCCACGTTATGAAGCGATATCACGGAGGAATGCGGTGCCGCCGCGCTCCCGGCTGAAAAGACAGAAGTGGAATTTAACGACAGTTTAATAGGAAACATTTGTGTGGTATTAGCCGAGCAGCTGTTGACATAGCTGAATGTTTGAGATGAAAGCGGATCGTCGGCTTCTTCCTCGCCCGTTCCACTGTGTCAGGGGAACCAACTAGAGCCAAACTTTGATCATTGTACAATGGATCACCTCTACTTTTGTTTTTGGTTTTGGGTTTTGTGTACAATGATAAATGAAGCGTTTTTAGGTTTCCAACAGTTTATAATTAGATTACGATTATAATTTGCTTGTGGCTGAGAGGCTGTCTAAAGGAGCACACAGCTGTCAATATCATCCTAAATAGCTGCTAAACCTGCTGAAATATTGATATATCTGTGTATATATATTTCATTCCCTTAAAGTAGTTTGTAAGCCTTTGTTCAGGCTGCAGATCTTTACTATTGCATGGGGCTGTGCCTCTGAAGACCCTCGCTGAGCTCTGGCAGCATTTGAGCATTAAAGACTGCAGTCGTTGAGAAACAGTCGAAGAGGAACTCTCGCTCTTTGTTTTGATAACATATTCTGCCTCCTCACAGTCAAAAAACTGCACTTGAATTTGCTGCCGAGTGCAGTTTACCCCCCCCCCCCTCTTTGCTTAACAGTGCCGGGACTCACTCTAAAAAAAAAAAAGAAATTAGGTCAGAGCAATTAATTGTTTCCACCCCAGATAGCAGAGATAAGAGCGAGTGGCGACCTTTGAAGTCCCCACAAGTGGAGATTCAGTTGTGCTCTATTTCCATGTCACCACGGGGGGCGCCGGCTAATTGGTTTGAACAGGTGATCTGCTCATTTGTCAGAGCCCGTCCCACACACACACACACACACACACACACACAGAGGAGACACACCTCATCCATCTCACTGTGTCCACTCACGGGCCTCCCTTAGTCTAAATGAGGAGGCAAGAGAGAACAGGAGAGACTCTTTTTACATTCACTACCTTCCTGTATGTACTTTCATGGATAGCCTGCCCTTCCTGGGCCTCTTCTTCTTCTTCCTCCTCCTCCTCCTCCTCTCATTGATAATCCAAAGTGTGTCTCGTTCCTGCAGTGCCACAATGCCTCAGCAGCAGCACCTGCTCGCAGTGACACACGTGACACATCTGGGCGCAGCCTCGGCTATAAACACACACAGCTGCATGCATGCAGGGGAGGACCGGACATTTGGGGCTGCGAGCTCTGTTTTTTCAAGGACACGTCATAAGGTGGAGCGGGTGTGGTCAGACTGTCTCTGCCAGTCATTTTCATACCTGTCAGAAGCTGATTCCCTCTTGCCTCTTGCTGGTCTTTGTGTTTCTGCACTAATTCACACTCTGCTCCCATCTGAGCTCCACTACAGGTGTCTGTGCTGGTCTGCACGGACACTACAAAATAAACTGTGTTCGCCTTGGAAATAGAATATGCTTAAATGCCAGCAGACAGGCAAACACTAACTGAGCATATTGATCAGGCGATCACAGTGATTTGTTGTCTACCTCTCCTATAATAACACCTAGCTGCAGTTCCATTACAGCTTTTCACACAAAAAAACGGGACATTTGATTAATTAAGTCTATTCCCACAAAATAGAATAGATCGTTCCACAATTTGGAACACATCCATAATCCACTATCATTTTCTAGTCCTGCAAGAAGCATTTGAAGCGCTGCTTTTATGCAGTGTCTATCTATTGTTGGTTCAGTCTGCTCTGTCTACACACACTGTGCCATCTTGTCTGAACCGAACTGGTCATGTGACTCGACGTCACGCCAGGTGAAGCATTTCCATCTTCTGTATCGACGCAAAAAAACACTTAAGCCACGTAAAAACGGATCAGGATGATTGAGAGGGTTTTCCGAACTTCCATTAGCGGGAATCACGATGTTTCGACGCACCTCCTGAGGCTGTCAGCCCAGCTGCGTCCACGCTGTCCTGTCGGACGGAGACCGACGAGCCCAGACCGGAGGGAAGAGAGGAAAACTGCAGCGGTCCGCAGGTTTTCAGTCCAGGATGATGAAACGAGCCGGGCGGCGCTCTAATGAAGGCTTCGCTCTCGGGCAGCCTGTGGTTTGGGGGGAGAAAGAAGCAAAAGTTTGTGAAGGGTCATCAGGAAGTGTGTGCTTGTGTGTGTGTGTGTGTGTGTGTGTGTGTGTGTGTGTGTGTGTGTGTGTGTGTCGCTGCAGTAAACCAAAGCTAACGAGCTGGCTCCCCTCCTCTGCCTCTTGTTGTGTCTGTCCTCTCCTTTCTGTCACTTTCCGTTCTGTTCATTACGTTCGGATCTGCTCCGCGCTCAAACTCGTCGTGAGTTGTAAATGTCAGAGCAGTTTCTTTTTCTTTTTTTTTTTCTCTACGCCATCTGTGCGAAATTAAAAAAAAAACAAAACCCAACAACGTACAAACCGGGGCAGCTGCGTGACAATTAAAAGATCCCCCTCCACCCTCCTCTTCCTCCTCTGCATTAAGCCCGTCTCGTCTCCTGCCTCGCTGCGTTTTATCGCTCCTTAAGTAATCAGCGGCTCGCGTCAACTCCGCGTCGGGCTTTGTGACGCGCTCTCCACAGGCGAAAACCAAATCGCATCTGGAGACTTCCAGGCTTTTCTATTAAAGGCCTCTCTCTGGTAGGAGTGGGAGTGTATATTGATCCCACCCCACACACACACACACACACACACTTCTGCGTGGCATTTCACTGAATCGGGGAGCAGCACAATAAGGAGACAGCGGGGAGCATGGAGCCGGTCGGGTAGTCACACACACACACACACACACTCTGTACACAACAAGAGTGTCTAGAAACAAGAATAAAAGAGTGAATCCAAGGAAAAAGGTCCTCCCAACAGGTGAAACATCTGTCCACACAGCAAGAAGATTTCACTCGATAAGGTGTCTCATAACAAGATGTGACAGGCTTGATTCAAGATCATAATGTAACGTTGAACACTTCAAAAAGACGTTAACTCACACTTCTAATGCAAATCTTTTTTATCTTATCTATTAACAAACCTAAGGTGAGGGAGTGCGGGGAAGATGAGCTTTCCATAATTCGTCAATGGGGACGTTAATCTCTGCTAAACACTCTAAATATCCTCTGTTCACAACACTGTGCAATGAAAGTGTTTCAACATTTTATCACAAGTACTTATACTGAAATTCTCATGTACCAGGTACAAAATATTCAGATAAAAGGACTTGTACAATGCAGTGGTGCAGATGTATATGCACAGGTTGTTGTGGATCTATGAAACCTATGAAAATGTTGCCTTTAAATGTTGCCGTTAACTTGTCTCAGATCAATTAAAACCTAATAAAAAGATGATTAACATAAAAAGCAACTACAGTTTCATATAATCTCATATATATATATAACTTCATATCTCATGTACTATATAAATGTCTGTCGAGATAAGACTTTGACCTTCAGGATGATGAAAATCACAGTCAAATCTTCACTTAATCCCTCTTGGCAATTATTTAACCTACGGGTCAACTCTCTCCCTCTCTCTCTCTCTCTCTCTCTCCCTCTCTCGCCATCCTCCTTATCTCTCCCATTTTCTTGCACCTCAATGATATCCTCTGTCTGCTCTTATCTCCAGCCCCCCTCCCTCCACACACACACACACACACACACACACACACACACACACACACACACACGTCCTCTCCCTCTCTCTCTCTCTCTGCTGTATCGTCCTCCTCAGACCAGATGCTGGCGGTCTGGCTGTTGGAGCGATGGAGCCCAGTAATTAGACCGATCCCGGGATGAACCGGTGACAGCGTGATGGAGCGAGCTGCTGTCCTGTATCAGCAGCTCTGAAATTACCCCTCGCTGCTTCCTGAGGACACACACTCTACAGTGTGTGGACAACAATGATAAACAATGATGAGAAGAAGAAGAATACTTGAGTGTATGAGGGGGTTGTGGTTAGAGCGGTTCAATGGTCTATTTGACTCTCTGACCTCTCTCACTATGCCTCTCTTTGTTCTTTGCCATAACGTAAGAGTCGGAGTGTACACAGTGCTGGCTTTGGTTGTCTCTCCTGCCACTCACATGAATAATCAGGTAACTTTACAGTCTCTAGTAAACAATGTAGCTCCTCAGCTTGCTCTCCTTCAATAAGTGGAGCTTTGCTGCAGCTATGGAGCGTCTACATCCTGCCTAATGTGTTGGAGGAGGAATAAGAGACTGAGGAAGGTGCAAAGACACTGACATTTCCCTCTTAAAGGAGGCAGGTATATGCAGATTATGCTGGCTTGAGATGCGCTGGTATGGTTTGCATCCCACTCGCGTTTTACATCATATCCAGGTCGGTTTCGCCTGTTTTTTAAGCTGCATTTTAACATCCAAGATTTCCACCTGAATGAGGCTATGTTGCTGGGAACAGACTGCGGTTATTCAACAACGTTAAAGTAGTTTTTCCATTCTGCAGTACGGTCCCTGTAAAAGGTCCACGTAGTGTGTCGTGCTTTTATTTTGTAGATCATCCTGTGATGAAATAAAGGATGTGTGGCGATTAGCACCCAGGCCGCATGAAAGCCTTTCGCTCGCCTGTCAATAGCCACGTTTCTTTCATGTATGTAGACGAGGGCAGAGTGTAGATCTGCAAAACAAAACTACGACGCATCGCACGGTCATGCATCTTCCCTCTGTGTCGCCACCGGCGAGATCTTTGTTATTGACCCATTCATTATTAGTCCGTCATCGGATGTGCTGCGAACACATCCTGCCTACGTAATTCCCCCGTTCACTGCCCCCGACTGTGTGATTTATCATCCCAGCGGGGCATCAATACCACTCACCTGCCCCTGTCCCCGCCTCGCCTCCAGGGGACCGCGCTGCAGCCAGGACTGCCTAAGAGCCTCTGTGTGTGTGTGTGTGTGTGTGTGTGTGTGTACACACACAGATAAATTCAGCCTGGAGGAGAAATCAGTATTCATGATTTTCCTGGAAGGCGACAGACTAGTGAACAGGTGAAGGGCTCTCCTTCTTTCACTCCATCACACACAGCCTCTTCCTCCTCCTCCTCCTCATCATCTTCCACTTCCTCCTTCTCCGTTCTTTCATTCCCTCCTTTAATCTCCCAGATCTTGGGCGCGTTCCCCCGCTGATTTATACCGAGTCCCGGGCAGTTGATCTTTATTCAGCGGTCCTTCGGGCAAGGCTGATAACGCCAAGGTCCGTCATCAATTCTGCCGCCCCGCTGCAGCTTTTCCTGCCCTCCGCTCTCCCCCCGAAGACGCGCTTGGCTTTCTGTTTGTGTTTCGCTGTTTCGTGTGTGCGGTGAATTCACAAGCAGAGACGTATGTGGCTGAAGTATCGGAGAAGTGCTCGGGTGTCCCGGGATGGGGGAGCGTTGCGTGTCAGCTCAGTTTATGGACAAACCACTTGTTCAACGGTCGAAGAGTCTCGAGCCTCCGGACCTGGTGTTTCGTCTTCGGCCGGTCGCTCGATGTTTTCTGCGTTCAGAAACCGTGGACTGTTGAGACAGAAATCGATCGTTTGAGGACGACGCAGATTATTTTTCCTCTGCGATTTATTTCTTCCATTAAAAGCAGAGATTCAGTGTACGAACCCATTCATAAATAAGTGGGTCAGTGTAAGGGAGAATAGGGAGAAAACAATGTGTGAGAAGGGTTCAATTGTTTATTTATTAAGTGTACACTTCCTGTGTTTTATGTATATTATTACTAAGTGGAAATAGTAGTAGTACTGGCATTATCATCATTATTATTATTAGTAGTAGTAGTATTATGAGTAGTAGTGGTAGTAGTATCACTTTTTTTTAGCTTTATTTCGTATTACTGTTTATGATGACTTTTTTACTTATTAGAGTGAAGAGTCCATAAAGATTATTACTGATTCAGATCATTATTTTCACTTGCTGGTCTCAACAAATAAAGCACTCATCTTATCTTAATGACAGTAGTAAAGTAAACGAGCATTTCATACAGAAACACAAACTAATGTGTACTACAAGCATGAAGCCAGAGGTGCATAGTGACGTGTAGTACTTGTTTTCTATTGACATCTTCTATATCAGCCATTTCAGTCATAAGATGTCAAACTCTGCCTCTCCGCTCTCAGCTGTCCTGCAGATGTCACACAATCTGAAAATTTAAGCAACTTTCTCAAATCACATCGACTCAAGTGAGAAGGCCTCATCTTTACGTCTGAGTCTGCAGAGCTCTGACATCATCTTGTTAGCAAAGAGAGAGAGAGCCTGATTCAGTGTTTAACACACTCACAGACCTTTCAGATACAGTCGTCAGCACACACACACACACACACACACACACACACACACACTCTCCTGTTATTCCTACCCTATGAGGTACCTGGGCAGGGATCAGACGGCGTTCCTGGCCGACGGATCTGAGAATCACGGTAGCACAGCTGCTGCTCTGGCCCTGCATCAGCACTCTGGTACACAGGTGGTGTGTGTGTGTGTGTGTGTGTGTGTGTGTGTGTGTGTGTGTGTGTGTGTGTGTGTGTGTGTGTGTGTGTGTGTGTGTGTGTGTGTGTGTGTGTGTGTGTGTGTGTGTGTGTGTGTGTGTGTGTGCGTGTGCGTGCGTGTATCAATAGGCATGAAAAGAGCAACTTTTAATTGATATATATTCTGCATGAATGCACCGAGGTGCACTGACTCAGAACGTCTGTAACATGTTGCTCTTGTGGAAAAACTTTGATAGAACTTAAAAAATGTTTTATTGAATCACTCGATCCATTTTTTATTGCAATATTTAGGTTTTTAGACATTTCATGAAATCTGTTACCAGTTTGGAGAAGCTTCTCCAGCACATGTCAGATTATACTGTAAGTTTATCAGTGTTCACCTGGGCTCTTTTCAGCAGTGGACTGTTACCTCAGCACTTTTGTTTCTAATGTATGTGACTCATTATCGCCCCTGAAAATCTAAAGTACCCGTCTGATCCCTTCTTTTCTTTTTCTCCCCACTTCAGTCCAAGTTTGTGCTCGCAGAAATTACCGAAATTAAAATGCGCGCAGCCGCCGCAGCTTCTAAATCAGCATCAATATGTTTGGTTTGCAATTGCAGCGCTCCACCAGGGGCTTTAATTGCCTTGGCCCGGGGATGGCAGTGTGAAGGTGAACGACACATCAATTTGGCCTGTGCAATTATTTAGGGGTCGGATCTGAGACGGCCAAAAAGTGTTCTGCCTGAGCCGAGCGGCCGGTCCGGATGCTGATGCAGGTGTTGCGCTGGAGTTTGCAGATTTCCTCAGTTTGAGCAACAAAAGGTCGTCTAAGAGCTTCACGCCTCCCAGCCTCGTCAGGGTCCTATCAGCCATTTTGATTGATTTTTGAGGCCAGTGCGGGAAACTTCTACACCTCCTGATCATTTCTCCCATCTGCCCAGTGTGGAAGTTACACTCTCCCCAGTTGTCTGACTTCACTTTTTTATCCCACCTGTCATCTCAAGGTCAGAAATCCATCTAGTGTGCGAAGGATGTCTCCGCTTCTCTTCGCTACTTTTTCTACTTGATTCAAGTTTCACGTTTCGCAGTTTCTCACTTAAAGTCGTAGTTTTATATCTCGTCTCCTCATGATACAGATGATGTGAGACTCATGATATTCACACGGTGTTGAACGATCGGCTGCTTGCTTCTTCATCCAAAATAGATTCGGCCTTTTAAATTTCATGAAATTGCTTCATGTCATATTTAGCGAGGGCGGAAGAACCAGAGCTAGAGGGTTAGGGTTACGTAACACTATGGCAGGGTGGGAACCTCATTGACTTTTTGCTGGTTCTTTCTTTTGGTTCGCCTCCTCTCCTCTACTTTTCTCTCTGGTGTCAGGTCCTGTCAGATCACAGCACCAATCATAACCCTGCAAACTATTCCTGCACACATTGTAATGGAGAACCAGTTACTTTGACGCTACTGAACCAGCTACCGAAAGCTCCCCGTCTCCACTGCGACTGGACTCGACGGTCAAACTCAAACGATGATGTTTTACCGCCGACCGGGCGCCATAGTCAAAGTCGTCCCAGACGGCGACGCCCCGAGGTCGTTTCTGACTGGCGGGCTCAGCTGTGAGAGTGTGAAACGGCAGGGTTTAAAGCCGCGCCACGATCGAACGGACCCCCGCTGCGTTTGTCGCTCATTTGGTCTCATTCTGCACAGCCGTCATCTGGAGTGTGAGACGGCCTCGGAGCCGCTGATCGCCGCCCTCTAACTGTACGCGCGCTCCCCCATCAGACCCCAGTATCTGCCGAACGACTTTGAATGGAGGGGGGTAGGTGTCATGAACAAACGCTCCAACCCACGCCATTTCAGTCCGGAACCGACCTATTCATCCAGAGAAGAGAGTATAATAGAGCCCTCATCGTCTCTGTCAGGTGCACTGAAATTGCAGGATCCGCTTTCACCGTGCAGAAAAACACAACGCGCAGCAGCATTTGTGCAGCGAGGTGAAGGTAAAGTTGAGGTGAAGTTGGCATTAAGCCACCAGAACAAGAAATTAGATAGAAATACTGCAGCAAAAGTAACCAGGTTAGGAAAAACAGTAGGAAAATATATATAAATATGACTAAAATACAATACAGGTATCAAGAATACAATGAAATAGATGGACTGCATAGGGTGGCTGAAAATAATAAACACAGTGAGACACGGTCTGCCTGGCATTACCTGGAAAACAAGCTGACTAGTGATAAAACAGAGTATTCTCTATGTACTGTGTTCTGATTCGTTCAATACACATTTATTGTTTTTCTCCTTTTTACCTCAACAGTCGCTAGCTCGGGTGTTTTGTTGATGCAGTCTCCATCTAAACTAAACCAGTCGCTCCAGTTGCTAGTTAAAAAGTTATCAAATCCAGGGCTGCAGCATCCAATCGACTTCAAGGTCCGCCAAATACTTTTCTGATGAATTGATTAGTTGTGAATTCATGTTATTTCCTGTTTCGTACACGCCAAAGTAAGGTCTTTAATCCATCACTGAGACCAAAGAAACCAGAAAATATCCACATTTGAGAGGCTGTGAGAAGTTTCGTCTCAGATTTTTCATGCATAATGCATAGTTGACTATTAAAACACTTATGGATTATTTTATCGGTTGATTGATGAATCAGCTGTTGCAGCTCCATTGAAATCCACTTGAAGTTTTGTACCTCGGTCCAGTGTGAGGTGTTCATCGTACACTCTTGCAGATGGTTCATAAACTGTATTGGTCGCCTTTTATATTTGGTTTCTGACTGTGTGTGTGTGTGTGTGTGTGTGTGTGTGTGTGTGTGTGTGTGTGTGTGTGCAGGGCGTGACGTACTGTGGAGAAAGCTCTGCCAGCACTCTGACCATGGCCAACGTGCCCTGGCACCAGGAGGTGGTCTCCTTCGTGCAGCAGCTGGCTGACATGTTGCCGCAGTACGAGATCGCCTGCGAGCACGAGCACTCCAACTGTCTGCTCCTCGCACACACCAAGGTAAGAGCTCGCCAGGTTATTTTTGAAAAGTTTTCGACATGTCGATTTTTAGGGTGGGGGAAAAAAGTCGAAAAAGAAGATGAAAATGTTGAAATCACGGGCCTGTTTCGCCATTTTAATGCAATTTTTAAGATCGTTTTCTTAATCCTTGAAGTGTCTTCTTCAAGATTCTGATGAGGATGAAATAATGTCCCATTTAAATGCTTTACTGTCCCACACCTATCCAGAATATAAAAACGCAAATGAAGACATTTTCCCATACAATTCTGCCCGGGGGAATGCAGAAAACCTGTTATTTTTAAGGTTTCAACACATTTTTCGTGAAAAACATTGAAAAGAAGCAGAAAATCGCATGCATATTTTGCATAGTATCTGGTGCAACTGATAGAACATTTTGAGATGTTTCTCAATCTTTTTAATCTTCTTTAAGATTTTGCCTGGTACGAGGTTGAAAAATGAGCCATGGTGTTCATTTTTAAGCCTTTACCCAGATCTGAACCTGAAAATATTTTTGTTAAGACATTAGCTTTTGTATCAACCTGCAGACACAAACTAAAGAATTCAGTAAAATCCTTGACTTTTTTGACTTTTTTTGTCCCAAAATCGAGCCAAGCTGTGTCAAACTCACAGAATCGCATGCATATTTTTCCATTATAACAAATGGACGATAAATGTGGTTCACATCTTTCTTCATAGTGTCTTCTTTAAGACTGTGACTGGTACCAGGATGAAATAATCAGGATCAGAGAGTGGTTTGATGGTCCTGTCTTTGAAACTGCAGCTTTTTTTTTTTGTCCCGCTTTCACATTTGCCATCGGGACGATTTGCTGCGCCATAAAGACACTTTCAGAGCTTCGACTCGCAGATTAACGGCCACTTTGTTTGATTTGATGAATTAGAACAAAGAGCTTGGTTTGTCAGAAGTCCCAGTACTTAATTAGGCATCTCCAGGGTTTTACGTCTCTCTCTGGCCTCTCTGACTCTTTCTGCACGTTCAGCAGGTCGTTGTGAGTGGACACGTCTCGTGGACGGATCCTAACGTCTCCATCTAGGATACTCACACACACACACACACACACACACACACACACACACAGAGCAGACCCGCGTCCTTCCTCCCCGTTATTTCCTCTCGGAGCTGCTCTCCAGGCAGCCGGAGAGCGTCTCCGCAGGTTTCCGCCTTCTTAAATGAGTGTTTTGATTCACTCTTGTTTTTCATTATTTACATAACTCCGACTCCTGTCTGCTCTGCCTCTGAAATATGCAACGTCGGAGCGTTTTCTGGCTCCGCCGCTCCGCTCGGTATCAGGCATGGCTGGGCTGTGCCAAGGCTACTGCCTGTCAATAATTAATGGATGATTAATTGCCGTCTTGGCTCCTTCTCCAGCGGATATTCAGGCCGCCAGCGACTGTGTGTGTGTGTGTGTGTACGTACACACACACACACACACACACACAGAGGAATGTAAACACTGAGCGCGATGTGTTGTCTGAGTTTAATTAAGGACTCCGACTCTTAATCCCCTCTTGTTTGTATTTACTGTAATGTTTTTCCGCAGCTCTGTTTCAGATTTGTTTACCTCTGCGGTGTCTCGAGCTCCTCTCGGAGCGTCTAACTGGGGGGAGACACGAGGCAGGCGCGCCCTCTGAGCTGTTGTTGAAAATCCTCCTTTCAATAACTCATCTGATTAAACAAAAAAAAAGTCTAATCACAGCTTTTAAACTCGCCAGGCACCCGGCTCAGACGAGATCAAATGGGGAAAACGTTTATTTTTTCCTCACCGTTCCCCATTGTGGGACAATTAAAGGTCTTTTTATTCTCGTTCTTATTCTTATGTAGTTTCCTGTATATACAAGGACACGCAGAAGATCTGAAATGCTGTTTCTCTCTCTCCTATGAACAATGTTATGATGTATATGAAGTAAACTAAGACAAAGACAGATAGGTAATAACCCCATTAATAACAACATATATGGTCTAGGAGGAGACTGACTTGTCTCATGGCAGCACTAAGGAACTGTGTAAAGTGTCGTAATATACGGTACATCATATACGGTACGTGAGATGCAGTGTTCCCATGCCCACCCTGGAAAACCTGGAAAATGATTGACCAGTTTTCCAGTCATGGCAAACATATGGAAAATGAGAGCAGGGGGAAAAAAGGTCAACAGTTCAAATGTCCTGGGAAGTTATTCATCCTCCTGCCCTGTGAGCGAATGTTACACATGTGCACGTCTGTTGTCACCCTGTCTTCTGGTCAACATACGGCAGTTGGACCCCCCCCTGCCACAGGCTGAAAAATGTCCTGGAAAAGTCCTTGAAAATCATTTCTGGTTCACAGTGGGAACCCTGAGTTGTGCTCAGGAATCACTCGCTGCCTCTCCTTCCTCAGGGACTCCACCTGAGTCGTCGCCATCTCTCCATCGTCTCTTTTTCTCTCTTCTCTCACACTCAGATGAAAAACAGTTTAAAAAAGTTATTAAGATGACATTTTTTTTTGCATAAACCCAGTAGCACAGATAACTATGCAAGAGCATTGATGTAAGAAACAATAAATGTTGCATGCTTATGAACTTAAAGTATAATAAGAGGGTACAAAGTGGGCAAAATGATAGATTGATGGATGTTAAACAGGTATATTGTCATACATCAAACAGACTAAGTACATTGTACATGTTCACTGTACAATATTAAGTAATAAACTTGAGTTTTAAGTTGATTTTATCACAGGTCAATTCTCAGCAAATTCTGATACACTGTAAAGATACAGTGATATAAATGTTTATGTACACATTGATAGATAGATAGATAGATAGATAGATAGATAGATAGATAGATAGATAGATAGATAGATAGATAGATAGATAGACAGACAGACTCCAAAGTTCATAAACTGTGCAAGTAAACTTGAAAAGAGAAACAAGAAGTGAGAGAATAAACAACGTTTTGCACTCACTCCATCCTCGTTTCGCACACATTTTATAATTGGAGCGACAATATAGATTAATTAATTCCGAGTGATAACGTTAAAGAGCCGCGGATTAACTCTGATTGAAATTAATTGACTCTGGTTAATCCTCTAGGTTTTGTTTCATCCTCTCAAACAGACTTTGTTGTTTTCAGTTCGACCTCTTTTGTAGAAGAATTAGCTCCAGCGTTGTCTTCGTTTGGGGCCGTCATCAATTATCCATCAGTTTTGGAGAGAAGAGGATGAGTTTTTTTTTTTTTTTCAGATGCTCTGAGGTCGCTCTCTCTGCCTTCTCTGTCCTGGATGTTTGGAAGTCGTCCAAGTTTGGATGTTAACTTACGTAATGGCGGAGGAGTTAAGAATCAGGCTTGTGTGTGTGTGTGTGTGTGTGTGTGTGTGTGTGTGTGTGTGTGTGTGTGTGTGTGTGTGTGTGTGTGTGTGTGTGTGTGTGTGTGTGTGTGCAGTCGTCAGATGGATGATGTCACTGTTTGATGTAGCTCCTTAAAAGACATCAGAGCCGTGAGCGTACGTACGTGTGTGTGTGTGTGTGTGTGTTTCCTCTTTCATCTCCTCCCTCCCTCCCTCTCTCCTCCTCCTCCTCCTCTTCTTCTTCCCACTCCTTCCTTTCCTCCTCACGTTCTCTATCCTCCTCGGTGTCGTATTTCTCTGCAGGTACGAGGCGATTAAAAGAGCAAAACCTCCCGTAGAGAGGCTCCCTCAGAGACCTGTTGACCAGCAGATCTGAGTTCACATGGGGACACGCTGCTCTTTTATTTATTCATTTAATTAACTCATTTTTATGATGATGCACACGCTTAACGACACACACCATCAAACGCTCATATAAACTCTCACAAGAGCGACATTTTAAACCACTTTATTGATTGAATAACTGGTCCCCTCATTATGATAATAACTTATCCCCTTATTAGTCTCCACAATTGGGAAATTGAGATACCTGGAAACAATTGAGGTGAGGGGAGGGGTGCCTTGATCTGGGGCTTTACAGTCTTGGGGGGGGTTTGAACCTGTGACCTTTGGGTTATGAATGCTTGACCAGTACTGTCCAAGTTTGAGGACGAACAAACAATAAATGGACAACAAACAACTCGCTGGAACAAGTGGAACAAAGCAGCAGTCCACGTTCTTCACAGCTAATAATAATAAGTAGTCTTATTATAGTAATTAAATACAGGAAGTAAGTAGTGTCAGATACATAAGAAAAAATAATGTAATAACAATGAGTGAGTAATAAAACAAGTAATTCCAATACTTATAGTGATTAAAAGTTGAAACTGAAGATGATTATTATTAATTATTGACATTACACACAAAAACAGATGTTCGTTAGTGGCACAAAGTTCAAAGGATCACAACGCAATAATAACACAATAAGCAGCAATGACTAAATACCTTGAAACCACTTTAATGTTCAATATATCTGCCTGAACGACGATAATAGCTTATAGGAATGTGAGGATGCAGCATTAGGTGTGTGCGTGTGCGTGTGTGTGCGTGTGTGTGTGTGGCGAGACGTCTGGTTGTGTCGTCACAGGCCGAGCTGTGTTGCTTAGAGACCGAGGCGCGTTTGAGATGCAGACTGAACAAATATCATCCTTTCTCATTACCGCAAACATTACCTCCCAGTCAGTGCCGTCGCCACACACACACACTCACACAAACACACACACACACACACACTTCTCACACCCTCTGGTTCTCGCCTCATTAGGAAGCACGGCCGCTGGTTCTGGATCTGTAATGGCCGAGGCCGGAGCAGAGCGCCGCTCTGAAGGCTAATGCTCAGCGCTCTTACTTATTACGCTCCGCAGTTAGTCCATCTTAAGTCCATTTCTCCCCCCTCCTCCTCCCCCTCCTCCTCCTCCTCTTCCTCAGTGCACAGTGAGGTAATTCCATTTCCTTTTAGCCTCTCGCAGCGGTAGGAACAGTTTGGGACTCTGTAATTTAAGGTGGTGCAGTGCTCGCACCGGGCTGGGCTCCAAGCAGCAAAGATCCTGAGATGAGAGGTTCATTTAATGGTAAATGTTTAGAGCTGAATCGCCTTCGCTGGGCTTACTGAACTTTGTGAAGATCCAGAAGTTGCACCCGTTTTTGTTCTATGTTTTTATGTGATTCTGTCATCATCATGTTTGTGCTGACAGTGTGCCCTCTCTACTTCATGATTCACAGTTTTTCGCAAAATAAGTGATATTTTCGAAGGGTATCCCATTGAAAGAGGGCTGTAATTCTGCAGAAAGTTGATTGTAGAAACATCATTTTTGTAAAAGCTGGTCCTACAAGACTCCACTTTAAGGGAGATGGACCTTCAAAACATTGTTTTGTTCGATTTTGTGAAAATTGGCTTTAGACAAACGTTCCATTGCAGTTTTTCATAAAATAAAAGTGATGTCTGATGTTTTGTGTATGAGCCGTAGCTCTGTTCCTGCAGTGTCCCATTGTTTTACTAAGATATTTTAATTAGATTTTGTTCTGTATTTCTCAGTACTGTGCTATCCTGTCTGAAGGGAATTGGTCATTTGACCCCTTCATCATGTCAGGTGACCTGGAGATGCAAAAATAGGAAAAAAAATCATGTTTTTCTAATAAACGTTTATATCAGCACATCTGAAAAATCACTTCATGGGAGCGTAAAAATCTTTTAGTGGCATTGGAGAAGTTTTTTGACATTTTTTTTATTGCAATATTTAATATTTTTGCACATTTCTAGGGGCAAACGTTCAACATCTACTTTAAACCAAGGATCTCCTTATTTCCTCATCATTAAGTTGGACAGTTGGGTAAACATGTATTCCCAGGAGACATTTTTATGGTTTCTCACCCAAAATAATCCAGATGTCAACCCAGAGATAACATCCTAGATACGTCCCTGGTCCTCCGTGACAACTCCCCTGCCTTCTCCATCCAGACGCAACCTGAAGAAACTCTAAACTACCTCGCCCCATCCCCTCCCCACCCCCCACCCCCCACCCCCCCGTTTCTGCTTCTGTTGTTTCCACCTTTGCAGACATCAAAGCAATCATGGCCATTGTAGCGACTGGAGAGCACTGAGGCATGCTGGGAAAGTGGAGGTCACACTCGGAGCCTCCCATGTCGGTTTGGGAAAACAAGCAGGATTAGAGAGGCAGCTTGAAACAGAGGCTTTGTCCTCACACACACACACACACACACACACACACACACACACACACTCTCACACACACACACACTCTGACACACACACACACACACACACACACACGCTCACCTCGCTGGCTGCTGGCTCTGCCTCTGTCCATTTATTTCCCTCTCTTTGCCTCCTTAGTGAGATGGATGGAGGATTGGGTGCAGGAGTGAGAGCACAGTGATTGATCAGAGCAGGGATGAGCGGAGGAGGTGGAGGACGAGAACCGCTTACAGAAAACCCGAAGTTGTGAGGAAGATCGTGTCTGTAAATCTGCTTCATACGCGAGCGATGCTCCGTCAGAGGGTGTTTGTTGTTCGTCTGTGTGTATCTGGAAACTTCCTTTATGTAGGAGCCATAAAGGATCATTCTGTTCTATTATAGCCTAGTCTATTCTATCGTAGTCTATTCTATTCTATTATACGTTCTCTTATAGTCTGTTCTGTTTTATCTGAGACCGTGGCTGTTCAAACAAGTCTTTTTAGCTTTTTAGCTGTTTTACAACTCTGTTTATAGCTGTGGGAACATTATCGACCCTTTCTGCACAGACCTGGTGCCCTTTAATGCTTTTCTGGCAACCACAAGTAGGCTTCGCCGCAGCTATGGAGCGATGCGTCCACATCCCTTTGTATGTCGGTGCCAGAGTCAGAGGAGGAGTCGGAGACTGAGGAAGAACAAACCCAGTCTGTCCTAGAGGTGTAGGGCGCTACATATGGTTCACTTCACACTCATTATTTTCGCCTCTTAAAGTTTTATGTCTAAAATCTTTATGTGAATGGAGACACGATGATGTTTTACAACCTGCTGTATAGTCTTTGGCCCGGCTCTAGCCGTTAGTCGTTATTCAGGAAGATGTGAAAAAGCAAAGCATGGTTTCTGAGTCAGAAGGCTGCAGGTTCTTATGTGTGGACTCATGGATGCATCTAGAAAAGAAAGAGTCAGAGTCACTTGTGACTAGAATTTAATACATTTTGGTTTAATTTATTCTTTGGAGCTTTGTTCCTTTCCAGCTGATCTGAGGTCTGTTGTATGGTTGTGCTCTCCAGATTTAACCATAAACTACAACTGCTAAGTGAGTTAAAGACGACTACAGCTCCAAATGGAGACGAGCTCTTGAAGTTTTGTTGTAGGGTCTTTAAGAAGGTGTTGAGATTAAACTCTTCTCTCCTGCTTGTGCTTCAGTTCAAGGTGGATGGCGAGTGGTGGACGTGGATCGACTACGAGCGTTTCCAGGAGCTGGCGGAGGCTCACGCTCGGAGCGGGGGGGGCGAGCGGAGCTTCTCCTCGCTGGACTACGTGGCTAAGACCCCGAGCTGGGCTCTGTTCGGGGCCCGGGAACAAGGCTTCGACCCGGCCGACACGCGGTTCCAGCGCCGCAACAAAACCAAAGACATCTCGGGCTGCTGACCGATCAGAGTTTGTTACTGCACACGGTTGTGGGATTAACCGAGGAGCCGCACCCCCCAGTCGAAGGCTCGGACACGTTTTCCCATCGACTCGAATGAGGAAAGCGTGTGAAAGCTTTTGACCGATAGCGTTGATTACTATATCAGAGGAAACCTGCCGCACTTAGTCCGTTCCTTTAGAGTCCCTCTAGAAACGATGTCGACGTTAAGTGATTCCTTTGCTTTGTATGCGTTGCTCTTTGATCTGTGTCTTATTATTTTGAAGGGTTCGTCTCTGTCACGTCCCGGCTTTGATCTCTCGGGATGGTTTTGCTCAAATCGCCGCTCTGATCTGACGTTTTAATAAAGCCGTCTGGACGCTGTTTAATGCTTGAGGAGGAGCCGTGGAGCGGCACGTCCTTCCCAGACACCTTTGCTCTCCCTCCCACTCACTAGGACGGCGTTCGTATTAGCTCGGTTCCCAGCTTCTTTATCCTCTTCATCCCCTCTTAATTCCTCTCTTTATGTCCAGAGCAGGTTCAGCTCTGCCCGGATTCACCGCTCCAGAGTCGGAATGAAGGAAACGATTGCAGCATCTTTACAGACGGATAGGAAACCTGCGTGATCTGAACGTCTGGATGGATGTGGCATAATCTCAGAATAAACTGTGAAAATTACATCAGTTTTGTAATTCAGTTCAGAAATTTAATCTACAAGAAACCGCAATAGGAGTATTTTTTCCCCAGATAGCGTAAAGTTACGGTATCGGCACATACTGTAGTGTCAGCTCCAAAGACAAACTGATGAACCATTGATCAATGGTTTTAATTTATATATTAATCCGGCAGATCACAGGTGGTGCATCCAGAGTGTAGCCTTTGTCCAGACCCTTCATTTGAATGTAAATCCAGGTGTAAACATTTAAGTGCATTTATTTTGCGTAGCTGTATCACTGTAATAAACTGTGTATTTGGAGTACTGCGCTTTGTCCTTGTGGAGTTCATACGCACACACACACACACACACACAGGTTCGTGTTAAGACATTTGTTTCTGCCAGGTGTTCTCTCTCTCTCTCTCTCTCTCTCTCTCTCTCTCTCTCTCTCTCTCTCTCTCTCTCTCTCTCTCTCTCTCTCTCTCTCCCTATGCCCCCCCCCCCCCCAACAGACAACAAAGTGGGTGGTTGACATTTTAAGGCCACAGTGAAAGCGGCAAAAGCTTTTTGTGCCGCGCTGCGGTGTCACAGCGGCAGCTCTGAGCGAACAAGGACGGAGGCAGAGGTGAAACCGTGGATATTCTGAGTTCACTCGAATGTCATTCGTTGTTTTGCTCTGAAATACAAAACCACAGTACGATTTCAGCGGCGGTGATGGGGGCAAATTGATTTGTCTTTCTCCAAACTGTTTGGTAGAACAGAAACAGATCCAGTAGACCAACAACACACACACACACACACACACACACATGCTGGATTATATGATAGAATGTGAGATTAGATTGGAGGCAAACAGCCCCGGATGCAGGATTGAGACGTAACTGTGTTGTTTTCTCAAAATGCTTCACAGCGGATGTTTTGCAGTCATGCTCACATCGGGATACGTGACGTTTTTGGTGACGTGAGGTTGTCACAAAACGTAGGGGGACGACACGCTCCTCTGGGGGCGAACCGCACAAGATTGAGGTTGCCAGGTGTGAAGTCACATAACTATGAATACACAACAGAAGGCTCTGGTGTCTGATTTTATAACTGTTGCGCAACAATAACATGATGAGATGAGATTCAGCTTTGTTACCATGACACACATGGGCATAAGCATCTCACCAGAGGTGCAAAAGCACAAAGTGCAAGAATGTACAAAGGAGTTATTAGAGTAATTATCAGATATAGACAGAATATTATGCTAATCATTGGGTATATATGGATGGATGGCTTAATAGGCTGCTATAAATATAAAGAATATTAGCTACAGATTATAATATACTGCTGATTATAGTGCAGAGCAGTGAACATGCTTTAATAATAGACATACGGATGTAGGTGTAATTTATTGTAATGATATGATCATTTATTGAGGTGATTATGGACATACTACTGTGCAGATTAAGCTGCTTATATTCAGTTATCACAAAGGTAACAACAAGAGGTCAGACAAGGAATTCATCCTGTCACACACACACACACTCACACACACCTTTCCAGCTGTGCTTGTTTCGGACCACACATCAGACAGATTGCTTGTCTCTGGAGAGCAAACCTGCCCAGAGAAGACGAGACGGCCCTGAAGGACGGTGGGTAATTGCTCCAGAGCTCCGGGGAGCTCCAGCGGAGTTTGAGCATTATATTCTGGATGTTTAGTCTCTCCTGATATGGAGCTGCGTCACCTGGACGCCGTTCTGTAAATAGCCCCTCGCTGTCGGTGCAACTACGCGCGTCAATTTACGTATAGGTGTCAAAGGCTGAGCCGAGACTCTGCGGGGATGTGGTGGAAAACAGTGGAGCTGAGACCCTGTGGGAGTGTGTCGGCTCCAGACTGACAGGCAGCTGCAGGCTCGGCCTGCAGGCGTGGTGCTGAGGCTGACAGGGAGCAGGAGAGGGTGGTGGTGACGGATGCAGAGGTCTCACAGCTGGCAGAGAGAAGGAGTTCAAGGAGAACCAGGGCCTGAGAGGCTCCAGCAGGTTCCAGGTCTGTTCAGATCATCCTGGTGGACAAGGACACTTTGATGCCTTCGTACTTTGTTTCCTAATGGGAACAGTACAGGGATCAATAAAGTATCTATCTATCTATCCATCTATTTAACTATTTATAATATAGGGAAACAAAACTAATTTTTGTACTGCATATGCAGGAGAGCTCAGGACTGCAGGGAAGCTTTAGCAGCTCTAGTTTTTGAGGTAATGCACAGTATACAACACACAATATATGCACATACATGTGCACATAGTATATGTACATGTTATTTGCAGTTCTTCTCACTAGGGTTTATTTTTCCATGTCCAATACAAGGCACCTTTTCTATGTCATGCATCACACCACGTGTTATTTTTTTTCCAAAACATCAAAATCTGATCGACATCAGTAACCAGAGCTCATATGAAGAATCATATTTAGAATATTTAGGGACCAAAAATGTACCTGAAAAGGTCTAATATCTCGGCACTAATTACTGTCATTGATTTCTCTCCACCTTCTCTGAGAGCTGCAGAGGAGCAGGAGACCTTATGGTGTAAAACACCTTCCCCGATGCAGGTTGAGAAAGTGTAAGTCATCAATAAAAAGCTGAAAGCAAATGTCCTACATTCCTGTTTGAAGTGCATTGAAAATGGAGACGAAGAAAAAGAAACAAATTCACTCTCAGTGCCACCTCTGTCATGAAGCGTGAGCCGCAGCAGCCGCTCAACATGTGAACGTGCCCAGAGAATGATTTATCTCCAGCTCTTTGCTATGAATAAATTTTACTCTTGACATGGTCAAGTGCTGATGCATTTACAGGGAAAAAAAGGAAATAAAAAGTCCCAACAGGGGACATTTTTTTCATCATGTGCACACAAGACAATTATCTTGGTCTAGCCTCTGGATCTAGCATCTAGCATCTCACTATGTGGCATTTGGGATTAAAATGAAGGTTGATTCACTGAGTTCTGAGGTCACAGAAGACGTTTACACATTTATAGTTAATGATGTTTACACAAGATGGGACATCATGAAACCAAACTTTATTTTTAGAGCACTTTCCTAGTGCTTTACACACACAATGGCATACAGTAAAGTCACTGAAAGCTGTTAACAACCAGGAATGACACAACACAGGAACTCAGGAATTAACAAAAACTAAGGAATAAAAGATAATTCCTAAAATAAGATAGAAGAAAGATAATGGCCGTCAGTGATATTATTCAGAATTACTTCCCACACACAGGTATGAGATGCTCTCTAACATTTACAACTGTAAATGCAGTTAGATTTATGTGTATATGTAATGTATGTAGTGTATATGAGAGCATTTTACTTGTATATGAGAGAGCGTTACAGTAGTGTGTATGAGAGTGCTGGAGAGGTGTATGCGAGGGAATTATTCCTCTGTTACATACAGTATTGTATGTAAGTGCATTTCACATACTATATGTGTGTAAAATCCCCTCATATACTCCGTTTTCCTTCCACATTCCAAAAACATGCATATTTAAGCCAGTTGGTGACTGTCTTCATCTTACCTAAGATAAGTATAGTATAGTGTGTATGTGTGTGTGTGTGTGTGTGTGTGTACCAGGAGCCCGTGTGGAAACCTGATCTAATCTAGAGGTGAGCTGTCGTCCACTGTGGAATAATGAAGGTGAGTGTGCGTGTCAGACTCTCACTGATGTGTTGTTGTGTGACTCTGATCTGATCCGGTGCAGTTCCCTGGCAGCGGCTGGTGCACTTACAGCGTTGGCTCATTACACAGCAGCCACTCTGACTAAACGACTGAAATACACCGTATAGATAATGACCGGATCCAGTCAAGTCAGCAATATAACACACACACACACACTATGAGGTACAGGACAAGGATGACTTGGTATGAAGTCGCTGCGCATCAGGACAAGCTGCTTCATTTACACAATGTCATGAAATGGCTTCTATTATCATTCAGTGGATATGTGTTTTAGGTTTGTTTAAGAGAGTCAAGTCAAAGAAAGTCAAGAAGGATGTCGAACTATACGCTGATGAAAATACATAGTGGGGAGGCTCAGCGATTGTTCATTTTGTGATAAAAGCTCAAAAATTTCAGTTCTGTTAGATTGTAATGAAGCTTTTTCCCCACTTTAAAATGTCTCTGAATGATATTTGTGGTACAGGAAACATGAAACAGCAGATCTAGGACAGTCACAGCATTCCACACCAGTAAACACTGGCAGCCATGTTAGAAAATGGCCACCACAGTCATGAGAATAAGACTTTTCAATGGCTCAATATCCATATCTAGCCAACATATATTCAGCAATGGGTGTACCAAATCTGGTCCAAATCTTTATCACAAAATGAACAATAGTTGAACGAACAAGAGCTATGCTGCCCCATTAACAGAGATAGAAGGGTAAAGATAAAGGCAGGAAGACAAACACTATCGTAGAGCCATGCATCACGTGTCATTCCTCTCTTTTTGCTGCATGTTTTATCTGGGCGTCTGCCAAGTTTCCTGCAGCTTAAAATAATATTTTCATCATGTGTGAACACATAGCGCGATAATGTTTGAATGAGAAACTATGTTTTAATCGTCCTCCAGCAGCACAATCCTCCATTCACACCAAAGAGGCGAATAATTAATAACCGAGAGAGACGCCGAAACAGGAAAAGATTACAGCGATGATCGTTTCTAACAGTATTCCTCTGTTCTGTTTTAGACATATTCAAAGTCATTTCCTCACATTTTTTAAAATCTGATATCTCCCCAAAGCCTCTTCAGAAGCATTTAACTGCAACATATGTGAGGCTAAAACACACGCTCTCTCTCTTGGCCGTGGCCGGACAGTGACAGATGGAGTCGATGGCTTCAGTTCATCCACTCTTCTCCACCGTAAACCAACGTACGAGAGCGAGCATCCAAAACAAAGGAGATCTAATTTTGGCATCCATGTTTTGTTTTTTTTTACGTTTTCATTTAAGGATTAATTTCCTGCTGAGTTTGAAGTTTGGAGCTGCTTCTCTGGAGGATCTCTGAGTGGAGGTTTGGGGGGGTGGGAGGGGTGAGTGGGATATCGACAGGACGTCCATTAGAAGTTGAGCTTGTGCCCGGGGAGGAGTGGATATGTTTGCGGAGCATGGGGTCGACTCTGGTCGTCTGCCTGAGGAGCAGCGGGGCGTCCGCTCAGCTCTGAAGCACTGTTGCTTCAAAAAAAGTCACAGCGGGTGGCGATGTTTTCCCTGCTTCCCTCCACAAACCTCTCATCCATCTGTGCCCGGGCTGCTGCTACTACTGCTGCAGGTGCCGGGTCGGTCTCCATACATCAGACACATACACCAGAGTACAAGATGCTGTGTGTGGAAAAGGTTTTGGATGAGGAAAGCTGAAGGAATAACCAGTGTGTGCTCTGTACAGGCAGCTCCTTTCCACAGGGTCGACAACATCCAGAATTATAGATTTGTCCAGTTTCTCCTTGAAAAGACTTCTACAATACAGGAAGCCATACCTACCTTATAAAACCAAATTCTCAGACATCTGTGTCTGCTGTTTCAAGGAAAGACCCATGAAAGGTGAAAAACTCATATAGATACCAGAAAACCTCAAAATTCACATGTCAATAATGCTTTTTTGTACATATAACTGCCAAGTAACGTGACATAGAGGTTACATGAATCGTTCAGAAGAGGAGACTGAATGGTTTCTACATTTGGTTAAAATATCATCAAGCGAAATAATGAGACTGTGGTTTACTATAGGTCCCCCAAGAAATGAAAATGGTAATGGGAGCACATTAATGTTGAAAAACCTCTCAAATATCTGACCTGACATAGGGGTCACATGACCAGTTGCCTTCAGACCAGATGGCAGGATACATGTATACACAGGAGGAGACTCAATTGTTTATAATACTAATTAAATTAGGTAATAAAACAAGGTATTGATCTCCATCTTCCTCAAAGTGGAGCCACCGGAGAATTTATGAAAATTCGGGGATGTTGCAGGAATAGTTTTTCCATAAAATTACAGGACCTTTCAGTGGAAACATCTGCAATTAGCGGCTGGACTTCATCAAATCATTTAGAAATATCACTTTTATTTTGCAAGAAATTGTTACTTTCACGTAACACACAAGCACCGCCATTCACCTCCATTTTCCCCCTCCATGGAAATGCACCTTTGACACAGGAATACATAACATCATTAAAATCACAGACACAAACCTCTGCTTGATATCTGCTCGATGCCCAGCCCGACCCCGACCCAGAAACCGCCACGTGACACGTGAAGTCACAGAACGTTCCCTGGGTGTGTATTTCTCCAACAGGGATGTGTGCAAGTGTGGCCACGGCCAACACTCGAGGGTGTGTGTGTGTGTGTGTGTGTGTGTGTGTGTGTGTAAGTGATAATGGCTCTTACAGATGGCTGCTGAATGTGTTGGAGGCTGTGATCTGTGTGATTTCATGTTTGTCAGATAGAGGATCTGCAGGCTGTTCTGCCCCACAACCAGCACCAGCAGCTCGTAATTCATCGATAGTATGGTGGTGTGTGCCCATAGATTCATGTAAACCTGCAACCGCCGCCTTTATGTCTAAATACCTCACCCGTTTGATTAAGGTGAGGCTGCAAAGGCATTTTTTTTTTGTGGATGGATTTTGTGTGTTGGTAAATGACAGGTTTTCTTATTAAAGGACGTGAATGAGCATTACACGGATTGATGTGTGCTTTCAGATTGATTTTTACATTTACTGTATGATTTGTATCTGCGCTCAGGGACTAATCCTGTCAATGTTATTATGATTGATTTCACTGTCGGCACCAGTTTGTGCTGAATGCACATGAGGACAGAGAGACCCGAGGTATCTCTGAAATATGGGGCTCACACACACACACACACACACACACACACACACACACACACACACACACACACACACATGTGCACTGGTTTCTGCTGGATGCAGCCTGTGTGTGTTTTTGTGTTAGTTGGTGTATCACCGCTTGCTTTCATGTTCAGACGCTGTGTGAATTTGTGTGTGTGTGTGTGTGTGTGTGTGTGTGTGTGTGTGTGTGTGTGTGTGTGGTAATAGCTATGTCTCTACTCAGGGTCTGCATCCTCCAGAAGACGCAGCCTTCACGGTCTAGGTTCCTCCAAAGGCTGTATCAACCGCGGGTAAATGGGACAGTCCAGCCCTCAGAGCATTTCCTGGTTGGGTTGCCTTGGCAACCTTACATCCGCGAGAGGATCATTTTGTTTTGACAACTATTTTATTATTAATACTCGGCCTATCCGTCTGTAAGTTTCTCCTCAGATCTGATTATTCTCTGTAACTTTTTATGTACTCTTCTTTTTTATTTGGAAAAGTCAACACCTAAAACTGGCAAATTTATCTGATGTGTTGCTCATTAAGGCTGATGAGGAGCTCATTAAGTTTTTTAGGGAAGGTCCTCAAAAGAAATCTTCAAAAGGTGTTGAAATTGACCTGTTATCTTATCTGATATAAACGTGGATGCAGTAGCTGCTGTTGTAGATCTTATACGTCCCACCTCCTGATCAAGCACCTGGAAAACGCTTCCATCGCAGCTTTATGTTGATTATATTATCGATGCGCTTACTTTATCCCCGCTGAACCATCCATCATCCCACTTCATTGCCCTTTTTCCCCCCAGCCCTCGCTCTGTTTATTCTCCTTTACAATAACGCGCTAAATAATTGATGCGGTGCAGTGAGAGTGATCTCCGAGCTTTTCTCGGGCACGAAAAAGTGATTCTAATCTGAGTTTTTCTGCTCCGGCTGTATCAATGCTGCGCCCTCCACGGACCACAAATCAGTTTTCACATCACCTGAGGCTTCGCCGGAGCTCAGCTGTGATTACAGGGCTGCAACACAATGACTGTGTCAACAGACAAACACACCTGACCTCCCCTCGCCGTGGGACTGCACCATCAACCCATTCCATTAACTCTGCTCACTCACCCCTGGCTCAGATCATCTGGTTTTTGCAGAACATCGCTCCAAAAAACGCAACTGTTTGTCCCCCGGAAGAGACGAGTCGAGCTGTTGCCATGTGTGTGTGTGTGTGTGACAGGTGCTGAGGGAGCGACCTTGATTATCTCATATGCTAATCCCCTCTTTAAACAAAGTGACTCAATTAACCAAATGACCGTCTAACGGAGGCGTCGCTTCGCATATTGATGCTGCTTTATTTTTTTCCTGTGGAGGATTTGCATCCTAACGCTGCGATGAATCCCAGCCCGACAACTGACTGGTGGTAAATCCATGAATCATTGAAAAAAATCTGTCTCAATAATGAGTGCTGAGATGTCTTCTGGGCGCGCGGCGATTAGGGGGAGATATGTGCTAATTGCCTGCTGTGTGTCCTGGATCTTCCTCCTCCTCCTCCTCCTCCTCCTCCTCCTCCTCCTCCTCCTCCTCCTCCTCCTCCTTCTCCTCCTCCTTCCTCGGGCTCGGCTGTCGTACGGTTCGTTTCACAGCTCCTGGAGCGCCGCGATTGGAAAGTTTTGCACCTATCAAACACAATTAAAAGATCGCTTAAAAGGTTAAAGCCTTTACTCCCGCGGCGCATCGGTGTGATAAGCATTTAACTCGGATAACTACGTCTCAGCCACCTGTAAGGAGAAAAAAAAAACAAAATTACAAAGGAGTTTATATTATAAATATGCAAACATATGGGAGAAAATGATGTGATGGAAAACAGCAGCACCTTTGTTGCTCTGGGGTCGACCCACTTCTATTATCACTTTAGTTTTGACTTTATGTGACTTTCTGTGCATGTTCTCCTCTGAATGTGTTTCTCCAGGAGTTTCTGGTTTGGGGCGCAGCTAGCCCCGAGGCTTTGGAGCGGTCTCGCCCGGCACATCAGATCTGCTCCAACATCAGAGATGTTGGTGCCACTTCTTCTCCCTCGCTTTTAATCCTGCTTTTAATCCCATTACATGCACACACTGAGGAGAGTGTTACCAGTACCTACCGCAACATGTATTGTTTTTTATTATACGTGCATGTACATACATTTTACATGCATTTTATATTATTTTATGCTTTTCCTGAGCATGTTGCAAGCTTTGCATGTTTAAATGGGGATTTCAACTTATATTTTCCTTAATTGTTTCTAACTGTGACCTAACCACACCTACTGCACTCTACCACACCTGACTGCTTGCACTATTCACTGCTACCTTGAGTCTTTAACACTTTTTAGTCTTTAATTCCTGTCCTGCTGCTGACCACTTGGCCAGGTCGCCCCAATGGATGAGTGAAACCCCCCTCCCCCCAAAAAAAAAACATGAAACTGCCCCCTTCACCTCCCACAGAGTGGCGCCTGCTTGATCACATGTTCCAGAGATCACCGGCCCGGGGATCAGGTGAAGTAGGTTTCCCTCCGCCCTGCCTACGTCCCGCCGTCCTCTCTGAGCCTCTGAGTGTGATTGATGAGAGAACTGCAGGCGGCGGGTCAGCGGGAGCGACGCCAGGTGGGTGTGTGAGCCGCATCACACAGAGCTGATTATTATCCATCACACGCTCTCAAATACAGACCTGTCACACTGGGATCAGCTCTGAGTGAGAGAGCGAGGGAGGGAGAGAGGGAGGGAGCCTTTCTATTGAGCCTGGACACGCAGGTGTGTGACGTTCCCTGCACTAAACCTCGGTCGTAGCGTCCAACGCTAGCACAGCGTCACTCTGTGTGTGTGTGTGTGTGTGTGTGTGTGTGTGTGTGTGTGTGTGTGTGTGTGTGTGTGTGTGTGTGTGTGTGTGTGTGTGTGTGTGTGTGTGTGTGTGTGTGTGTGTGCACCCATGGCGTCACTGATTGACGGCTGCTGCACAGTTTGTTCTGCACATTTTTAGCCACACGCGAGCGATCAAAGCTGCTTCCGGGCCTCTGAAGGGAAAATAAAGTGAGACCGACTGACTGAAAATTTCACAGTTTTTTGTGTGTGTGTGTGGTTTAGTTACTATGGGAATAGGTTTAATCCTCAACAACTGAACAATGTGAGAACAAGGCAGTGGTTTGTTCTACTTTGTGTCGCCGCTACTTTCAGCATTAGAGCTCAAGGTTATTCTCTATTCTCTATTAGTCTTTGGTGTTTTTGTTGTCTGCGGCCACTGTTTAGCATTTATACATATTATATTAGTCATATTACTCTTATTTTTTACTTAACTACCTCTGATGCTGTATCGCATGAAATTTCCTCATTATGGGACAAATCAAGGCATGGTCTAATCTGTTCTTTTCTATTCTGTTCTAAAAGTACCATTGGATGGAATTAAAAGCAAAACAGTCCAGAATTTATAGAAAATTATGTGTGGATTTCACAATCTTTAGCAGTAGTTCGTACACTGACTAGTATTGGACCTTGTCTGGTGTGACATGAGTCACAGTGAAGATGAAGATGTATTGTGTTTACAGTCTGTGTGGAGTTTGTGTCTTTGTCCCATTCAAAAACATGCATGTTGAGGTTGACTGGAGACTTTACCTTAGATTATGAGTTAGAGGGCAAGGAAGTTGGGTGATATGGATGGATGGATGGTTCGAACAACACAGTATAGTTTTTAGGGGATTAAAAACTAAATCAACTGGACATGTATTTCATTCTTTAGGCTGTTCTACATTGGTTTCATAATGATTGTAATAAAAAAACAAGGGATTCCCAAATCAAGTAAGATCTGAATAGGCTCATAACATCACAATGGTCTGGTTGCTTTTGTTTTTAATCATCTAAAACTACAGTATACAGTACAACATGAGTACCAGTTGTGTAGTATTACTGTAAGTGATGTATGTACTGTACAGGCTGATATGAAACAGTCGGTACAGAGTGTTCAGAGTTTCTCGTATTATTATGTCATCACATCCAGCAGCAGCAGCTGCCCAGATGTGGAAACCTGAGACCACATTTCACACATGTAGCGTAAAAAAACACTCTGTCCTCCGTCTGCTCCTGGGGATCCCTCCCAAGTCTGATGGGATGGGTCGTCCCTGTGGTGTGCTCTGTGTGTGCTCTGGGGTCTCCTCCTCCTCCTCCTCCTCCTCCTCCTCCTCCTCCTCCTCCTCCTCCTCCTCCCAGTTGAAGACATTTGAGCTGGAGCTTATTTTTCCTGCTGCCTGTGGTTTTGGCACACTGTGCCAGACATGATTGAATGTATGTATTTCAGGCAGGTTGCCAAGCTAAAAGCCCGGCCCGCGGGCACTGAATCACACTCTGCTGATCAATTCCAATAAAAGAAACAAAGGACATATTTCCTGTCTCGATTGACTAAGCACTGGCTGAGAGACGCCAGCGCCAACTTAAGCATTTGTTGATGGCGGAAAAATGAACATGTGCACCAGGTTGAGCACATAACGCGACGATATGCGGAGCTATGTCTCACTGCTTCGATGCAATGACACATAACAGACATGACTGGCATGCGGTATGATGTAACAACATAGAGGCACATTATGGTATGGATGGAAAGCTGACGCACACGTGTAAATTACATACAGGCCCAGAAACCTTCTCATAACCTCTTCTAGATCACGAAAGCTGGGCTGTGTAATGCGTTTCCATATTTCAAGAATTTCTATACAGTATAATTGCTGCATGCAGGTGTTTCCAGTGAAGGGTGTTTGGCACGTAATTCTATGTAAAGTCTATTTGTGAAATCTCATCCTGCATAACTCCGAGGGAGATGGACCAAGACTTTATTTTATTACATATTTTAATCCATATTTTACTCAGATTAAGTCTGTTTGTCATGCATCTTGTTTGAAATGAACTGGTCATGTGTTTTAAATCACATATTTGTTCTAAAATGTTATATTAACATGTCTGAAAAACTATCTCACACATGTTTTGTGTGATATTTTTCAACATTTCATTGAGGTTTTGCGCATTTCTAGGTTGGACAGATTTTATTCATACAGAAAAATAAACTTTCTCATTTTGTCTGGGTAAACAAAGAGCCTGAAACAGCACCATGCGATCCTCTGTATCATCCAGGAAACATTTGCACCCCTGTTCCTCTGAGTTTGCACTGCTTCCTGATATAGATGAATAAACCCTTATTGTATGTAAATATTCTCTCATTGTCATGCAAATCTGCAAACAGGAAACATTTATTAATCTGTAAAGAGGCATTAGTCAGTGCAAGGACATTTATTCCAGTGGCTGTGAAGCGCTTGCATAATGAACCTGACTTTAATCTTCTCCGCGTTACCTGCGGCCATTTCCTCGGTTTCTTTTCCGGATCTATAAGCTGCATATCATCTTTTTGTTTACGGCAAAGAAAATGCAGCAGTGACTCTGCCGCAGCAGGGCCGTAAGATTTGTCACTTGTCAGAAATGCTGGAGAAACATTGTGCTCGGGCTTAGAATACCTGGAAAGAAGACTTTGTCTTATTAGTCCTATCGAAAATACACAAACCGCTGCGTTTCATCCCGGAATAGCTGCAGCGACTTTTATAAACAGGAGAGAAATAACCACGGTGGCTTGTAATTGGTTTAAACACACATCATCCATTTGTACGAGCACAGCAGCCTGACATCGGGCTGTGGGAGGAAACTGACAACGAGCTGTGAAGCTCAGACTCCGAGTGTGGCGGAGGCTCCAGAAATCCAGAGAGAGCCGACTTTGTACATAACTCCATTCATGTTTCAATCTCCTTTACTCCTCCTACAGCCGCAAGAAGTGTAAAGTATAAGCTCCCTTCAGTTTGGGCCTATAGTTTCATTTCCTGGAATAGGAGTGCGGCATACATATGGAAATGGTTTAGGCTTCCACATTATGTCCCTGCAGTACCTGTAAGCTCCTATGCTCCTCTTAGCTTAGGAGCGGCTCTTACATTATCTGACCGACTTGCTCATAAGCAAAAGCACAATGATTGGCCATCTGTGTGCAGCAGAGAGTCACCCCTTCTGCAAGACCGCCATTTTTCAATTCCCTCTTACGAGTAAATATGGACCAGATCGATGAGTGCATCATGGAGGAAGTCAGAAAGTACGGACGTATGTACCACTCGTAATCCTCACATTTGTCATCCCTGAGTCGCCTTTAAACACATCAATCACAGTCACAAACTAACGAGTTAGTGAAAGATCGCCCATAAACTCTCTCCATCACTCCACCTAGCATTGTGGTGGAGAACTGTGCTGTATGACTGTGACAAATACCAACTAAAAAACAGAAGTAGGGAGGTTTAATTTACAATGAAAAGTATATTATCAAACAAACATAGTAAAAATTAGCCATGATATGCAGCTTTTCACTGTTTGGGATCATCATGAATAGATCTGTATTTGAGATAGATCAAAACTCTCACCTAATCTATGACAATCAGGCAAAACCACACACTGCACAGCTATACGGAAAAGTGTGTCACAGTCGAGCACAAATCCATCTGTAACCACTGGCGCGTGAACCGATGTTGAAACACAAATTACAAAAGTAGAAATACTCCAGACAAGACTGAAGAAGAGAAAGAGACAAAGGAGGAAATGATTAGTATTCACTTTGCCTGTGAGGCTTTCGTTTGTGTGAGTAACTGTGTGGCAGCCGGTTTTAAAGCATAGTATAATGTTGACTCTGCGTGTGTGTGTGTGCATGTATCCCTCTCTCTCACACACACACACAGACACACACGCCTTTCAAAGAGCCGATCCCCGTTGGTCGTTCCAGAAGCTCGTGGTCGTCAGCAGCTGTCGGCGTCTTAGCAACGACTTCAGTTTCATCGCAGCAAATCCAGAGCAGACGTGTTGACTCATTAGATCCACGCTCGAGAAGAGTCAAATGAAGCCACGGCAGAAACAGACACTGACTCATTCCATCGACAACACACACACACACACACACACACACACACACACACACACACACACACAGCTCTGACATGCAATCACAGTCACACTCACACGTGCACACGCACACACACACAGACACGCACACACCTCGTGGTGATGAGCTTTCCAAGACTGAACTGGTGTAGGAACTGAGCACAGATTGGATATGTGATACATGGTGTGTGTGTGTGTGTGTGTGTGTGTGTGTGTGTGTGTGTGCAGTACTATGCATGAGAGGAAAGGATCAGAACAGCACACAGTTCCCTGCATGAGACGCATATTAAACCCGAACCTGATGAAAGTGCAACAACTGGAAGCTTTCTCGTAACCGCTGGACTGGAGGATTCCTCTACCTATTTACATACAGTTTTTCTTTTTGGTTTGATATTTTTTACATTTTCTTGTGAGTGACCTGTCATCCATTGAATGGTTGAATGGAGAATTTTCTTCTTGTTCTTTGGTGATATAGATGTAGAGGAGAACTTTGCTAGAAATTGCTAGAAATGTCTCTTCACAAGAACAATCACATGACTTTACGTTCCTTGTTCTCAGTCTAGCTCCTCAGCTTGTTCTCCTTCTCTAAGTGGTAGCTTGGAGCTTTGTTCCAGCTATGGAGCGATGTGTCCACATCCAGCCTTATATGCTGGAGCCAGAATCAGAAACTGAGGAAGAACCAGGAAACTGAAAACCAGACTGCTGCACATTCACAGAACTTAACAGAGTCTGTCCGTTTTGGAATTTTTTATTGTCGTTTGTGTCGTACACATATTTAATATCATATTTTTATATTTTGAAGATTTTTCTGACTTTTTTTTGCAGATCTTATTCAGTACATCTCCCATTTAGAATTAAGTTAAATTACATTAAATAAAACACTTGGACCTGATCAGGCAGCAGGGAGCTGGCGGTCCGTCCATTTGTAATATTGGTGAAGCTCAAAACATTAACGTTGTCTGAGGTCCATAAATGACAGGATGGGAGGAGGAATGTTTTGTGCTAAATTTGTATATTTTCCCTCGAGTTCTGTCTCTGTTCAGCTTTGCTTGTTTCCTTTGAGAACCTGATGATGTTTTCAGACCTGAGGCTGTCGTTATTTAATAACGACAAGGTTGAAACAGCTTTCATGTTAAATTAGTGTTTTATTAACAACCTGTTTGTCATTCTGTCAATCAGGCTATTATATTAAAAACATCAAAAATATAAAAAATATCCACTACGAAGTCACAGGTTGTTCCTTACCCACAATAAGATATATAACATGAAAGTGAAATTGATCTAAATGTACGATCAGATCAGTCTCAGGCTTCCTCCCCACTGTACTGTAGTGAACAGTACAGTCATCATTTCTTACAGAGTGGTTACGTACCTGTGCTGGGCTTCCTGTGGTCTCCTCGTACAGTTTGTTAGCGTCTGTAAAAAAAAAAAAACCTTTTGAAAAACCTTTGATCAGGATGTTCCTGAACAACACGTCCTGAGACGTCCACTCTCTCTCTCCTCTGTGAGTCAGGGAGGTAGAGAGAGAGAGAGAGCTGCTACACCGGGCCGGATGTCGAATGTTTCTGACTCGCAAACACAACAAACCCTCCGTGCTGACCCGCTCTAAATCACGCCGGCCCAGAAGCTTCTCAACATGTCTGAAAATGTGAGAAATGCTTGTTTCTAATCACGGGCCGTGCGGCAGCGGTGGCAGGTCTGAGCCGGCCTCTTCTGAGCTCTTGGCACCTCGGCGGTGGGCACATCACGGCCCCGTTAGACGCAGGCTGCATCTGATTAGAATCACGGGTCTGTGAATAAAGGGAGCGAGTGGGAGTGTTGGAAGGAGCTCTGCCACCAGCCTGCTGCCATTCAGGAGAAATCAGACGTTTGACAGAAATTCAGAAACCGTATGATTTCAAGAAGAAGAAAAAAAAAAACGAAACAAAAAACGTTTGTTTTTCTCTTAGTTATTTATTATATTTTCTCGGGTATGAAAGCGTTTCACAGCTGAGGCCGGGAGAAGCTTTGTGACATGTGATTGTGAAGAAAACACGACGGTATTGTGTGTGATTGTGACAATGACAATCCAGACTGAAAGTCACAGGCTGATGAAGCTCTCACAGTGAAAGAAGCAGATTTCTTTTACATGTTTGACTGTAGAGATAGCTCATTTTTTAGATGGTGAATCTGGACAGATGGGAATGAAAAGCTGTGATCAGACGGGTTGGTGCATTCATTCATATTCTTGACTGGTTTTCCTTTGTCTTTATTTACAAATTTTAGTCGATTTTTCATGTTGAAAATAAGCATGAGAGCTAATATTGTTGTATATAAATTATATTGTGAAACTTGTCCACATGCCACATGGCATGACAGAAAACAGACAGAAAGCCTCTCTGTTTACATGTTCTTCCCATGTGTGAGTGGGTTTTCTATCAGTGTCTTCCCACAATCTGAAACACATGCATGTTTAGGTGGACTGGAGACTCTACATCGAGTGAGAGAGTGAATGGAGTGTATGCTTGTCTCCTGTGAGAAGCAGGTGAGATGATGGATGGATGACTGAAGAGTTTCAGCTGGATTTTCAGGGATTTCATTCTAGACTCTGAAATGCGACCACTTCAGGCACGAAGCTTGAGAAGTCTCTGGTCCTATACGATTGTTGTTGTTGTTGTTTTTTATCCAGGTGTGTGCAGACTGTCAGTTCGTCTCGGTACGCAGATCCCAAGCACAAGCACCTGGTGCAACGATGGCGATTCATCCAACACAAAACCATGAAGGTGAGCAGGATTCAGATGCACATTCAGATTCTGAAAACTTTTGTTTTTATCCATCTGGGGCAATTAAGGGACCAGAGAGTGGCACAGGTACTTAGTTACACAGTTAAGACAGCTTAGGAAAGGTGCTGTGGAAACGGTGTAGGTATTACAGAGTTAAGCAGCTCTTTCTATACAAACATGCAAAATAGCAAATTGCACAGAGACGTGCTATAACTTGTATTTAGGATATATACATGTATATACTCTCACATATATTGTAACAGGTGAAAACAATGAGGACTGGAGATGATCAAGGGGCAGATGATTTGAGAAGATGTAGCATGTTATCAGAGGCGAGGACTCCTCAGAAAGCGACCGGGACAAGCTTTTCATTTTGCAGGAGCAGCCGTGTCCTCTCAGTAACTCATCACTTACTGCGATGTTCTCCAAACAGTGAGAGAAACAGTGAGCTGCATCGTGTCAAAGCAAACCTAAATGATTTATTCATCCTGTCATCACTGAGCCGCAGCCTGCTCCAGCTCCTCTCTCTGCTTCCTGCTCTGCAGAACCAGACTGGGACCAAACAGGAAAAATACTTGAAACATCCACTAATTGTTTAACTTCTTTGTGTCTGTTAATCTGTAAGTTATTATAAATACCAGCAAAGCAAAAAAAGGCATATGTATCAGCGTTTACGCTAGCTGTAAATGTGATGTTGATCAAATTTTGTGGCAAAAGTCAGCAACATAAAAAAGTTAAATATGTTATTTTTTTTCTAACCTGTATCCACGAGTTGAGTTCAGGTTTTTGTGAAGATACAATGGGATTCAGGTTAGAGACAATTAGAGAGAATACAGGAAGCTGTGCGATTGGACTGTGAAAATAAAAGTACTGCATTTGGAAACTGAATGGCACTTTAATCCATAATAGCTGTGGAATTGTAATTTTGAGGTGGAACTTGCATTCCATTATCTATCTATCTATCTATCTATCTATCTATCTATCTATCTATCTATCTATCTATCTATCTATCTATCTATCTATCTATCTATCTATCTATCTATCTATCTATCTATCTATCGTCTACTTCTTTCATATTTTGAATGTTTTTGAACGTTTTATTCACTTCTTATTGTTTATTTTTGATGTGAATTTTAAACTTGTAAAAGTTGCTTTACAGATAACTGGATTAACCCTTTCGTTATTATTGATTACGAAGCGAAATAATTTTTCGAGGGGCGTTTTGCTGTGCGGAAGCGGTGAAGACCCTTATTTTGAAAGATCATAACCGGAATTCATTGATTTTCTTCATTAACATTGACAAGGGTGGACTTTTTAAAATCGCGGCTGAGGAGGAGGAGGATGGACAGTTTGAGGAAGATATTGGCCTGACTGACTATCGATCCGCGGGCTCGGTGCGTTTCCTTACACAATAAAAGCACCGAGACAAACGGGACACATACATAGAGACAAACAAGAGAGAGAGAGTGAGATAGAGAGAAACAAACAAGCAACCAGTCAGCGCAACTCTGCGCATCCATCAGTGTTGGAGTCTCTTCTTCTTCTTCTGTGCGCACCTTTCCTGACGACTCGTCGCACCTGAGCGCGGTTCCTGATCCTGGAGTTTTGAGCGTCTTTATCCCGGAGGATGAGACAGAAACAGGAAGATTAATGAGTTTGGAGAAAAGTGGAACTCCACTGAAGCACACGCTCTCAAGCTCTGCCCACACCTGGCCTGACCTTTCATCTTTTTTTTCATACCATGGGAGGAAATGTGCGCGCGCACTGAGGGATTGATTATTGATCATCCTCTGACGCACACACACCTCGGAAGGGTCGACGCGGCTGATCGAGGAGGAATCCGGCCCCGGGGGTCTCTAAACTGGATCCGATAGTGTGGGTATCGATTATCGAATCGGACTGATCGGACACCGTCGGAGGTGAGTTTGGGGACTGAGCAGGTGATGAACACGAGCCTGTTGAGTTGCACGTGGAGCAGGTGGCTTCACCTGTTCCGTGGGTGATCGATACAGAGTAGACAGAGTCGAGTCGGGAGCTTTATCTCACTTATTTATCTGCTAATTGACAATTAAAATGCATTTGTGGATTCATTTTGTGACGCGTGGTCTGCTGTTTTCCCGCTGTTTTCTGTCTGGACTCGCGCAAAGCAACCTGTGGGATCAATGAATGAACTGCTCTGATGAATTAACAAACTAATTAATTATGATTTAAAATCCACGCGACGGCGCTCCCGCTGCGTCTGTGAGGCTGCGCCAAAACACACTTCGTGTGTGTGCGTGTGCAGGCGCGTGTGCGCGTGCGCGCTTGGGTGTGTGTGTTTGTGTGTATTGGGTGGGTAGGCACTTTTGATGCACACCCCCCTCCGGCCCCCGCCCACCTCCTCCGTCTGCACCGTCAAACAGTTGCTGCTTGTGTGCGCGTGTCTGTGCGTCCGTATGTGCGTGCGTGCGGCGTGTATGCATGAGTGTGCGGCGTGCCTGTGTGCGTGTGTATGTGTGTGTCCACAACATCCTAGTGTTCACCTGCAGAGCGCACTGTGAGCAACTGTACTGAGATGTAAACCTGTGGTTCTGTGTGTGTGTGTGTGTGTGTGTGCGCGTGTGTGAGAGTAAGAGATAGAAAACACACACGTACACGCGCGCGCACACACACACACACACACACACACACACACACAGGTCCAACAAACAGTCTCTTGTTCTTTCACCTTTTCTGCCAATGCTGTTTCCTGCTTTGTCTGTCTGGTCTGTCCTTTCTCATCCCTCTCTCCCTCCTCTCTCTCCCTCCGCTCTCTCTCTCTCTCTCTCTCTCTGTCTCTGTCTCTCTCCCTCCCTGTGTGTCTTGCCAGCACAGCCGCAGGCAGGCGTGCATGCATGCGTGCGGGCAGGGCAGAGAGTCTGTCATTGGGACTCGGTAATGAGCCCTGCTCTCAGTCTCCCCATGTTGAGGAATGTTTGCACTGGAGAGTGAGTGAGTGAGAGAGAAAGAGAGAGAGTCAGAGTCAGAGAGGGAGGGAGGGAGGAGAGGAGTATGAGAGGAGCTGTTGTACCTGCTGCTCTCACTGCTCACACATCACCAGCGCCTCTGTGGGAGCCGATGCCGCTGCTCTGGGACCAGCCCAGACTGTGGAGGCAGCCGGGCTCCCAGCTCCAGACGCTGGACCACAGGACGACGCGCTGCGTCTCAGTCTGATGGAGGAGGAGGTCACAGAGCCTGATCCTCACACCCTGGAGCCCGCCGGCATGGCCCCCTCGCCCCCCTCGCCGCCCCCGCCGCCCCGGCAGCAGCCGGAGAGCCACTCAGAGGTAAACGGAGACCTGCCGGGAAACCCGTACCTGAGGGACGGGGAGGAGGGGGACGTGATGGAGAGCCCGGCCAGGGAGCCTGCTGCGCTGCAGGATCCTGCTGAGTACAGTCAGAGCCACCAGTACGATGGGTAAGAACCAGCAGGGGAGTGTGTGTGCGTGTGTGCGTGTGTGTGTGTGTGTGTGGCTGTGAGTTGGTGCAGGAAGCAGCTGTGCTGGGTGCAGAGAGGTGGCACCTCTGTGGGACGCTCCCTTCTCAGATTCCCCTCAGGCTGGAGAACGTTTTGACTCCTGTTGTGTGACAAACAACGGCTTAATGGATTGTCTTTTCACCGCTGGGGTGTATGTGTGTGTGTGTGTGTGTGCGTGTTGTTGATCCATAGTAGGAATTCTCATAATTGCACGTGTGCATTGTCGCAAGTGTTGCATAACTTGGCATCTTGGCGTTTTTCACATTTTTTTTGGGGGGGGGGATTAAAAGCTCTTTTCTCCCTCCTGTCCTGGCTTGCTACAAGGGGAGTATCCAAACCAATATAAAAACACTAAATCTGAAGCATAAGGTACTCAAAAACAAGTGAAATTGTCTTGCTACAAGATCTCTTGGGATGAGACTGTTGTTGCTCGATTTAAGTTTTTTTTGTTATCTTGGTCAGAAACCAAGTAATTTGCAGTGCTGCTTTACTGTTGCATTGATGAGATGATTAAAGCCCTCTGTGCACTGGCTGCAGCAGTGTACAGGGTTGTCAGGGGATCAGCGTGTTTACACACACACACACACACACACACACACACACACACACACACAGCATGCATGGACCCAGAGATGTGAGGAAACACCACCCACAGTGTGACCAACAGCCTCTTCACCTCTGACTCCATATAAAGTTTACAGATTGTACAGAAATCGTTGCCCTGGATGTGAGTTTTTACGCCTCTGTCATTTCCTGAACGGGTCAGTTTTTATGAGCTCTGGAAAATCCTCAAACTGTTCCCACTCTGCTGAAGATTTCCTACTCCCTGGTTGGACATGTTGTTCTAAACCTGCCCCTCCTAAAACCTCCTCCCTGTGCATCCATTCATGACATATTTAGATTTTGATTCCTTTTCATGACCCCCTGATGCATCTCACCGTGTCGGAAGTGAGATGGATGAAACGGTGTCAGGCTTCAATCTGAAATTAAGTGATGAGTCTGGGGAAAAAAAACAACAAAATGCTGCAGGTTGATGATTTGGCTGCATGACTGTTTGGGAACTTTGTAAATCACAGAATCATAGAAACGCCTCTCGTATGATTCCCAGTCGAACAGTCACATCAGGATACTTCGAATCTGAATGTCATTTCTTTTTTCTTAGGGCACTTCATTGTTTACAGTGTCTTCTTTGATGCTCTTCAGTGCAGTAATGCAGATTTCCTCACTATGGGACAAATTCATCCTGTCCATCCTGTTAAGCCTGGCCCCGCCCTGACTGTTTCTGCTTGACAAACACCATATTGACGTTCTCCAACAAGATGAAAAACACCTAACATTTCCCTGGCTGCGCTGGAGTGTTTCTGCTGATCTGGCTGTGAAGTCCGGGCGTTTTGTTTTGTTTTTGTTGTTCTCTCTGATGTGGTGATCAAAAGATAAATGTTTGGAGACGATCGCTACGATGTGTGTGATTGACTGCGGACGCTCGGAGGGACAGCGCTCACCTTCCCGCTCCGCTCCCGCACCTCAGCACTTCTCCAGCTGATGGAGGTGAATGCCACTTCATCACTTTTACGGGAATGTTTTTTTTTTCTCTCTCTCTCTCTTTTTGCACCTCGAAAGTAGAATCGCGTCACGCCTGGAGTCTTTGATCTCACGTTTTTTTCGAGGCTCACGCTCATAAAGATGTCAGTGTGTCACCACAGTCCCCTCTCTCCCTCTCTCCCTCTCTCTCCCTCTCTCTCTCCCTCTCTCTCCCTCTCTCTCTCTCCTGTTGATTTGGAGGCTGGAGGCTCGGCTGGCAGGACTCTGTGTCCTGCTCGCTGTGCAGCAGGGTCCGATGGGAGTGAAGCTGCCATCTGGCCCTGGTCGCCCCGCACAAAGCTTTGAACGCTGCTCAGCTCGGAGCGGAGCACAGCTGTGGCGATCCGGTGTCATTGACGATCGACTCGTCAGCCACCCGATCATTGTCTCAGAGGTTCGACACCTGCCAAGGAAGACTACTGCCAAAACAAAAATAAAGGACTCAATGTCTTTTTCACATTATAACTTGAAGTTATGTTATTTCGAGATATAGTATTTTCACATGATAATGTGATTAAATGAGAGGAGACGGTGGCTTGTTTGCACTATTCAGTTCTGCTTGATGCTCAGCTTGAGAAAGTACAGATATTGAGCACAGAGGATTGGGTTGTTATCAGTGTGTGACTCTCAAGAAAGGATTTGGAAAAGAATGGCGTAATACGACCCTCTTGAGATAGCATCGATCCTCAGATATCATATCATATCATATCTTGAAATAAGGTGATAATTTCAAGTCATAACGTGAAAAACAACATACTTTTCATGTGCTGATACTGAGCCCTTTGTTTTTAAGTGTGCACCAATAGGCTTCTGTAACCTGCAGGTCTGAGCCTATTTAATCTCTTATACGCTTCAGATCTCAGTGTAGAAAAGAAGACTTAAGTGTAGAAATGATGCGTTTGCCTCCGGTCGATACAGCTTTGCTTTGGGATTAGCATCAACTACCGATTGTTGTGAGTGTTTAAGAACAATAACTTCAAAACCTCTTTGAAGTTAGTTTTGTGAGGTTTGGTGGGAGGTCTCTGGGTGTCACACACACTCAAACACACAAACACACACCCGTAACTACACACTCACATCTATGGGCATATAAGAGTCTCAGATTGAGCCAAACAAACAAAACAACCACACAGGAAGATCCTCAGTCTTACCCGGGAGATGAATCCAGTTCCTTCTTGCTTTCCACAAGTTCACTGCACCAAGCAGTGCAGTGCAACCACTTTAAAATTATTTCTGCTAGGCTTAGTCTTCTGGGTTCGATGAGCGTTTAATGAGTTTAAATCTGGAGGCCATTTGTCAAAGGAGCGGGAAGTACGCTTGAGTCGAAGATGTCTTGCATATAAAAATACTTCTTATTACAAAATGTGACACTTAAAGTCAAAGACAACAGTTATAGTTAGTTTTCTTTAAAACTTTTGACATAGGCAGCACTTGCTCGCAGCTACACCTCCCTAAAATTGAGTAATTTATATGACATTTTTATTCTATATTTTATTATTTATATTATTTCATTTTTTATATATTTCTTTTAATTTTTTGTCTTATATTAAGATAATGTTTTATTTTTTTATTTTTAGTTAATTATTTACTATACTTTGGTATTATTTAATTTCATTTTTTTAAATTATATATAAAATATTTTATTGAAAAAAAATGTATTCAATCAAGACCAAATATTGGCCTACATTTTCAGCTTTTTAATCCTGAAAATGAAAATGAGGAATTTTTATTGTCTCACTGGAGCTTTTGCAATTTAGAAACCAAAGATTTCATCCAGTTGTGGCGTGTCACACGACAACTAATCGATGGGGAGCGACTTCACTGCGCTTCCCTCTGGGTTTCTCTGAGGACACGAAGCATTTTAATGGCGTCCGTGTAATTGTGGCTCAGCGTGCGTCTTCCCTCAGGGTCAGAGTGTTGTTATTATTCGTGTCACCGTCGTCTTATCCTTGAAGTGTCGGGACGAGTCGAGCTGCTCCTGCAAGGCACGCTCACCAGGCAGCTCCAGTGGAGGTGGCTTTATTTATGTCTGCGCTGTAATTGGGTTCGGTTTTTCTGTGACCTGGACTTTAGCAACGCTGGGAAGCTCTGAAAGGGTTATAATGATGCAGCGATCGTTTGTCTGCGCTAGCTTTGAAATGTGCTTTAAAGAGGAAGGACTGAGGCGAGGTCTCTGTTTCCTGCAGCTTCCGGTTCAATGTCAGAGTCGTCTTTAGAGAGAGAGAGAGAGAGAGAGAGAGAGAGATTTGTGCAGTGATGAGGTGAATAAACCTTCATCAGTCCCACAGTGGTTCCAATATTGTACATCCATCATGCCTAGAAAGTCTGAAAACCTAAATATTGACTTAGAAAACTAGAAACTGAAGCAGCTCAATGTCAAAAAACCTCAGAATTTCTAAAACAAGTGGAGTTGAGAAACACTTTTTGTTTGCATTTTCATTCATGAGGAGGTCACATGACCAGTTTGTTTCCACTATGTGTAGTCAAAAAAGGAGACTTAAACTTTTCCAAATCTAATTAAGACAGATACTAAATTCATGGAAAACGCAACACCCTTCAGTGGAAACACCTATGAGTTGCACTTGTGCTTTATCATTTCATAATATCACTAAATATATCACTTTTGTGTTGGAAAAGTATGAAGGCAATAAATAATGATAAAAAACAACATTTGTACATGAAGAGTCACATCATCTTCGTCTTCGTACGAATACATTTAAACGCCTCCGTGCTCCTACTTTCCTCCACGCATCATTTCTGGGGACTAAATCACTGCGATCCATCAAAATGAGACACAAGTTTGTTCTTCCTGCTTGCTTTTCCCGCTCGTTGCTGATTTGCTTCAGGGACATATAAAGCGTTCAAATACGTCCAGGGACCGAATTAGATAAATCGATCATGTTGACTGTGAATCCCGGCCCGTCGATATGGGTCAAATAAACCGCCAGGTTCCTGATCCTCCCCTCAGACTCTGGAGGTGACTCGGCTCTAGGAGATCGATACATCTGGGCCCGACGCTCAACATCGAGGATTATAGGTCTGGGCCCCCGAAGGCTGAACTGTGACAACCGAGACTCCTGTCAATTCGACGTGTCCTTGAACGCGACACTGAGTCTCTACTTCCTCGCTGCCAGTGACTTTGACAGCAGCATTAGCTAATGGACTCACAGTGTGATGTAGAATGTGAGTGACTGGCCCATAGACCCATAAACCTGGACTTCATCCGCTCTGCTTCACAATGCCGGGTCCCGGCATGTGTTTTACATCCCTGCGTAATCCTACATAGGAACCTGAAGGTGACGGTCATACTGAGACACTCCCTCACACTGACACGCTTACCGATAGTTGTTATACCTATTACAACTTTACTTCAAGTCAGCCTATAAAAACATTAACTGCAAATGCTTTTCCTCATGGGTCCTGTTGTCCTCGTAATGCTACAGTACTTGCTAGAGGATGTGTACAACTCTTTGTTTTAATCATCTGGGTTTGTCAAGATCCAAGAAAGTAAAACCTATGAAATATTTGTAGAGGTTTATTACAATTATATGAAGTTATTTTTGGCAACTGTTCATCAGATGTCATTTAGAGTCTATGTCTATGCTTTAATAATGGGCTTGAGTGCTGGGTGATGGTTATTCATAAACGGCCATGGGACTAAGTGAACAATCAACCTTGCAAATGAATCCTGAATATTGAAACCCTGCTCTCAACTAGGCCCAAGGTTTCAATAGTACTTAAACATAAAGCAACGTTTTATACCAGAGGCGTCCTACAATAACATCCAGCAGGTGAAACAATAGTTGATAGTACATGTACATGTTTTTTTATATTTGGGTTGACCAAGGTTAAAGTAACAACTAAACAGAGGTCTGACTAGTTAAACCAGACCAGCGTCTGTTCTGTGTCCGTAACTGTTGTTAATGGGGGACAGAGCGTCCATAGCAACCACCCTAGCAACAGCGGAAAACGTAGCAACAGAGTCACAATTTTCTGGCGAGATGTGAAAAGTCTTCTCAAAAACGTGCAAGCGAGTGTTTATGTGTGTTCACTGAGTGAATATTGTCAGACTGAACAATATTGTGTATGTGTTTCGTGCTAAAAATGTAATTTTTTAATGCATAAACTACCTCGAATTTTAGATTTTCCACTTGAAAAGAGAGAAATGGACATGTTGTTTTTGTTTTGTTTTCATGGTCAGAAATTTCATTAATGTGATTTGGACACAGACCAATAAGAAAAGAGCAGGAGGAAAAAAAACAACATAAGTCATACGATTTAAGAGCCATAATTGTTTTTGTGCTTTGAGCCAACATAGCCAGGGTGTGATTTTATTTGACCATTAACCAACTAATGAAATATCTGACTTTACCTTGTTATTCCGAATTCAAATTAAAAAAAACATTTTTTGCGTAAATAAAGTAAAAAATCTTCTGTTTTCGGGTTTATAAATGTGAATATTTTTCTGGTTGGTTTCATCCTCTGTGACAGAAAATCTAATATTTTTGAGGCAAGGACAACAAATGGCATTTGAAGACTGGATCATGGCCTCTGTGGAAACGAAAGGAATTGACAATGTTTTAACCATTTTAATAGATGACAGATTACAAGACTGAACATTTGTTGCAGCTCTTGAGGATTTGTTCATTTTGTTTTCCATGTTGTGGAACTGAGTGGCGACACGGTGGGTTGGCGTATAGCACTGTTGCCTCACACACTGAAGGTCACTGGTTGAATCCATGTAGTTTGCCCCTAGGTGTCACTGTGAATGGGTTTGTGTGTGTGTGTGATTAATGGATGTTGGGGAACTGCAAAGTTTGATATTTCATGGGTAAAAAAAGCATCTGCCTAAGGTTTCAGACAGCTAAAGGCGGTTACTCCTCGCCACCATTGCTTGTAGTGACACAAATGTGGGATTTGTTGTGATCTGTTGTGTAATATCTGGGTTTAAAACAGAAAACATTGTTATGAACCGGCCCTTTAGATAACGTTCAATCAAATTAATGACTGAAAACTGAAACAACGAAACAATAAAATGTTGGAAAACAATAAGTTTGGAATGTAGAAACAGTATTTCTAAACAATAATTTACATACATTCGAGCCCTGTTGTGGTATAAACCCCAGTCCTCAGAGTGATAAATTGAGTGTCAGTGTCAAAGCAGCTCGCTCGGTAAAATACCGAGGTAGCGCACAGAGATTTTTATCTCCAAGTCATTTCTACAGCTGGTTTTTATCAGCCAGCCAATCAGACTATTAAATCCCTGAGTCCTCGCCTCTTCGTTCTATTGAACTGATATGTCACAGTGAGCAGGGAGTAGCATTTGATGGAGGAGGAAAAAAAAGAAGATAAAAAATTCACGCCCTCCCGGTCGACGCTGGTATGACGGCAACTTCCTGAATGAAGTGATTACTTTTACTAGTGTGTGTGTGTGTGTGTGTGTGTGTGTGTGTGTGTGTGTGTGTGTGTGTGTGTGTGTGTGTGTTCTCCTGAAGGGCAAATTAGCCTGCTCTGCCGAGACCTTGATCATTTTAATCAAGTGCAATGATGCTGGAGGATGAGAGCGGCTCTGTTCGACACTGTCCCCAGAGGCTGGAGATCAGTTGTTTTCACTGTTTCAGCACATTATCTCGAGCCGTATCTCCTGCTTTAATAGGCATTATATCCTCGCCAGGTATCGCAGATCTGAGATCTTATCGGTATGTGATCTCTCCAGCTTTTTGCCTCCCCCCCACCCCCGACATCTTCGTCCGCTGCCACTGTCAGGTTTTATACCCCCGGGTGTTTGTCCTGTTTTTGAAGGAACAAATAGATCAATACTCGTGATTGATGTCTGCGAGGAAGTTGTTTTTGTCTCACGGCAGAAGTGAGTTGATCTTTTTCCAGAGCTATCACATTTTACAGGGAAGGTCCCTTTTCTTTCTTCTGCTCTGAAAGAATAAGAGCAAGCCAGACTGTCTGAAAATCAATCAAAATCTTAATAAAGACTTAAGCATTAAAGCTCAGCTCTGAGTGTCAGATCTCATGACTGAGTCACTGATGTGTGCAGTTTATCGGCTGTAGCAGGAAGTGTGGTTTGGCAAAAACAAATGATTCGTTTCCCATTACTTCCTGCCATGATTCAAACTAATCTGCCATCGAAAATGACAAAAATGACTCGTGGTAAGGTGATAGGTTTCTTCCTGTGACTCAGCCTATCTACAGCAGGAAATGTTTGAATGGGCTTTTTTTTTCTTCCAGGAAAGTTGAGATATTATGAATATTTTACAAAGTGCTGTCATCAGGCGTGGGACACGGGCTGAACCACTATTGTTCCAGCTCGTTCCAGGATTATGACTTTGCAGGTGTTAAATGAAAATCTGCAAGATTAAACCTTTAAATCAGCAGGAGCAAAAAATAATTCATGAAGGCTGAAGAAAGAGCTCCGTCCCCCCTCTCAGACTCACCTGCACGTCTGTGATTGGACGTAACCTGCGGCAGGCAACAGTGAGTCAGCCAATGGCAGGGAAGAGTATAGGAAACATCTGAAGCAGATCTGTCAGAAGGATGAACGTGCTCTGGGCACCTAGAATGAAAGAAACACTTTTATCTCGACTTTGTTGAATAATAACCTAATTTATATATGACTGAGCCAAAAAACATGCAAGTGCATACATTATACCTGGCCTGCTTAGATGTGTGAGGAAATGAAAGACTGTGAGTTTCAGTTTCTGGTGAAATATCAGCATCTTTGTTCCCGGTTTTTCCTCTTTCTCTGAATCCTAACACTGGAGAATTGAACAATCCTCTTGGATGAGAGGTGAAAAATCGTACCCTGACTCCTCCGATTACGATGACCTGGACAAATAATTACATCAGGTTGTTTTTTGGACGTTTCTGAGCCCTGATGTTTAGCTACACACATAAAGTCACATGGTCATTCAAGGCAATTAGTCAGCCTGAAACCTAGGCTTGGTTGCCAGATAGGCATGAAATGGACGGCATTATTCCCACACTTCAAAAAAAGGATTGTAAAAGGGCTACAAAAAAGCCCAGAGGAAAACAAAAAATGTTAGAAAAATCTACAAGGGAGGAATCAAGCCATCAAGGAAGTTTCGATTTTCATTCTGTACACAAACAAAATACAAGTCTCAGGTCCTGGTTATGACATAATATAAAATATATACACCGAGTAACAATAAAAGTACTGAAAGGATAAAAATGTTAAAAATATGAGTGGATAAAGTGATCAGTGAACCTATACCACAGTGCTGTTATCTTTGGCTTTAAATGTTCTTCTCCATTGCAAACCTTTAGATAGAAAAGCAGCTGCATAATTGCTACTGTAAATGTAACCCTGAAACCTCCGTGACGTGGTTTCAGACCGCCTCCGGTCGGACATTCAGGACCTCGGTCTGATCCTCGCTGCCGAAACGCAACCGTCCTGGCCTGGTCGATGTCAGCGGCTCAGATCGCTGAAGAACGCAGAGCCGGAGTGACAGAGACGTGAGCAGACTGGGAATGCAGCCTCAAAAACACACACACACACACACACACGCAGACGAGCTCTGAACCGTTCAAGCCAAAGGGCAGAAATCTGAGTTGTTCCACTCCTCTGGGAATAATTCATGTTTTCAAAACAAGTCGGCGACTTATTTAACTCCCGGTCCCGCAGAATCCACTGTATGTAAATGGCGTAGCGGGCTGGTAAATGACTGTCAGCAGCCCCGGCTGGTAAACACCTCTGTCAAACAAAAGAGGACTGTACACACTGTGGCCTCTAACGATAATGTGGAGGGAGCCGACGAGAGCGATGATTGTATTATTCATCGCGACAGCTGAGAGGCGACTGAATAATTGATGGATTAGGAAATGAAAAATCTTGACATTAGGAGCAGGGAACGCCGGTCGTAAAAAAACAAAAAAAAAAAGCTCGAGGGCGCCAAGTTGCAGACGTGTTGATATGCGTGTTTGTAAAAGTGACAAACAAGAAAGATGCCGGGACCAGTTTCCAGTCTAGAACACGGAGCCGTGCCAAGAAGCGTTCGCCTCATCAGCCTCATTGATTCTGCTAAATAATGCTTATACCGGAATTCAGTCTAGGTGTGACAGATGCAACATCTGTCACAACTAGACAGCTGTTTGCATCAGTCCATATGTCGATAGAGAGCAGGGTTCCTTAAGCAAGGAACGTAAGGTGATTATTTAATGTAAGTCTCAGTTTTATAGCCTTCTTGTAGTGAGCAGGTAAACATGAAAGGATGCCAGAACTGTGTAGAAAAAAAAGGTTTGATGGAAGCTGAGTAATTTCTGATGAAACCAATGTCTACCATAGCTTCTATTTTAAAACCAGTCAATAAGCCTAAATCCTCCATTTAATCATTCTAGGCCCAGCTTAGATTGGTTGAATAGAGGATCCAAGCACGCAGAGGTCACTCACACTCACACACACACACACACACACACACACACACACACACACACAGACACACACACACACACACACACACACACACACACACACACCCCTGCCAAAATAAACAAGAAGAATCCTGAATCCAGCGTTTTGTGAACACGTGATTGTATGATTAATTTTTACTACATGAGCTCTTTGGTAAACATGTCCATTTGCCAACTGTGATCTGGTGTTATTTACATTTTTTTTCTCTGCATCCCAACTTGTGTGTGTGTATGTGTGTGTGTATGAGTGTGTGTGTGTAACGCTGTGATGACTCACCACCTGCTTAATGTGGAGTGAAACATCAACGTTTCACGAGCTCGTGAATTTCACTCTCTCACCTGAAGTCTGTCAGCGGCGAGGACGGCGCTGGCCGTGGGCTGTTAGTGACACTCGACGTGTCCTCGAGTCAAACAAAGAGCGACTTTCATCCTCCGAAACGCATCAGAGCTCATCTCGTCCTCCGCGGTGTGTTTGAGGGCCGTAGGAAACCACAGCACTGCTGCTACTACCGTCTCGACGGCTGTCTTTATCAAGTAAACTGATGATGAAAACCATGAATGAATGAATGGCTTCTCACATAAACAAACATACATGTATCACAGCACTGAATAAAGTCCAATAGAATATAAGACATGGAGGAGGCAAGTTTACATACTTACATACATAACATGCATACATACATGTTAGTACTACATACATTAAAATGTGTCCGAGCCTCATCGCATGTTCATCCAGATGAAATCCAATCAGAGAGCAGGGACTTCTCCTCCTCTCCGCTCTGTGTTCTCTCACTTTGACTTCACGCCCTTGGGCTTCGATTTATTGAATAATTAATCGTCTTCATCACATCACACGGTAACACGTGCACTCACACACACACACACATGGTACGCACACGCACACACTCACACATTTGATGCGTTTACCCCCAGTTCTGAGATTCCTCTCGCTGAGTCGCTCCACACTTAGAGAATGAGTTCTGCATCATTTATGGCCCTCGGACAACGTTAATGTTTCAGCTTCACCAGTATAACAAATGGACGGGACGCCAGCTCCACGCTGCTGATCAGGTCCAAGCCTAAGCGTTGTTGTTGTTTTTTATTAATTTATTTATTTCATTTAACTTATTTCTAAATGGAACCTGGAATGTAAAACTACTTTTAGGTACACCAGGTCCAAAAACATCCAAAAGTTCTCATTCATATTCTGATTTTGGACATTGAAAGGGTGTTATGGAAACATGTGCAAGCCTCTATTGGGAAAATAAAGGTTACGACTGTGAGTTTGGTTCTCAGTTTCTGGTGAAATGTAGGAAGTGTCTTTGCTCCTGGTTCCTCAGTCTCTGTTTCTGGCTCCAACATATCAGGCAGCAAAGCTCCAGTTACCTTTTAGTTCGGGAAAATGTTGCTGAGCTCTGTTGTTTAATAAGTAATGTAAAGTCACGGGTCGTGACTCTACAGTCACATAACATAACCAGACAAGACAGCTTATCAGGTCCCCCCGTTGTGACACAGCATACATACATTAAATAAATACACTGAAAGATTAAAAACGTTAAAAATCTGTGCAGATCAAAGATTAGGAAGCATCTAAAGCACTTCTGTTGAAACCAATGAGGGCAAAGATAAATCCTTCACTGAAAGAGGATCCATGTCCCTACGGGTCAATATTTACGACTACGTTTTTTGATTAAAAGCTCATTTAAATGCCCGAAACCACATGGGACCCCCCTCCCTCCACCCCTCAATAAACCCTGTTTACAAACATGTGTAATATGCGCAGCGTTTAATTGCTGTTTGTGTTGAGAACTAATCTGCCAAAATGAAAGAAAGAAAACCCCACAAGATCCAGCTCCTCTGTTCCTCTGCTCCTCTGCTCTTCTGCTCCTCTGCTCTTCTGCTCCTCTGCTCTTCTGCTCCTCTGCTCGTCTGTTTTGCCTGATCTTGGTCTAACCGTTCCCTTCTGTTCGTCTCTCAGGGAGAAGATGCCGTTCCACCATGTGACGGCAGGTCTGCTCTACAAGGGGAACTACCTGAGCCGCTCGCTGTCCGACAGCGACAGCGACGTCCTGGCCAGCATCTCTGTGGAGGAGCTCGACGGTAAGACCTCCTCTAGGGCTCCACCGGACGCTCGCCGAGCAGATCGGGTTTCAGCATCTATTCAATTTCAATTCAATTCAGCTTCGATTAATGTTCAGAGAAACAAACATCCCATTAAATCCCACGTGATCAAACATAATGGACAGTAGAATTGATGACTGTTTCATCCATTAGGGTTTTATTTACGATATAATTCCAGCTGAAAGAAAACAAAAGTGAGTCTGGTGTGTGTGTTTCGGGTCTCTGTATGTTTTCTAGAGGACGTGCAACAAAGACGAAGAAGTTAGACACTCTGAATGAAGTGTTGCATACAAATGATTAAAAAAATGCAGCTTTATGTTTAGTTACGCTCCACTGCAGCTCCAAGGGGCGGCGGGGGGGGGCAAAAGGAGGCGCAGAAACAAAACTGGCTCCAGCAGAAAATCACGAGAGATGCTGAGGGTTTGTTTGCTGTGCAGAGTGTTTGTGTGTGCATGTATGTGTGTGTGTGTGTGTAAACAAAGGCAATGAGCCAGGGGACAACAGCCCATCCTGTCATCCTGAAGGTGGATCAGACGCTCACGCAGTCGGAATCGCTGCATTAAAAAAAAAAAAATTCCATTTTCATGCCACGACCTTGTGCATGCAAACCATTTGGAAGTTCACTTTTACATCACGTGGTTAGTTTTCTCTGGAACCACCTCCAGTCACCCAGTTACATGTAACAAACAGTAATTGCAACATTAAATACAGAAATTACCTAGAAATGACACAGAAAACCCCAAAACAAATGCATGAGATAAGTATTGCATATTCCCTCGGCACCGTAGTGGTCCTCCAGGCCTCTAGAGGGCGCTTGTCACATGGGACCAAACCCTCTTCATACACACATGTGGTTTACACCAAAGATCCGATCGAGATTCTCCTGATGGTAGACACACTTTCTTCTGAGCATCCTTATTTTGAGTTTATTGAGTTTAAGTTGCATTTAAGTTTTTTTATGTGTTTTGGTTAAGAAATTTGATCAACATGGCAAGTTTAGATACATACTATAGAATAACCAGTTGCAATGCATCATTACAGTCTCTGAAGTGTGAAGTGAGTTGGAATACGTGTGCATGAGCTTTGAGTTACTTTCATCAAAATAAACCACTTAACCATGACTATGTGCTAAGTGTTTATGGCAGCACATCACAGGCTTCATAACGTATTATGCTCTCTGTTATTAATCACATAAAATAATAACAGTCAGTTACACAGTGCAACTTTGTGCTGGTGAATTAAAACACCACCTAATATCAGGTTCAGGGCTGCAACAACACATCACAACTACGTAACAGATCCACAGATGTTCACCTGGGGAGCAGTCATAGCAGTAGTTCACGTTACTCTACATACGCAGTCCCAGTCTCTCTCTCTCTCTCTCTCTCTCTCTCTGTCTCTCTCTCTCTCTCTCTGTCCAGCTTCACGTCTGGGCTGCAGCTCTGTTTATGAACCCTTTGTTTTGCAGTCTGTCTGAGAGTAATCACCTGGTGGCCGTGCAGCAGCAGCAGCAGCCTGATCAATTACTGTCTGCCCGAGTCAGCAGTGGCTGCAAACAAACTTCGACCCCCCGCCCCCCCGCCCCCAGACCTCCAAAATATGAATCCATTGATGCAACATTAAGCCACTGCCTGGAAAATTGGCTGTGCGGCGCCCGGTAATGGCCAGATACTCAGTCAGGGTCGAGCTTTAATATGCATGGAGATATTTACAGTGCATGAATTTCTCATTCAGCAGGTTCCTGTTGTCGCCAAATGAGGGACGGTCGGTGTTTTGGGAGGTTCCTCGATGATGGTGTAATCTAAGCCTCTTTGCTTTGCGTTGTTTCACTGTCCCTGTCTCTAGCTGTGACTCTGCGGGTACTGGAGTTACCGTCCACCAAAGCACGTAGCTCGTGAGGAATCTCATCCGTTTAGTCAGTGTCGCACATTAGTCAAAGCACAGAGCACAGATGTCACACATATGATCCTCACATTTCTCCGGGCGCTGATGACTTCCTGTCAGTTAAACAACATAATCACCATGAGAAACACTTTGTTGATCCCTGGGGTGGAGTGATCGTGGGTGCAAAGATCATCTGTAATAGACAGATACCGTTCTTTATCTTCGTTTTGATTTACATTGATTTACATCGTTTTTTGGCATAAGTAGTGCTAAAAAAGTAATTACTGCACGTTACAAAAAAGAGAGAGATCAACAGTTGTATGGCTTGTGGATAAGTCAAGTTAATAAGTTAATCAGTTAAGACATCCTGTAACATCTCAACTCAAAAGTAACACAAAACTGGGAAAGTTTTTACTTAATCAAAATGTGGATCATATCAAATGCAACTTGATAAAATCTCTCTGAAAACAAATGATCAAATGTTCTCATTTGCATGTGTTTACATCTACTCTCTCTCTCTATATATATATATGCAGTATAGATCTTGGAAATACTAAACAATCTGTAATTGGATTTTCTTATATTAACATTAATATAAATCAGCCGGAGCGAAAACTGAACAGAGCCGTTGTTCATTTCAAGCCGTCTAGACACAGTCGAGGTTTCTGTCCGACCATTAGAAAATTGGAAACAGCCTCGCTCGTCTTGTGCCTTTTTTCAAGCGTCATTAAGCAACCCCTGTATGTGTCCCAGTGCAGCTCACACCCTCCTCCTCCTCCTCCTCCTCCCCCTCCTCGTTCTGCAGATTCAACACTTCTGCTTCACAATATTTAAAGAAGCAATTGACTCTGTTTGTCCCGGGCCAGCGGAAAGCTTGCAGCCGGGGACCGAGCTGCCACACGGGTCGAGGTTTGGACTCGGTCCAGTCCTTTTCAACACAATGTTGTCAAATGTTAATGAACTGCTCGTAATAAGGGACAGCAGCCCGAGTCAATGCTGTGGCCGCGCTACAGGGCTTGACACTCAATTCAGATTTTATTTTGCTGAGATGAGTATTTGTGCATGTTTGTCATCACTCCCTGCACGTTTTTCTTTACATCACTCTGTAGACCCTGAAGCATGTGCAGGCCCACAAGCAACATGCTGTGTTTACAGAGCTAAATATGGAGGCTGCACATATCAGTGTGTGTCTGATTTGTCAGTTCTCTATTTCTCAGCTTCTCTGAGCACGTATGAAAGCGTCCTGGGTCTGAGTAGTGCTGCTCGGACTTTCACAAAACCAGAAAAGTCAGATTTCGTTCATGCAGTGTGAACATAGTCTCAGGTATCAGGCACTTTTGACCAAAACAACTCACATAGGAGACGACATGCTCAATCTATCTTACAAAGGCCACAAGGGATGACAGTGCAGTCCTCTACTAGTACAAGTGTGACGTTTAAGCACTAGTCAATAGGAGATACTGTAGGGGCCGGAGGATTCATTTTGTAACGATTCCTTAGAAACAGTTTGCAGCAGGTTTTTCTCCAGCAAACCACAGAGAAAAATAGCTTTGGGTTGTAAAAGAGAGACTCCGAAAACCCTGCGTTGTGCATCATTCCAGCAGGAGGGAGAGTTAAAAGTCTTTCACGTTGTGATTTGTGTTTAATTCGGAGGACTTGTGGTCTCCGCTAGCCGCTCCCTTGATCACAGAGGCGTCAGTCGATCTTCTTGCAAACACCCCCCCCCCCCCGCCGAGCCCGGCTCTGATCTCCGAGCCAGTCGAGAGCTCAGATGTCACTCGGCCCGAGAGACGTCCACGTCCAGCTATCGTCATGGCGACCGCTTCTCGTCACGTCTGTCATTTCAGCGTCCAAAACGAGCGTTTGATTCTCCGTTTTGTGACGTGGGAGCTCCTGGGAGCGATTTGTTCGTCCTGTCTTGTGGGTTCAATTATTCATTAAAGAACAGACAGTTATTTTTAAAAATTTTTTTTGGCTTATTAATGAACAGATTTGTGGAAATTGAGTTACGGCGTGTCAAAGGGGAAAAGTCGAGGACAAAGCCCGGGGCGCTGGAGTCACTTTACACACTCTGAGATGTCTTGTCTGCTCTCACATTATGCAAAGAAAACTCTATTATAGAACTATGATAATTATGATAATGTCTGCTTAAAAGCTTCCTTTTGATAAATAGATTAAAACATCATTTTCCATTATTCAGTAATGGCCGTTCTTCCTTGTTGCCACCGAAGGGAGGTGATTTTTCACATCAACAGCCAACAGCTGCACAAAGCAAGTGACCTTTGATCGCAGAGAAAACTTATTTTCCCTCGGTTTTATGCAAATAAAATGTTAAATACATTTAGCCTGACCTCGGCCAGCGCCGGCAGACATAAGTAGCCAGAGTTTGATTTAATTCAGCTTTGGGGAGCAGCAGGACATAAATGCATTTCAAGGAGCTTTATGGACTAAGAACAAACATCACTTTAGTGTTTTCTCCCAAAATGTCGCGCAGCTGAAATTTCACTCAGCATCATTATCCGCTGTGCTGGGGGAGTTGGAATGGGTTTCTGCAGACGGGCCTGAGCGGCCGGCAGACTGCTGCAGTCAGCACAACGCTCAGCAGAGCCTCTGCGAGTGGATGCGCTCCACGACGCGTTGACAGGATCTCACAATGGAGAAGTCCCCGGGACGGCGCGTTATCTGCGGAGCTGACTGTCGAGGCTGTTGTTCGAAAAAAGGTTTAGTGAAAGGCCAGCAGAGGAAATCATCCTCAGCTCTCCAGGCTCCTCAGGTTGGAGCTGCTGCTGGACAGAAATATTCAGATCGTAAAAAAAAAAGAACGAGAGGAGAGTGTGAGTAAAGACTGGACCGTGCAAACAAAGATTTTTCATCGCCTTCATGTTTTGGAATAAGCACCAATCAGACTGAGAGGTGTGGAGTGTTACAGTTTCAGTCACATAATGCTGGAGACAGACATGAAAAACACATTCACATAGATGGAGGCTGGAGGCTGAAGTCAGGTTAAGCCAGGTGCAGTCACGTTAAGTGACATGAGGTTACGTTAAGTCACATGAAGTCATTTTGAGTCACATTTAGCTACGCTGAGTCATGTTAAGTTACGTTAAACCACATAAAGTCGTGTTAAGTTGTATGAAGTTCCATGATAGGTGTGATGTTAACTGCAGGTCACTCTACTCATAACTTGAACAAAGTAAAGTAAACACTTGGAATTGAACACAGTGTCAGTCCCATGATACAGACATGGAAGCACCTTCTTCAAGGTGGAAATGTTGGAGCGTGAAGACTCATTTGGCAGCTGTTTGTTCATGTCCAAACCACGATGGAGACAAGGAGGATTAAGAAGCGTGTATTTTGGGCTGAGGCTGAAACTGAGACTGAAACTGTAAATGTTGAGGAAGATGAACAGGATGAAGCTTCGGATGCTGTAAACATGGGAATGGAGATATTTGGAAGAAGTGAGTGAGTGAACCAGTGAAGGAGACAGGATACATAAGATAAGTAAAAACGCTGGAACATTTTAAAAAGCAGCAGGAACCATTATGTGTGGAGTATGTAATGCAACTCGGGCGTGTCCCTTGAAAGCCAGTATCTAATGCTTCTCCTGTTTAGCATCAGGGACGTTGTTGTCATCGTTGAAGCTGATCTGAGGTCAGTCCTCGCAGCTGCCGACACAACAGTGACATGACTGATAGCAGTGACGCCAAGAGGCAAAGAGAGAAGTCATCTGTCCTCGGATCTGACACCTTGTCAGCTCAGATCAAAACACAAACCACCATGCACACATACACACACACACACACACACACACACACACACACACCAGATATCAGAACGATTACTACAGTCACTATGAGTGGATCAAATGATTCCAGCTGTTTCTAAAACTGTTTCCTAAATGAGTGTCTCACAAATACATCAGAGCAGAGCTGAAACGATTAAACCGTTTAATTGTCGATGCGATGATAATAATAGCTGATGATAATAGCTATCATCTGAAAACCGATAATCTGATTAATCTGATCGGATTACACGATATTGAAGAGAGTTTTCCCCATCAGGTGTTCGGTTCCTCCAGGTGTGTGTGGTTGCATCATAATTTTGTGAAGCCGTATAGTTTTAAAGGAAGGCAAGGCAGCTTTATTTTAAGTAACGCATTTTATATCCGAGGGCAATTCAAAGCGCTTTATGGAGCCACGGGATATAAAACATAGTAAATGGCGCAGTTTTACAACAAAGAAAAGAAAAATGAAGGGAGAATGTGGAAAACGGCTCTGCCGATCCTCTTCCAGGCTCCCTGCTCAGCGTTGCAAAAAGTGGATGATAAAAAGAGTAAAAAAAACGAACGAGTGAAATTATCTTGCTGCGTGGAGATTGTTCTTACTTGAGCTTGCTTGATTTAAGATTATAGTGTAACGCTGCACATTTAAAATGAGAAATTAACCCTGAAAACAAGAAATTATTTAACACTTCTGAATGTTCAGCATTAACAGACTTCAGGGTTCCGCTCCAGATGAGGTTCAACTAATTGATCAATGGGCTGTTAATCAACTAATGGAATAATGTCATAAATAAAGAAATCGTGTTAAAAATCCCCCTGATCTCTTCGCTCTTCTTAAGTAGGAATGTCTGAGTATAAAAAAGGGCATAATGAAGAAAACAACTGATTAATCAACTATAGATATAATCGTTCTAGCTTCTGTCCTGTCTTTGGAGACGCTGCCAGACGTCTGATCTTTGCGTCTTGTCCTGCCTTTCTATTGGAGTTTGTGTGCTGAGCGAAACAGGCTGACTTGCATGTCTAAACTCTGCTCCAGACGTCCCTAACAAAGGCCTGAGTCATCGACGGGTTTATTCATGAGCCTGGACACCTTTGATGTGCATTTGTCAGCAATTTGCGCGAGCTCGTCCCAGAAAAGAAAAAAAAAAAGTCAATCCTTTGTGTTTGCCGAGGGACAAGCTGTTTGCGGCGCTCTGTTTTTCTCGCAGGTGGGACGCGGCGACCTCTTATTATCTGTCGGACACGCTCACAACGCCGCTCTCTGTCGAGCCGTCGAGGCGTCTCATAATTCACACTCTATTTATGGCGGCGGACCGGCCCCGCAATGGCAGCAGATAATCAGATGATTGATGGCCTTGTTACCTAATGACTTTCTGCTTCGCTTGGTAATATTGTGGTTGGGGTAGAGTGAAAAAAACAACAAAAAAACACTGAATCAAAAAGCTCAACAATGCCTTTCCCCCTCAATTAAGATGTATCGTTTGTTAAATCCTGCGATGATGCCCATCTTGTCTCAGGTGACTGTTTATAAGAGCTTGACAACAGGTTCTCGGTTGCCGGATGTGATGCTGAATCCAGCATGTGTGTGTGTGTGTGTGTGTGTGTGTGTGTGTGTGTGTGTGTGTGTGTGTGTGTGTCCGTCCTCTGAATGTCCCCTCGAAGCCCCGGAGCCTCCTGTCTCTGCCTCCAGGGCAGGAGGGAGTTAAACCTTCCCGGGCTCAAATTATTCATTGCTCGACGGTGTGCTCATGCATGTCATGCAGTCATAGTGTTCTTCAGAGAAGTGACATTCCCCCTCTATTTAAAAACACCAGATGCCTGTCACTCTCTCTCCCTCCCTCTCTCTCTCTCTCTCTCTCTCTCTCTCTCCTTACCACGCACACCCTCTGCCGTCCGTAGGCGCCTCTTTATGAAATGTGCATCTATTAAAGCACGTCGAAGCTCGTCCTTCCCAGGCTCCTTCCATCGACGACCTGATTGCGCGTGGTGCGGCCCGGAGAATCGGCTGCTGACTCAACTGTGGATAAATAAAGTGTTTTTTGTTTGTTTTTGTTTTTTTTGTTCTCTGCTGCGAAGGCAGAATCAGATCAGTGAAATGTGGCTTCAGCAGCTTCTGTCCGTTTGTCATACCTGTTGATCCCGATGACAACAACATCCAGAAACAAAATGGTGAAGATGGTGAGAATTTAGTGATACTCTTTTTGATTCTCATTATCTTTGGGATTTTAGGAGTTTCCACCTCTATACAGAAGACACATGTCCTGCTTCGCTGTGTCACGTTTTGCAGTTTTTAGTGAGCTCATTTGCATTCGACTTGAAACAAAATGCCATCCTCAAGAGCCCTTGAGGTCGACCTTGGAGATGATTCACGCAGCGAAATGTCTCTTAACATCAGCGAGGCAGAGATTAAAGTCTCCTCCCACCCGAAAAACAAGACGACGTCCTGACAGCCCAGCACCTTGAGAATCTCTCGAGGTGCTAACGTAACGTATCCCAGACGTGACTTTCCTGCACATAGGTTCATACATAGCTGAAGTGGTTTGCTGCGTCTGAACCGAACAACGAGGCGGGTATTAAACGTTGTTTTATGCATTACTGTGAGACTGTGGATCTGCCAAGAGGATCCGTTAAGCAGTCCAGAGGAGTCGATCCACCCTGCGACTCTTGATTCCCATCCCTGATGGTGAATACGGATATGAATACTGAAGTGTTAATTCATAACGTTTCTATTTCAAGACACTCTGACAGGTGGCACTAGAACGGCCACATCACCGCTCACAATCACACCACTACGCGGTTTATTATTATGGAATTACAATATAGACACTTTTAGCAAAAGCCATTTAAATGTTCAAATGTATTGTTTTTTTAATTTTTTGATTACTTCACACAGGACTCTTGATTTTTATCATCTTGTTCTGGGTTGGTGAATAAATTCTGCTATGATATGAATATTGATGCATATATAGTCAGATTTCGTGGTGTTATGTTGTTTTAAAAGATGATATGACAACACATTAAATGCATTAATTTTTCACCGGGGTATATATTGTGAGAGATGTGACAGTTTTGACAGTTTTAAGCAGCCATTTTGACATCTTATACCTGTTCTAGTAGCTTTGGAGTTTGGATACTTTATGTGTTAATCCCCCAGATTGGGTCATTTGTATACACAGTATTCAAAATGGAATAAAACTAGCGTCTGGTGATCACCAAGAAGATATGAAGATATAATTGACTCGAATAATGTAATATGCTCCGCTACTAGAGGCACAATCACGTAAAATCATGTCTAATCAATCACCACAACTACGCACAACATCCTATGTAATCTGGAGGGCAGGACTAGAAACTGTCAGTCATGGCTATCGAACGTCTATGTGCTATATTTTTATCAATTTAGGAAAACGCAGACAGGGAAACTGTCTGTTTTCACGGTCTGCGTAAAGATCCTTTGGATCAGACTGTGTGAGATCCCTGACCAACGGGAGAAGGAGTCGGTTCGCACATGGTAACCGTTCTAACAGCCCTGTGGAAGCTTGGGGCGGTTACCGTGGCAACGCACTCAAAAAAAAACAAAACAAAGAAAAACGCAGCAGTTGTATCATTTTAGCCTCCTCACAGTAAACCAACACTTAACATGAAGGATCCATCACATCACATTTAGCTTTCACTTTATTAGTTGTATCGTAGTGTTTTGTTTTTAAAAAGAAGAGAAAACACTGGAAACCGCAGCGCTGTCCTTGTTTTGGCCCCGACCCTGCGTCCCAGCACAAAGTGAAGACAGCACGGTGATGCTGCTGATCCGACCCTGTGGTGTCACAAGATGATTAACAGCACAGAAACCTGTTTCTGACATTCCTCCAATCTCCGTCTTGTTCTGTTTCTCTGAGCTCTGCAAACACCTGATCATTTCAGGGGGGATGTAGTAGTAGTAATGCTTTGCAGATCTGCCTCATAGCGTGAAATTCATCCTCGCACGATGACATAAATACGCAGCAGCATTATTTCCATCACTTCCTGTCACCTGTTATCTATGCGGAGCAGCAGATTCCCACACAGTACGTCGAAGGGAGCGTCCTGAAGGTCGTACTGTAGCTTCGCCCTGCACGGAGCTCTGAGCGCCGAACGTGGCGGATGTGCGTCACATCTAACTCTGCAAATGCAGCCGAAAGATTAAAAATAAAACTGTCATTTTGAAAGGCAGGAGTGAGAGAGAGAGAGAGAGAGAGAGAGAGAGAGAGAGAGAGAGAGAGAGAGGGAGAACAGAGGAGCCCACCGAGCTGACGGAGGCTGTGACAGCAGGTGGAGAAAGAATCAATGGGTGGGATTGATCTTGTTAACTCGAGGCAGCGGCGCGAGACCAATTGTATAACGTGCAGCCCGAAGCTGGGTCAGACTGGGTGAGGAAGGGGAGGGAAGGGAGGGAGGGAGGAGAGAGAGAGGCGTGTGATGAATGAGGGGCGAGGGTGAAATGCCAACTGGCTTCATTAGATACGAGATGAATGAGAGAGAGAGAGAGAGAGAGGAATCCCAAAAACTACAGACAATGGGAAGAAATAGTAATAAGGAGAGCGAGAGGAACGCTGAACCAACGTGACCGGGTGTTTGCTCGGGCATGTGTGTGTGTGTCTGGATGCTGAGTGGACTTCCTGTTTCTGTTGGCAGAGATCCGAGAGGCCTTCAAGGTGCTGGATCGTGACGGAAACGGGTTCATTTCCAAGCAGGAGCTGGGGATGGCCATGCGCTCTCTGGGTTACATGCCCAGCGAGGTGGAGCTGGCCATCATCATGCAGAGACTAGACATGGACGGTGAGTGTCTCACACACACACACACACACACACAAATCTGCCAATTACCTCCCTTTTTTTGTCTATAGATTGTTTGCAAACCAGTTTTCTGTCACATGCATTTAAAGAAACGAGGAAAAATTTACACTGAAGAAGCTGAGGAAGAAGAATCTGGATTTCATTTGATGCAAATGGTCGAATCAGCTGATTGATCTGTGGATTATTAGTCAATTTATTGATCAGACACACACACATGCATGACTAAAACTATGATCACACTGCAGGTCTTTAAACTCTTTTCCAGTGTTTTGCATGTTTGTTCACATTTTGTCCAACTTTAAATGTAACTCCATTGGAAACGTGACCTTCTCCTGTGTTGTATTATGAGCAAACAAGGCAGGAAAACACAATTACACACACGCACACACACACACACACACACAGACTTTTCACAGTCAACAGCATGGTTTCGCAGCTCTTGTTTTGCATTTGGATGCATGAAATGTTTATGATTTATAGTTTATTTATACAAATGTTTATGATGTAGAAATGACTGGAGGAGGCGCTGGCGGGAGAGACGTAAACATAGATCCCGCTACGATATCTGCGTTGTTCGTGCAGCTAGACCGTAGCTGCGACTGAATCTGAGGGAAAAAAATATGGTTGAACAATATGTTCAGAGCGCTTACAGCTCTGGCAAAACAATAAGGTCTGAATCACCTGAGGGTTATTTCTGTCCTTGGAGAGAGCACGCTCTGCAGCAAGAAAACACACAGAAACCCTGTGTGTGTGCGTATGTGTGTGTGTGTGCGTGTGTGTTTGTGTGTGAGTGTGCGTGTGTGTGTGTGTGTGTGTGTGTGTAGAGCCGGGTTTCATCCAAAGCTGTCAGCATTAACTGTGATTGACAATTTATGAGAGAGAGAGGGAGACTTAAAATTGCAGGAAGCAGGGGTGGAAAAAGAAAAAAAAACGCAATATGCAAATGTCAGATGGCTGGGAAGCGTCTGCTCGGCGCTGCTATCGCAGGCTTTGATAAGTGCTTTTCGGTTTCACAGAGGAGACAGAAATACTGTAAATGTTCAAGGCTGAATATTAAAGTTTAAGGAGTGGGGCCGGTTTCGTTCCTCCTCTGACTCATCCACTCGAGAGTCTCGGGGGAAGCGGGCCGGCTGCGGCGCCTCGGGGCCGCTTCTCGCCGTGTCGTCTGTGGAGACGTGGGGACGCGAGGCGAGGAGGGGCGAGGACTCTCTCCGAGCCGATGAAGGTCGCAGCGGCTTTTGTATCGCGCAGCCTGCGAAGTGTAATGCTGTTTACTTATTGATGCACTCGGCCCTCATTGTTCTTTCTGCCTCGGTGCTTTGAGCCTGAGCGTGTTTGAGTTGTTGTTTGGAAAAGCTCTTTCCTGTTAAACGGCCCGACTTGACTCTGTTGTACCGAACCGATTTCATTAACAAAACACTGTTTTTATTTTTCTTTCTCCTTATTTTGGTCATTGAATGATTGGCTGCTCTGTAAAGAGCTGTGTCCTTGTCTCGGACAGAAGCGAAGCAACAGGTTCAGACAAAGGTGAGAGATAGAAACCTGAAACATTGTGTAAACTGGGATCGAACCACCAACCTTCCAACCTACACAGTTGACCACACTCACCCTGAGCCACAGTCACACAATCACTAGACATTAGCTTTGTTTTTCCAAGGTCACAGTGTCAAAAAGTGAGTGACGCAGACTGCAAACCTCCAGATACGTAGCACTGTGTATGAACGAGCAAAAATAGACATATTGATGTAGATTAAATAGAAAGATGCTTACGATGCAATAAACCCCCAAAAAGTTAAAAAGTCATGCTCCAATACTTGCTAGGTTATGCCAGTTTCGTCCCTCATCCATTCATCTAGGCACCCTTCCTTCTATTCATCCATCCATCCATCCTTTCCTTTGTTCATTCATCCAGCTGGCTCCACCTTACAGGAACAAATTTATTGAAGGAGAACAAGAGAACAAGTCTCGACAAAGCACTCAAAGTGACAAATATGACGTGAGAGGAAATGTGTGTACTGCCTGCCTGCATGTGTGTGTGTGAGAGAGATATGACACAATGACAGAGAGCCAGTGATGGAGGGCAGCCGCCTGAGGACAATGATGATGATGATGGTGATGGAGGTGTCAGTCATGAGGTTCATCTTCTCTCTCGCTCGCAGACTGCGATGATATTGATCAGCGATTGGCTCCGTGCAGCTCCGTGCTGATTGGTCGTTTGTCTCTGAGCTGCAGGACATGAACACACGCCTGTCGTGCAGGCTGGATCGCAGCAGTAAAACCGGGTTTTGTTCTCCAGTGTCAATCACTCGGCTCTCTCTCTCTCTGTCTCACTCTCTCTCTCTTTCTCAGTGACCTTGACGTCACGTCTCTGAACAGGAAGTTCCATGTAGAGGCTGATCACCGACAGCAAACTGCTCCTAGTTTTCTCTTCCTTTGTCTTTGAGTCTGATGACGTTTTCCATAAGGACAAATGACACAGAGCGATTAAAATGAGGAAAACTGATACAGAAATAGCCTCTTTCTAGCTGGAGCAACAACACTTCATGAAACCAAAAGACAACAAACCAGTGAAGCATGAATTGGATATTGTGCAGTTTACAAAGTAGGGCTGCAACAAATGATTATTTTTGTTGCGTGAGTTATAAACGCCTGTTCCAAAAAAACGTAGATCATATCTTTAAATTTCTATTAATGGTCAGTTTTTCCAATATTCTGCCACTGAGGAGTAGAGAAACCAAAAAATACTCATGTTTTTTCAAGGTCAAATCCTTCTCAACTTTTTTTGAAAATACTTGAAAAATAAATGAATTGATTATCAAAAAAGTTATTATGTATGATATGTAAATGTACGGTGGCCCTTATCTTATTTAGTTTTCTGTACTTTCTGTACTTTTGTAGCTAGTTTTTGTTGTTCGTGCACTGTTTCTGGACTCTTTAATATCTCACTGTGCTTTTACAGATAAAGATTTGATGTCCAGTTCAGTTCATTTGAAGAAAGGGTTGCGTGCTTCGTATATATAATTCATACCTTTCATGGTCGTGTTTCGAGCTCAGAGCGGATGTTTGGCTGAGACCGGTCGGAAGCTCGTTCAGGTGACTTTGTGTTCGACCTTGAGCTGAATCATTGTTCAGTCAGGACAAACAAACAAACAATAACTTTACACTCCAACCAAGTTATTTAATGTAGTGTAGCAGCTCCACATTTCCAAGCGTACTATTCACGACCTTGTTTCATTTCTGTGGTATTTTTCACTGTAGGGGATCGCGTTCGTGCACATGCGGTTTAACCACTGGGACGATTTAAGGACAAAAATCTTAGAATAGAATAAGAAATGTGGTTAAAAGCCTCATCAATAATTGAAGATAAGCAGTCAAACCGGCGTTTTATTATTCATTCATTCACTCATTTATTATCTCGGCTTGTTTGTTGCTGGGTGAGGACGGGCCGCGTGACACGCTATCGTTCGGAGGATTACGAACCGAGATGAGTCTCTTTGACTCGCATTTTGTTTTTTTTATAATAGCTATAAAGTTTTTTTGGCCACCGCACGGTCGGAGAAGGAGGCTGAAAATGAAACTCAGAGGAGAAAACAATATCGCCGTCCCCCTGTCAAACCTTCAGCCGTTACACCTGCTTCAGCAGCTTCTCTCGAAGCTGTCGCCAGCTGTCTGCAGCCTCAGCAGAATTACAAATAAAAACGAGGATTTTTAAATAACTCCCTTGTTTTGCACCTTGAACCTGCACCTCCTCTGCGTCCCTCCATCCATCCTCCCGCCCTGACGTCCTGGGACAGGTTGACGTGTGTCACCTCACCTGGAGACGACTGAAATGCAACTCAGCGATAATGCTGACAGAGGAGGGAGATTGAACTCTACTGCTGATTCTGTCTCTAATTAGACTCTCAAATCATCATTGTTTATTCTTTTATGTTTCCTAAAAACAGCTCTAAAACTTCTCATTTTAGATGGAATGTACAGACGAATGATTGTATTGTGACTGGTTGCAATACTGATATATAACTGGATATAACAACTGGATATAACAATACTGAGATAAAGATTTGGAAGTGTTGGATAGTTTATCTCTTTTAAGTTTATTTCTTGTTAATTTCTCAACTTTAGAGTATACTGTAAATTTATCAAGCACTTCATGTCTTATTTCAGGAAATTTTCTTGCTGGATCTACATGTAATTCTACTTGTTTTGAGTACCTTTTTCCTCAGATTTAGTGTTTTTATCTTGTTTTTAGAGCCACTTTTTGGCAGTAAACACTAAGCTGTCAGCACAGTTAACCTGTCATCCATTCTCATCTAATCTTTTAGTCATAAAACAGCCTTAAAGCAAATAGGTTCAAGCTCAAAAGCTTTAAAGGGAATATTTACTGTACAGTGAACTTGCAGGAGCCTCCTATACAGCATAGAGGAAATGACGGCAGTTATTTTACAGACACCATAAATATACAGTAACAACAGGAACAAGCATAAGTGTAACTTCTACTAGCTTCTGTAAAATCCAAAGTGGTTCAAACTCCAGTGATGACTGTCCAGGCCTCATCTGCAGATGTGGGGAGACAGAATATAGTCTGTTGTTCATGACAGTGAAATAAAGACAACAATGTGTCCATCTCCTCCCCAGAATCTACAATATGAGAGAATCTTCTCCTAATGTGATGAAACCACAGTGCTGATGCAAATAAGAGAAAAGAGTTTGAGGATGTTCACCTCCATCCCCATGAATCTGTCAGACTGAGGGAGCATCATGCGTCATGCATCCTGAGCTTTGGCAGCAGCTTCAGAAACGATTGGCAGATCTGAGCAGGCGGGAGTCGATGTGCGCAGCGGGAACCTTGTTCTCAGCTGTGAGAACAAACACCTTGTTCTCAGCTGTTGTAAACTCCGATGTGATCCGGTTTCATGGACCCAGTCGGAGCTCATTTCTTGTTTCGGTGTGGTGAGGTTTGATGCTTTTTGTAAACCCAAACATTGGGAGTATATGAAGAGAGAGAGAGAGAGAGAGAAAAAAAGCATGCAGCGTTTTTGCACTTTTCGGGTCGGCTCTGTCTGCGCTCCGTTGCACCTTTTCAACCCGGGAGAAGTTCATCGTCTCTCAGCTCCGCTTTGAGGCAGGGACACAGGTTGTGCTGCAGGCTGTTTGCTGCTCAGAGCTCTGCTCGGGGGCTCATCCGGCCTCGCCACTCAGCAGAGGAGAGGAGAGGAGATGAGAGGAGAGGGGAGGAGAGGAGAGGAGAGGAGAGGAGAGGAGAGGAGAGGAGAGGAGAGGAGAGGAGAGGAGAGGAGAGGAGAGGAGAGGAGAGGAGAGGAGAGGAGAGGAGAGGAGAGGAGAGGAGAGGAGAGGAGAGGCGTTCAACCTCGCTCTCCAAAACAAGCTGAGGGGAAACCACCGGGACTGAGCTGTCCCTGTCTTAAGTGGAGCCCCACAGACACCAGGATGAGCCTGCCTGGTTAAACTGGGATCCAGAAGGATTGTTCTCTGTCGTTAACACAGAAACCTGCCTGAGATGCTTTTTTCCTTATCCTGTTTTGAGGTACAGGGTCTTTTTCTTGGTCTGTTTTTAGCACAGGTCCCTCATACACTTACCTGAAATGAAAATTATAAGTGTTGGATACTTTATCTTATTGAAGAGTTCATTCAAGTGCCACACCAAAAATCAAGCATGTCATGTTGTTCAACAGGAAACTGATCGTCCTTTCATTTATTCACGTATCTGAGAGTATAATGGGAGAACAAACTACTGGCATAACTTGCATATTGCACCCAAGAAGCACACTTTCACTTTCTCTCTCTGTTACATCCATGTCACTGCTATATGCCAACACATACAACCTTGAACTTACTGTAAATAACGAAAAAATCCAAATCCAAAATCCATAAACTATTTGATGATCTGTCATTCTTGGTCTCCTTTACAATCACCAATTAAAGCATATTTTCTACCAGTCACTGATGTAAGAAATGACTCTTTCTCCTTGTGATTGCTTCAGGTGACGGACAGGTGGATTTCAATGAGTTCATGACGATTCTCGGGCCGAAGCTGCTGTCGTCCGAGACGAGGGAAGGCTTCCTGGGCAGCACAATAGACACCATCTTCTGGCAGGTAAGACCTTCCTCCCTCTCTACTCACCTGGACTCAACTGGTCGCAGCTCCGAGCTGTGAGAACAGGTGCTGCATGTCTCAGAGCAGCAAACATCATCGTTATTCCGAAGCTGAAAACCTGAGGTCTGAATTATTAGAGCTGAATTGACAGAGCTCAGACAAGCTCAGGTTTATAATTTCCTCTGTATCCTGCACCGACCTGGAAATCACAGTGGCTCTGGAGGCCTTGAGAAATAACCTGTGTGACCAACAACAGGTTATTGGTGACTCAGTCCTTCAACCAGCGAACAAATGAGCTGAAAACTAATTAGAGTATGTGGAGCTCATTCTCCATGTATCAGTAACTCTGTGAATGTGCTGATGATCTACGCTCCTGGGCTGAAACACAGCGGGAAACGTCTCCTCCTGAAAAACTCTCGGCTTGTTTCTCAACTGACATTTCATAAAAGTTTCTGCATGAACAAGGACGTGATTATGTTTTTTGGAGCTGCTGCACTTCACATTGTAAAAAGTGTTTTGTTTTTTTGTTATTTTTTTTGTTTTGTTGCTCTGCGTTATCCATTAGTTCCTGCTCCAGTTCAACTTAGACTTTCAGACATTTCTTTATTTTCATTTTGATTTGTTTCGTTTCGGTCTACATCAGAACGTGATTTTGATGCTAAAATCAAGCGTTTGATGACAAAAAAACGGGAGGAGAAGCATTGAAATGTGTATTAAATGCTGCACAGTAGCACATATTAAATATCAGAAATTGTGCAAAGTTATATACTTTCTTAATTCACCTTGTTCAGATAGAAAATAACAAAATGTTCATGATAATCTCTTTACATATTCTGTCTTGTTTTGCTCTAGATCACTGTGTAGAGATGATTGACACATGGTCTTTTCTTCCCAAAATGCCATAGATTATATGAAAGAAACAATAGATGATGGTAGAAAACACATCTTTTGAGCCTCAGGGTCATTCTCACCAAATCGGTCATGCTGAATAATTGCACGTTTACTATACAGTTGTCACATATATATCGAGCTTCAAATGGGGAAACACATCCATTCTAAAGACTATATTGGTCGTCCTGCCCCAGGACGGGGCTGGTTTTCATCATTCTCATCCCCTGTTCAGTGGATTTCCGTCACCTTGGCTGTTTTCTGAGCTCCTCGGCTAAACACACGGCGTCTGACGTCCGCTGAGCGATCACTGTGAGCGATGGAGGCGATGCGCGCCCGTGACGGACCGTGTCGGCCTTGAAGGGTTGTGACGGAGATGCAGAGTGACGTAAAAAACAAAAGAGAGAGAGAGAGAGATGTCAGAGGAAACTGGCGGAGATGCAGACAATAGAGGGAGAGAGCAGGTGTGAGGGAGCGAGGGATGGAGGGATGGAGGGAGGGAGGGAGGGCGAGCTGGCACTGATAGTAACGCTTGGCAGCTCCGTCCTCTTGATGCAATCATCGCTTTGACCCGGGCTTTTTCCCGGGGGCAGGATCCTGTGGTTTACACTGCGAGGACACGGATCCTCAGAGGCGTGAGGCCGGGACGCCGGCCCTGCCAGCTCCGTTTGGCGGCCGCAGTGTCACCTTGGCCACGTTCGTTACTTCTGCTCTTCCAGAGCTCGCATTTCTGGTCCGGTGGATGCAGGAAGGAAGCGGGAGGCAGCAACACAACAACAACACCACACAAACACCTCATTTGATTTGTGGAGCATATTCAGAGTGAAAAAAAACAAAACAAAACAGAGCCAGATTATGATTATAATTCCTCTGCACGCTTCATATGTGAGAGATTTGTCCTCTGTTCTGCAGTTCAGAGCACACAGGCTCAAGGTTGAAGGCTTTTGATAGAATATTTAGTTCAATTCAATTAAGTGCCACTTCATAACTATGTTATCTAGCAAAACAGCAACTAAACACCCACCAAGCTAAACAGGACCACACGAGCTGCAGGGGTGACTGGTGTGGAAAAAAGTCCTTTAACGGTGAGAAAAATTGAGAAGAGCCAGCTTAGAGGAGGAGGAGCAGTAATAAAGTGAGACCAGAGGGGTTCATGGTAAAGGTCCGGGGTCCATCACAGCATCCATGGGGTCTAGAGGAGGGGAGGAATGAGCCATCAGGGAAGAATAGAGGGAAAGAAGGAGAAGGAAGAAAAGGGGAAGGGAGACAAGAGATGAGAGAAAGGGAGGGAAGGAATCAGAGAGACCACAAGACAGGAAAGAGAGTGACACAGACCCAGGGTTAAGGTCTAACGGTAAGCTCTTTCAAAAAGCTAAATATTGCCATCGTACAGGAACAGAGATTGCTACAGCTATGAAGGAAAGACAGGAGCAACTGTCTGCATGGAGGGAACAATGGTCAGTGGGACTTCTGCTCTTTAGTTGTAGCTTCTGTAAAATCAAAAGTGGTTCAAGGCTCAATTTTCTAGTTGCATCAACTAGTCCAGGGTCAATGTTTTTTCATGTCATTATCCGATTTGAGAACATATAGAAAAATATTGATAGTAATCATGACAAAATAAAACACATAAAGATTACAATATGTCAATCTCTTCCCTGGAACGTATGAGCCAATGTCCCTCAATGACACATCACATGAAAACGAATGAAAACTTTATCAAAAAGAGTTAAGAAATGTTGGCCCACATCCCCATGAAGCTGTTTGAAGGTGTCTGGTTAAAAAACAACATAGCACATGAAACAGATCCTGGTTATGGTCATCATTTCTCTCTATGCTTGGTTTCTGAGACTTTTGAGCTCGTTGGTGGTCGGTTGTGTGTGGCTCGGCTCCGTGTTCGTGACCTGCTTCTGATCTCGAGGACGTTGCTTAATGCAGCGTTTTTTTCCACACAGCGTTTGCTCATAAAGGCCCCAACATGCAGAATAACCTTGCATGCGACAATAGGAGAAGGACTGGCTGTGATTTCCAGCGTGCCCACAGCCTCCAGATCGTTGTGCAAACGCTGAATAAAACATCGACCGGGACGAGTGATGAAGCCACCGGCTCATTAGTGGAACTACACCAGATTCCCAATTACCAAACCTGGCATTGTTTTTCTTTTGTGTCGACTATAGCTAAGGCATCAGAGTCTGGGGTTTTGCTCTTGCTTTCAATGTTTTCATGCTTTGTTCTGCAGCCTCGCTCTGTTTGCTGTGATTAGTAAAAGTCCTCCAACTGAACTTTCATAACTTCATTTTAGTATTCGATCACAAAAACGTTTTTCTGTGTCCGCTGGATGATTATTTTCATAGTCCAGTGATCTGTTGATTAAAAGATAAGTTGTCTAGTCTATAAAATATTATATATGAGTGATAAAAAGCCTGTTTTACATGGTTTACAAAGTCCAAGTTGACGACCTCAAACATCATGTTTTGCCCTTAATTCAAAGATATACCAGAGTGGACCAGAAAGATAAGGACATATTACAATTTAAAATGCAGAAAATAATTGTTTTTCATTTTGTTTATTTTGTTTATTTGAATTAAATGCAAAAAGTAGATGACTTGATATTTTGATTTTTTATTATTATAAGAATATAAATGATATAATTGATTAATTCATTGGTTATTATGGTAAGTATGGTAAGAAAATAAAAAAAAAAATATATATATATATATATATATATATATATATATACATATAATGTTATTGCAGCTCCAATATGTACAGTGTCAGTTGTTTTTTTTTTGTTTGTTATTCTAACTAGCAGGTGACACTGTGTGTTGTGTGTGCGTGCATGCATGTGTGTGTGTGTGTGTGTGTGTGTGTGTGTGTGCGTGTGTGTGTTATTGTTTGCTGGTGGCCAGAAGCAGCTTAAAGCCATGATATCGTTGAGAGGAAACTCGACTCGTGAGCTGGGATTGTGCTTCACTCGTTTTCGCAGTGATTTTTCTGAGGAGCAAGGAAAAGCAGCAGCAGCGTTGTGCGTCTTATCTCCCAGGCTGTTTGGGGTTTGCACTGAAGCTGTTTTACATGTAAAGAAAACGGTTGATAAGCAGCGAGGAACCCTGTGAGAGTCTGCAGAGAATACAAATGAGCTGCTGGTTACGATGAGTCAGTTTCTTCTTCTCTAACCTTCAATGCGACTCTAAAAATAACAGGTCACTCAGAGGAAAAGGAGAAGCAGCGTCTGATTTGTGGTATTTTTTATTTATTTTCATTTTTTTTACCTGTAATGTCTGTCTTTGAGAGACATCATCTCGACAACGCGTCACCATAACAACCTCCACATCCTCCTCGAATCTTCCTCCAGCTCCACTGCAAAGCACTCGCCCTGAGCATCTGATCCTAATGATCCGGCTCTGGAGATCTTTAGATCATTGGGATCCACACTTATCAAAGCGTTGGATCTGGCTTTCATCAGTCACTCATGTCACGAGTATCATGATAAAATGTGACTTTTCGGTGATAAAATGTGGTAATTATGTGTTGAAACGTGACCTTTCTGTGACCTTACATGACAAAACCTCACTTTATGATAAAACATTTGCTTTATGTGATGTTACGTGATAAATTACAGCTATGTGATAAAACATGACTTTACATAGTCAAACATAACCTTATGTCAGGTGACCTAATATGACTATGTCACTTTATGTCATTTACAGAGACTAAACATGACTTTACATGACTGTTTGTGTGCTTTGGAGCCTGTAACTGACAAAAATGAAACGTCAAAAGTAAAAAAAAAAAGACCTGGAAACAATTGCTCTATGCAAGTCGAAAAAACAACATTTGAAGGATTTTTTTCTGATGTTAAACACAGTTCTGGGTCATTTTAGACCCTCAGACAACAGGAGGTCATCCATGCAGCTCTTGTTCCAGGATTCTCTTTCAGTTTTAGTCTTTTTTTAATTTCCTTTATTGTTATTATTATATTTTTTTACCGGACCAGCTCCTCAGTGTCGATGCCAAAAGCTGCTCCTCCGAAGCGTGACGAGAACATAGACACCATCCATGCATGCGGCCCTCATTAGAATCCACACCGATCAAAGCCTTTGACAGCGTTTCAGACAGATTACATTCTCCCCCGTCTGTCTGTCGTTTTCCTCGGATTTGACGATTAAGAATTTATTTTCCGCCGGCTCGGCCTGTCAAGAGTCCGTCTCGGTCAACCGGCGGCCCGAACCGCTCCGGTTCGGCCTCCGAGGAAAACCGTGACTCTGGGAGGAGTGTGACATCCTCGCCGGCTGGAGAGTGATTCACCCGCTGTCACGCACTCACCTTCCTACTCACTCCTTTCTGCCCCTCAGCACTTCTTCTTCTCCATGCGTCTAATTATCGTGTCGGGGTAATTACCAGCATGTAATTGAGCAACTGCAAACATTTTGTTTTCCCCTGTGTTAAGTAGAGAGAGATCACACTGTCATTTACTTACATCTCGACCAGTCAGAGAGAGAGAGAGGATGGATTCAGGGCTTTAGAGTTGGACCTCATTCACTTCATGAGCTGGGGATTGAATTGATTTGGATGTTAGATTAGGATTTGACACACTCACTTCACATTTAGGAGACCGTTGGTGTGTGGTATTATGTGATAAAACGTGAATTTGTGTCACTTTATGTGACTTAACTTTGACCTTAAGTGAGTAAACCTGACTTTATGTGTGATAAAACGTGACTTACGTGGCTTTCAAGTCTTGAAACCATCATAAATGCTTTATGTAAAACCTGCAACTAATGAGGTCTTTGCAGTCGATTGATCACTGTCTTAATCTGTCTCAGCTGATTAGTTACAAAAATGGCTGAAGAGATTATCGCCTGTTCCACAAAGACCAAGATGAAGTCTCTAAATGACTTTTTTGGGATATTTATGAAGCTGAGATCAGCTTCCTTTTTAAGATGTTAAAAATTGACTATGTTGATATTTAAGATAGTTGTGGACTAATTAGTTCAAGAAAAACACCATTCAATATGTGATTGGACTCCACTGTAACTCACATTTTTCGTACCGTCAGCATATCTACCTAATCAAAGTAGGATCAGCGAAGGATGGAGAAACAGCTTTTCATCAAATATGTCACTATAAACAAATTAAAAGATGACTCGCTAAGTTTCCCACCCTCGGCTCCCTGTGAAAAACCCCATTAACGAGTAATTACATCACTAATAAGGAGCGTTTTTGAGTCAACGATCCGGTATTTGCAGCAGAGCTGAAGTCTGGAGGGTGCGATGCCGGCAGGTGTCTGAGGTTTTTCCAGTGTCGGAGCTGTAACTGGCTCTGTGATTCACCGCCGCACCGAGCAGAGGTGTTAATGAGCTTTTCATGTCAACAGGGATTCGACTCACAGCCCGTCAGGACATCGCGTCTCTGCAGTACCAAACTGTCGGGCTCAGTCTTCCTTGGATAGTGGGATCGGGATCCTGCCACGGTTTTTCGGGAGCTCGAGGATTGTTGTTGCTTCACCCTGAGAATGACTCACAAAATGAGAAGTTTTTGCACAAAGAAACAAGCTGCCACTCTGTGCATGTCGAGAGTTTCAGGATATGAGTTTCACATCGTGAGAAAACTTTTTGTGATAAAACAGGATTTTACGTTACTTTATGTCACTTAATGTCACTCTTTGTGACTTCATGTGACTTTACAGTACGTGACATACTGTGACTGATGTCATGAAACATGACATTAGGTGACTTTCTGTGCCTGTTTGTGTCCTTTGGAGTCTGTAACTGCCTGTGATTTTAATGGTCAGGTTAAAAAATGACCCCAAGACAATCATATGCAAGTCTTGTACAGCTTACTATGGAAATAAGACAAAAGGCAATATTTACCAATATCTAATGTTGCAGCCACTATAGGAGAAGTCATAAAATAAACATTTAAGGGCCTTTAAGCTGCTGTTAAACGCTATTGAGAACAGGAGGGGTTAAAGGTCGATCCTGCGGAGGAGGTCACGGGTATCCACAGTTCTGCACAGACCCTCTGAAGCCTACGTGATGGTGTCTTTGGCTGAATTTTGATGTCCAGCAGCATCCAGAGATGAGACGAGGGGATGAAATCCCTCTGCGGCTCATAACGTGTAAAATCAGTCAATACTTGTCAGAAGTCACAAGTCGGAGCCAGGGAGTGCGATCACTGCTTGGTTTGATTTTCCACACACATCCAGAACCTTTGGTCCCGCTCTCCCTCTCCCTCCCCATCTCCCTCTCTCTCCGTTATGTCGTTATTTCATCCCCGTCTCTTCTTTTCTCTGAGGCTGAACATCATCTGTATGGCAGAGGCAGAGATATGCGGGCGCGGTCGTCTGGAACACATTGTCCCAGAATCAATCCTGGATTTTGTTGCGTCGCACTTACTGCTTTGTGACTGGTTTTTATCCCCCTCCTTTTTGGGAACGAACCCGGAGAGACTGAAGCACACACTGCTGTGGATTCGGGGGACACTTCTGTGTATCTCGACTTCTTGTTGTTTCGCTCCAAAAGAAATTCTTCAAGCAAACTAGATCTGGATCCAGGCAAAAAAAACTGGCTGGCAAAAGATCGGACTATTTAGTGAGACGAGCAGTGCGAAATTGTGTGTCAATGGTTTTCACAACAATGGCAACAATAACAGAAATGGAAAAAGTTAAAGCTCTGATTATATAGATTTTTATACCCATTCAGCTCAGGTTTGACCAATGAACAACAGGAAGGAAATGTGTTTCTTCTGGTTTGGTGATTCAGCCAATGAAATTTTTCGAAGACACATACACTCAATTAGTCTTTATTTTACTAAAAATAGGAGCTGTACGCATCATTGCAATTGCAATTAGCAACTCTGAAATCCCAGGATTTAGTGGACTATAAGATTGCATAAATAATGTATGAGGTAAATAATAACTTGCTGCCAGGCAGGGAAATTTATATGTTTTAAGACTTTTATTAAATGTACATCGATCTAGAACAATCTTGAGAATGACTGAAATTATGTGGCACTCTTCAGACAATTTAAGTTCTCCTGATTTCTGGTTGTTGTATATTTGATGTTATCATTACTTTGTAAAGCCCCTTTGATCTGCCAGTTGAACAGCAGGTGATAAGGACAGGCGTTACAAGCTTATACCTTTTCCGTTAAACTGAAAGCTGTTTCTTTATGTTGCTTTGCACTGTTGCTATGACGATTGACCCACGTAAATAAATCAAATCAACGATAATGTCTGAGACCTCTCGAGGCTGCGCACCGCCACTGAACAACAGGGGGCGTCTGGAGGAGGTCTGGGGGTGTGAACCAGATGGTCTGAAGGTGGGAAAGATGTAGCAGCGGCTTTGTAATGGAATAACTTATAGATGTGTACGTATGAAAGGCTCGGTTGTGTGTGTTTTTAGACACTCAATGCTCCACTTGAGACACTGAAAACCACCAAAATCAAACAGGTCGTTAGTAGCAGCCATAAATGCATCACATAAACACATAAAATATGTTCATGCGGGTTATGTGTTGCCCTGGTAGCGCCTCATGCACCTCATAACTCTGCTTCAGTCATGCAGGGTGCCTAATGCAGGGCTCGCGGTCCCTTATAACAGTCTTATTTTCAGAAAGCCTTTTGCTTGTTGTTCAGTTTGCCTGCGGTCATGTTTCCCACAGGTGACTGATTAGGGGTCGGACGCCTGTTCGACCGAGCAGCATGAGTGAGATAATTTTAGCACCGTTTGCACTATAATCACTCTGCGTGCTCGCTTACTTGACGCCCACTCTGAATAAGACGTGTTATTGCAGCCTCCGGCTGGAAGGCTTTGTGGAAAATGAATTTCCACATGCGGCAACAAAGTTGCTGCTCGGTCAGTCTTCCTAGTCTACTTCCCACTTGTCACTGGACTGCGATTGCTTTCTTTTTTTTGGTTGTTGTTGACTTCTAACCACAGGGTAACATCTGTAAGTCTAGTGAACAGAATATCTATGTGATGTGGTCAAGCTGTGAGTTCCTTTTCAGTATTTTCAGGATTCATTTATATGTATACTAATGTGTATTGTTAGATACTAATACAAATCGTAAGACACTTCAGCATCTACAGATTTGGTCCCCTACAAATTCTTCTATTATATGAGAACAAAGGCTGCTCTATTCATTCTATTCTAGCAGCGAGAAAAAATGTTCTCACAACAGGCTGAAACCTTGAGGAATTCCAATTAATTATCACAATTACACCATAATTACAGACTACAACTCAATGCTTGTCAATACTTCATCACAAAAGGCCATTTTCTTAGTTCATTAACGCAGGCTGTCTTAAATCTTTACGACGTTTCGTAACGCTCAGCTCGATGGTGTTTAACCGAGTTTGTCATGAAGTTTGTGGCAAGTAAAAACAAATTAAGCACGCTTCCCGTCGCAAACGAATACATTTCAGTGAGTTTTGCTTCAGAAATGCAGTGTCTTTTTCACACTAATGAAGGGAAAGTGGGCAGAGAGTCAGTGGAGTCAGTGTATGTGTGTGTGTGTGTGCGTGCGTGTGTGTGTGTGTGAGGTGCAGCGTGTCCGGGATCGCAGATGTCAGGAGGAAGAGTGTGATGAAGCTACATTTTTGCAGTCACAGAGACACGGTTACAAACAGGAAATGCGTCCCACAGCACAGATCTGCGAGGCTCACAGTGTGTTTATAATCACACGTAATCTGTCGCGTGACATTCAGGTTTTTTTTTGGTTTTTTTTTAGTCCTTCTCCAGACTTTGAGAGTCTGTTTAAATACGAGGCTTTCAAGCTTTATAAATACGGACTTTCATCCTCTTCATCGGGTCTATTAATCTTCTCGTTTCTGTCCTTTGTGCCAGGACACAGCTCTGAACTCCTCCTGACTTTGAAACGGCTCATCTGTGATTAATACCAACATGATGGCCGGGTTGATCTTCCTCCAGACGGGAGCGAGTGGGCTAATATTTGTGTTGGCCCCTCAAGAGTTAATTTGGTCTGTGAGAGTGGCTCTGTAATTGTGCTCTGCCCCTCGAGCATTCAGATCAAATATGTATAGTATCGTTTAATAACCTTGTTCCCGGAAAAAAAAGGAAATGTCCAGGAAGTGGAAAGTCATTTATCACAGCATGTCAAAATCTTACTGTATGAACCTCATTTCACTGAATTAACCTTCGTCCTCGGTTTTATTTTCTCAAGAAATGACCCATACATAAAATGACTTATAAAAGGGGGGCATCGTATTGGATAATATATTTAATATGTAGATCTCATCTCGTATATGACTATATGACTTATTGAGTTACAATTAATATTTTGAAATACAGTTCATACGTTGAATCTGTTGTTAAAAGGGAGATTGTATTTGCATTTGATTGATGATTAGGAGCAGTAGGTAACATGGTGAGTTTCGTCAGTTTGTTGTTGGCAGTTGGCTGTTGTACCCTAGCAACAGTCAGTTGCTGCTCTTTTGTTTACCCTAGCAACAGTCAGTTGCTGCTGTACCCTAGCAACTGCACACGCTGTATTTCTTTTCTCTTTTTCTCTTGCTTATCATTATCAACTAAAATATTGTTGAATGAAAAGGAATCGAAAGAAAGAAATCGCTTCGTCTGAAGTTAAATCTACAACAGAGCGTTTATCCTTTGTACTGTGGTGTAAACATAGAAGCTATGGAACAATGGTTTCTCCAGTAATGACTCAGAAATGGTTTTACAATGCCGCTCGTGATAATATGGTTACAAGCGGTTATAGTATGCTTTGTTTTGGCACATCTCTTTTAGATGAGATTCGCCTATTGTTTGTTAATTTCTTAACCTTTAGCCAATCTTTAGCCATTTCAACGTCTAAAACATTCACTTGAATTGGGATGTTTTTTTTGTTCTACATCCTGTGAAATGTGTAAGCCTCACTCCCCATTACCCACTACTTCCTGCAGCCCTTTGAACACCGTTTAAGATAAGATTTCATTTTAGATAAGATTCCTTTATGACTCCCACATTAAGAAAGTCGTTAGAGGCAGGCGATGGTTTCCCATCTATCGACCTCCGCTCATCTGTCCAGCCGTTAGATCTGAACTGCATTTGGTCACGTGGGTGTTTCTCTGAGTGGCAGGTGGCAGAATTAGAACGAGTGTGTTGTCGATAATTATTAAAGTACAGTGCAGTATGGTGTAGGTAGGATCCAAGTATCCCAGGGCTCAAAGAAAACTCTAAACTGCTGAAGCCGAAAAGAGCTGGAGAAGTGCTGACTGTCCGGAAGCGGGAGTCGGGTCCAGGCTCCGACAGGCATCTGCAGGGCGCCTGACAGCGTCCAGGCCTCCTGCTAAACACACTGTAAATTCATACGAGCCAGTCAGAGGAGGCAGAAAAAATCATATTCCCCTCGCCAGGCATGGCCTTGAATAGCAATGAAGGTGGCACAGAGAAGTGACGTTACGGTTAATCAGCGCCCACACGCTCACACACTCACACACACACACACACATATACGCGTCCTCCTTCGTCTGCGTGCGTCTAATCACCCTCCTTCAAACAGTCCGATCTGCTCCGGGTTCGCTCCTCCGGGGCGCCGCTCCTCAGGTTCCAGCTCAGAGGTCGGGATGTGAATTATGGAGGATTATCAGAGAGAGAATGATGTGATTTGTCTCCGTCGGGTCGGTGCGCTACAGTGTCATTACGCCTGGAATGAAACACATTTTGAGCCTTGGCCGGAGTTTTCCCCTCCGAGGCTCCAGATGTGGAGGTGAGACTCTGAGAGCTTTGGTCCCAAACAGGACAAGTTCATGTTCTGCTTCATCATAAACTAGGACTACAACGATCAATCTGTTGATTATCTGACCCAATAAACAATGAGTGCATTATTGTCATTCCAGTCTACACTTGTGTATGAGAATGAAACAATGGTCCTGGTCGCAACCAAAAAGTAGACATAATGAATAATAAATAATAAGTAGCAATAAAAATCTGACGAGACAGTCAAGACAATATGAATAATGATGTGCAAATGACATAACAGATACTCAGACTTTGTTCCAAACTTTGTTGAGACCTTGTTTACATTGTCATTATAGTATGTAATAAGAAGAAATGAAATAAGATTGGGTGTGAAATTACAAAAAACAATAAAAAAAAGTTGTGCTGGGCAATTTGCAATAATGCAGATTTATGTGACATGAAAAAAGATGCAAGATGTTAAATGAAATAGTGTAAACTGCATTTACAGTATAGTTCCATCCTCGAGTGGGAAGAGCAGCTCTTCTATTAAATCTGTAAAATAAAATATAAATGTTAGGTGCCTAGTCCACAAATACCTACTTCCAAATTCGTCTTTGAAAAGCTCAGATCGACAATTAGTCGATTTAATTGACTGTTCACCGCAGCTTGTTATAGTAACATAACAACATAAGAGCCTCTATAAACCGTGGATGTGAGACGGCTCACGGCAGGATGAGCATCTGCACGACAAGTCGCCTGTTTTCGCGGATAACTCCACACAAATAAAGCGGAATATTTCCCTCTGCGTGTAAGAGGCTTAGACGCAGATTAGAAGTCGGAGCTGAAGCGGAGCTGCTGCTTCTCCTGCACACGGCGTGGATGTGAATGCGCCTGTGCTGAGATAAGGCTGCTGCTGCAGCCGCATCCAGCCACGACATGTCACGTACTCTACGTCCCGAACCACGGGTGGTGAGTCAGATTCACAAACGTGTGGAAACAGTGGAGTCACTTCGATTCATCATTCATGTCTGTTCTTTACAGTCTCATAGGTGAAGTATGTAAGTAAGTAAGTCATTAAAAAGTAATTCAATTGCCAAGGTTATCTTGTAGCTCTCTAGCGGAAATCAAAATTTCTAGTGTAGTTTTCGTATCTGTTGCTAGTAGCTGCCGTAATTCCCACAGCACCTGAAGGCAGCGTGTACATCAGCTGCCTCATCTCTGGTCTTTCCAGATCCGCTTCACGTCCGATCAGTCACATCAGGGATGTCCTATATTGTAGAGGCAGAGCACTGGATGTGGGAGATCCGTAGCAACAGAGAGGGTTTATGTCCAGCCCAGTATGTCCCCATTCATTTAGATAGCGGTCTGTTTTCCTTGGGCTTTTAGCAGCGATACCAAGATGGCTGCCGAGTGGCAGGGCTTGATTAAATGTGTCATGCACATAAAGTTTGTGAGCGAGACATGGCCCGTTCTGTGGACTAGTGAGGAGACGTATAGTAAAAGCATTTAAAATGTGCTATAAAACAGAGAGATAGCGGCTCAGATGGGATTCAATCTGAGATGAGGCTGCTGCCACTCTCGAGTCAGGAAATAAGCGATTTCGATGATAAAAATGATTGACATGATCGGAATCATTCAGAAATTCCATTTATATCGCCGACCCGTAGACAAATATTGATATTTATGTTCTTCTGTCACTGTTTGTGCTTCATATCTGATGGACGCAGGTGAGGCTCTGCCCTGGTTCCTTCCTGTCGGCTGAGAAACAGGCAGATTCAGAGCCGGCCGTTTCTGGCTCGCCTCGAGAAGGTGGCGTTTCTGTTGCGACCCCTCCTCCTTATGCTCCACGCAGCTTTAATTACATGTGAGTCAGCTTGGCTACCTCCGCGATTCACTTCATTACAGCTCCTTCTCATGCACGCCGCAGCCCTGAGAAGTGTCAGGAACACATTATTACATTTTCTGCACAGGCGCTCAACTTAAAACACACACACACACACACACTCCTGCACACACACGCACACACACGCACTCACGCACAGAGGATCATTTGTGCACTTGAGCGACCAGAATTTTAATGATGCGTCTGTCAGTCAAAATAAATGCCCTCGTTCCTAGAATGAGGGAGATTCTTCGTTTTTTTTATCTACTGAGTAATCACAGAGTGGGATGTTTTTCACATGAATGGAGAAAATCATTTATCTGTTAAACGTGTTCGAGGAGACGGACTCGTTCCTCATTGTTCGCCTCTAACTGCGTAGCCGGGGTGTGCGAACATCACCTAGAAGATGGTTTAACCTTTTTTTTTGTTTCTCTTTTTTTCTGGAAGCTGTGCATCAATGTGTCGTTGTCGGGGCTGCAGCAGCGAGCGGAGTCTTTAAAAGATTCAGGCCATTTGCTTTGCTTGTCATTCATCGTTTAACATTTTGGTTTGTTAGCATTTTCTCTCAGATGATGGCTGTTTTTTTTCTCCTTTTCTTCTTTTTTCTCCACAAGCGGTGCTCATAAAGTGCACAGATTTGCATTTTTTGACCTTTAAGTACAAGCTCTCGATCGTCTGCCATTAGACACAACAAACTCCCTTCGGATTTGTAAGAAAGCAGATGAAGCGAGACGTTTCTCTGTAGCTTTTCCTGCGGCTCTCGCTGCTTTGTGGAGCCTGTTTTTCATGCCTTTTGTGTTCAGTCACAAAAGTAGAATCAGAAAGCTTCTTTATCATTGCATGAACCATACATGCAGTTGTGAACATACATGCAGTTTATGCACGTGCACACACACACACACACGGTCTCTCCTGTATATCCTGTGTTTTTGGGTCGGGCTCAAGACTTGGAAAGAAACAATAACAGTAAATCATAAAAGCAACAGCAGGCGAGTCAGCAGCACAGTGAGAGTGTTGGTGAACAGTGCACAATATAAATATCGCCCATAATGAGAATCCAGAGTATTTATGACCAGTGCGGAGTTTGAGAATTGGACATTATGTCCCACATTTATGGCTTCAGTGACAAGTGTGAAGTCCTGAGATGTTAGGATGCTGCAGAGACTACGGTGGCCGTCAAGGACAAACACTGCAATCGAAGGAATGACGTAGAACCGAAAAAAGTCACACCGCAGACTCCAAAAACACACAAAACCAAAAAAAAAGGCTTGTAAATCCATATTTCAGACTAATACGTTTGTCTAACATTTGGAGCGTCTCAAGTCTGGTCACACGACTGGTCCATCCCTCAGGGCAGAGGCCTGGAGGACTACTGCAGTTTTGAGTGTATAAGCAATCTCTGTCTAGTAGCATTTGCTTTTGGTTTTGGTCTTTTTTTTCTGTATTCGTAGCATTTTTCATCTGCATTTGTCTTGCGTTTTTGTGTGTTTTTGGCTTCGCATCATTTCTGTATTTAAAGTATTGGCCCTTGTCAGCCGCCCGAAGACACAGTCCAGAGAGAGCATTATTTCATTCACGGGTCAAAGGTGAAAGGTTGATTTATTTACTTCCTCAGGGACATTTTGATTGCAGTGAATCAGCTTTAACATTCACATTTATGACCTTTACAAACAGCACAGGCCATGTAACAGGATGTGTGAAGTAACCACAGTGCTCAAACAAATAAAACCATCAGCTCTCAAAGTTTCTTCCCCATGGTAATTTGTGAGACGGCTGCTGGAATAAAACTACTTTTGTATCATGTAGTTTTGCCGGATGCCACCTTGAGCCTCCTGCCTGAGGTGGGAGCCTTAAGTTAATTTTCACTTTTATCAATTTCAATTTTCTTAGACTAGAGTGAAAATTGTGAATCTTCTTTCTTTGGAGGCCAGGTGTTTGCTCTTGCCCACTTCAACCACTTTAAATTGAGAAATATGATCAGTGTTGGGCAATAATCTCCCAAAATGTAATATACTCTATTATAACTAGTTTTTACTAGTGTGCGTGTGACTAGGTACGTCACAGGCTTCATCACGTATGGTGCTGCTGTCTGTTATTAACAACATGGGACGTAAATGAATGAACTTTGAAATGGTTGATTAAAACACCACTTCATTTCAGGTTCATCACTATGCTGTGACATTATAGAGGCTGTAACAGGTATACGGTATTATCACCGAAATGATGATGGCTGCGTAATCGTGCTGCTTTTGTAATGAGTTTCTCTCAACACCACACATAGTTTTTTAATCACTCCCAGGCTCGACTGTGGGTCTTGTTGACAGAAGTTGCTTCACCCCCTTTGGGTTTAATTAAAGCGCGAGCTGAATATTTCCCGGACTGGACCGAGATCCGATCGAATGTCGAACAAAGTAAAATTGTCTTTCGAATTCATTTGCGCTCTCCAACTTTTTTGTCCTCCGCCCCTCCCCCCTCCAACCCTCTCGCTCGCCCTTGACTCCTTCTTCTCTCTCTCTCGATATCTCTCTTTCCTCTCCGTCTCCTCCGTTCCCGGTTCTTCCTCGGCGAGGCCGATGAATTATACGAGGCGGCGCGTATAGATCTGCTGAATCCCACTAATGAGTAGCGTGACCCTGAGGCGGCGCTCCAGCCCGACTCTCCTCCCGGGGGCTGATGGGAAGTAATTTCTCCTTGATTAATCATATCAACAGTAATTGGCTATTGATAGCTCGCTCAGCGCTCGGGGGCCGCTCCCTCGTCTTCCTCCTGCCACCTGACAGACGCCGTTGTCGGGAGCCGTCGCCAGACATCGGCGTTGTGTCTTTGCGGGGCGCGGCGAATGAAAAGCGAGTGCAGAGCGGGCGAGGAGGAGTGTTACTTCCAGCGCCGAGGCTCCGATAGATTTCCCTGAAGGGTTTGCAGACTGTTAAATACCTGGTGTGAGTATTTATCTGAGCCTCTTTAATCAGCAGTTCTCTGGTCCCAGGAAGCCCTGGCTCTGTGTGTGTGTATGTGTGTGGCTTGTTTTGGTTTTCTAACATTTGAGCATCGACTCTGGGACGTAAACACACAGTCTGGCTGGTTTCCTCGACTCTAAATGTATCACCCACTAGAGTCAAAGTCCATTTTCCTCAGCCCCCCCACCTCCTCCCCCCCAAGGACAATGTTTCTGTCACTTCAAACGCCCACATTGACCGGTCCCCCATTTTAGCCTCATTTCATTTTTCCACCTGCTCTCCACCAACTCTCACAGCACACGTTATGTTTCCTTTTCTTTTCTTTTTTTTTTTCCTCAATTAATCTTCCGGCCAGCGACGGGTGGCTAACACACTGGTAATAGAGACATAAATTTCTCCTGAAGGTTCTGAGCCTTACGGGGGAGGATGGATCGGCAGGGATCGATAAAGATGCTGAGCATTCGTTTTAACAAGCGGAAGAGTCAAAAACAGCGGCGGCCATGATGGATTCACTTAGTGGAGTTTGCTAATTATCTCTGGCAATACATGTAAAAATTTATATCTTATAGCATTTTGTTATATATATTGTTACAGTCTAATATGTATATATATATATGTATATATACATATGTGTGTGTGTGTGTGTAGATGAGACATAATGTCTCATGCTTCAACAGGGTTTAGTGCTCCATTGACTCACAGAGTAAATGTGTTGGCTGGATGTTTACTGAGGTCACCTACAGGTGTTACAGCCTGTGTTGATACTGTCACGCATTAACACTAACGCCCCAATTATCTTCACTGTGATAACGAGGGGAAGCAAAGCAGCTGCTCAGACGACAATGACGATGATTACAAATAGAAATCACTCTGAAAAGTTTTCACTGAAAGAAGTTTTAGCCCTTCTGTTGTTTGAAGGTCAAAACTAACCCAAAACTGTGTTTATCAGCACAGAAACTTTTTATTTTTCAACTTGATTTTTTAAAACTTTTTGTACTTTTTCATGACCTGAGCATTAGAAAAAAGATAAACATTTCCTTTATTCATATTTCTATAGAAGCTGTGTACAACTTGACCCAGCAGTTACAGTCAGTTACAGACTCTAAAGGACACAGACAGATACAGTCAAGGAGAGTCTCTTTTTATCATGTAACGTATCATGTAAAACCATGTATAGACATAATCTTTAAGTAACATCACCTTTAAGTAACGTAGAGTAACATTATGTATCTTAAAATCACGCCAAGTAACATTTAGCACGCTTCCTTGTGACACTTGTGATGAAGAAACTCATGATTTTCACACAATATCTGAGGACTTATTCCTTGTGCAAAATAGATTTGGCACTTTAAATTAACTTAAATTGCTTTATTTTTGCTCTCTAGCGAGGGCAGGTTGTTTCTGACCCGGGGGACAAAGAGAGTGGAGACCGAGCTAAAAGTGTCACCTGGAGACTGACAAACAGTCAGATACTGTAACCTGAATAATGCAAGCGTGCGTATAATCTGCTTTGTAAATAATAAATGTTCTGTAACATCAATATGAGCTGCCCGGGGGGGGAGAGCAGGTATGAAAGCAGAGCGTCCGCATTAAAAGAAAGTGATGGCACTGAGATGGTGAGATGGCGTCAAGCATGGAGTCCTCAGGTCCCGTCCTGATTGGTCCGTGCCGTCAGATCCTCCGTCTGGTCCTCCCTCCTTCAAGCGGCCGTGCAGACATCCGGTGGGTGGACCGAGCTGCTGCTGATGCAAACGTCTGCGACAGAACGCAAAGCGACTGTGGAAATTGTTAAAATTGACAGCTGCAACTTCTCCTCCCCTCCCACCCCCGAAATGCAAGAGGCTGCAATTTTGTCTGGGAGGGAACAGAGCTGTCGTTCCCTCCTCTGGGAGGACAAATCAACCTGGTTAGATAAGAATTGTTTTTCCGCATCTTTTTCTGTTTTTTTGACAGCGTCATTCCCTTTATGTGCAATTGTAGGAGTCATTATCGCACATACAGGTGCAGCTCACGTCCACACCTCATCTCAGTGTGTAATTCCCTTTATTTCTGGGTGTGCAGCTCTGAGACTTCATATGTTTGCTGTTTTGTTGTGTGCGCCAACCTCTATTTACCTGGTAGGAAGAATCTGAGACTTCCACCTCTAGCCTCATTCTCCTCGGCTGTCAGTGTTGTGTAATAACAGCAGTGATGGAAACTGAGGCGTGAAACATCAGTTCAGTCCTGAAATCATCTGAGGACACTGATATTCAAGAAAGATGCAGGAAGGAGACGACTCGAGCTGCTTTATAATGGTTTTTCACAGAATAAAAACGACACCTCTTCAGTTTGAAAATGGAGATGCATGTTCAAAACTTTATTTTTTTTCTTACATATTTGATACTACACCTTCTTGCCTGGTCATGTGAATGGTCATGTGACCCTGGGATATCTGGAAATCTGAAAAAAAGCACACACTATCACACTTTTGTGATAATTTTCTGTCAACGAGTCTGAAATAATCCCCTCATGAGAGGCTCAGAATGTGTACTTGAAAGGTTTTCAACATGTTTTTAACAATTTTTTATTGGCGTAATTTTGGTTTTGCGCCTTTCTAGGGGGCGACAGTCTTGTCTCAGTGACCAGGCTGTCTTACAAATCCTCCGAAATGAAGCCTGTCCCCAGCTGCACCATGTTTCACACATGTTCATATTTCTGCCATTTAAAAAAAAAAAGAACAAAAAAAAACAACACGCTCGCCAGCCCATAGCGTTACAATTCAGATTAGCAAATGCATGTAATTGGATTCTGCAGCATGTGCCGAGTCCTTATCGGAGGCTGCATAATGTGGCCGCTCTGCAAAGGGCTGAACTCAGCAGATGGATGGTTGCTGGCTCTTGGCACCTCCTCGCCGCCCGCGAACACGCCTCATTTACGAGTGGAGAGCAGAGCAGCACTTTCTCTTCGGGGCGACTCCCTCTCCTCATTCCCAAATCCACTTTGCGGCGTGAAGAAGAGGCGCGAGATCGATCGGGCGGCATCGCCGAGGTTCATAGTTTCATCCAAGGACAATGTTCCTGCCAGAGGCGGGAAATTATCCCCGATCCCTTCCCCTCGGATTGAACCTGATAATGCTTTTGGTAATCACGCGTTTATTGAATTGTGCTGATACAAGGATAGAGAGAAGTCGTTAGTTGATAATTTAAGAAAATACTTCTGCTGTAATCTGCGCTAATGGAAATTTGTCTTGTGTAATTCCTCGGAGGCTCGGCCTGAAACAGCTTCTAATGCAGGATAAAAAAAAAACGTGACCACAGACACAGATGGAGATGGAAATCATCATCTTCTTTCAGTGTCATGTTGCTTTTTGTGATGAGGTTAGACCAGCGTGTGTCATTGTTGTTGTTATTATCTTAGACTTCTCTTTGGTTTAATTTAACCCTTTGCTCAAATTCACTAGCCTTTAAACTGTGGCCGCTTACAAAGCACATTTGTAATATATAACTTCAATATAGTATTGTGAGTAACGATACATTTTAGAGCAATTAACCCTTCATATCCCGGTTTGTTTGCACAGTGCACTTGTTGGAAGACGACCTAAAAAATGACCATTTTATGTACAAATGGATTTCCTCTCATTCCTCTCTCCAGAATGCTATAAAATAATGGTCTCTGTTAGAGTGCACTAAGGCACCATCCTGTCCTCTCACTTCATTTCCTGTTTCCCTTGTTTGTCACTTTCCCCTGGTCTTGATATTTCCCCTGCCTCGCCCCCCCCCTCACTGCCTTTTGCAGCGTGGTCTCCCTCAGTTCTGGTTTTTGTTTCCATCTTGAGCAGCTCCCTTGTTTTTTGATTAATTACTACTTCACACCTGAGTTACCTCAGTGAGTCCAACCACAACACATACATACATACATGAATACTACATGAAATTACTCTTGAGGCTGAAACTGGATACATGGCATAATGTGGGAGAAAACATTACAGTAAAAAATACACTTTTCAAGTACAGAGTGTGTTAGGTAAAACCATTGTACATCTTTAATTCCTTGTTAGCTACAGTATTAAACCATACAACATAGGTACTGTACAGTAAGTCTTCATGGGTTTCTGCAAGTGGCCACAACAGATACAGCTGGAGGGATATGGTGTATGTTTGATCTAAACCCTTTAGATCTTTGGAAATTTCACACCATTTGCATGCATACGACTAAAATGGTCCAAAAAATGAATAAATAAATAAATGAAAAATGGCCAGCATAGAGCCCCGGGGGAGGGGGGAGTCAGGTCTTACCTGAGACGTGGCTGTGACCAGGTCCTGACATGTGGTGACATTTACAGAGCCTCCATTAAAGGCTCCTCCGCCCGCGGCCGGCCATCACGCCTCAGACGGAGCTGCCTCTGTGCCGAGCGGGAGGACGTCTGACCTCTGAGGCTGCGCTCTGCCTCCGGTCTGAAAAGTGTAGGTCACGCTCCACCAGGTGTCCGACTAAAGATCACTTTGTAGGAGTCACATCGGGCCCGCGGGCGTCATTTCTGCCCCGCTCCCCCACTTTTATTTTTTCATTTTCCGCTTCCTCCACATCCTCCGATAAAGGTCACCCTGCGCCTGCATTTGAATGGCTCCTGAGGAAGTTGCGACGAGGAAGTGAAATGGCTTTTTTCTTATCTGCCACTCGGAGTTCTGGGTGAATGGATCTATCCTGCGGCTCATCTCTCTGTTTTCCCTGGGAAATGAAGCTGCCCAAGTGTCTCCGTGTGTCCGCCGGTGTGGTTAGGAGCGCGAAGGTTGCGCGAAGGTCGCGTAAACACAATTAGGCGGACGACCTGTCTCTGCCGAGCCGAGATGACAAAGGAGCCGTTTGTTGCGTTAAGCGGACGAGGCTCCAGGTGGATGTTTAGTCTGTTTAGGCCGAGGAGGCGCATCATCCCTCCTCACATCCCCAGAGTGACACGAGAGGAGAGACAAACATCGCTCACCTGTCTGGAGGTGTGTGTGTGTGTGTGTGTGTGTGTGTGTGTGTGTGTGTGTGTGTGTGTGTGTGTGTGTGATTTCGTTATTACCAACCTTTGCTAGAGCTTCAACGACTTAACGACTAATCAATAAATGGAGTATTAAGCAACATACAAAGTGAATACAGATATTTGTGAATTAGTATTAGAATATTAGTAGGCGTTTCTTTTATTTTTGAGAATAAGTTCAACAAATTATTCTCAATAAGATCTCTGATCTTAGATTTTTAAATGTGAATATTTTCCGGTTTCTTTCATCTCTGTGACAGAAAATTGAACATAATTTAGGTGAAAACAAACAAAAGTCATTTTAAGACCTTTTCTTGTCTGTGTGTGTCTTGGGAAACATGCATAATCCATTTTCACCACTTCTTCACCATTTTATAAATCAATAGCATGAATCAATAAAAGGAATCGACAGATTCACTGAAATCATTAATTGTTACAGCCCTGAAGCACTGATAGTGTTTGACAACATCTTAAGTCTTGAAGCACTCTAGCACTCTGTGTGAATTAGTGAAGCCAAAAACACCAAAAATATTACATCTAATGAATTCACTCAGCATCTGCAGATGTCCTGTTATACAAATACGCGTCTTATCTCCACTACAGCTTAAAAAAACACATTTATTTGAGGGTGTTGTTAAAGATGCATGTTTACCAAAGGGACTGTAAACAGATAAATGAGCTAATGGGAAACTCACAATAAAGGGACGTGTGGCAGCAGTGGGAGCACACATACCAGAACCAGTGTTATTACTGTAAAGTGGAGATTATTATAATAAAATTAAACCATAATGAGCTCCAGAGTTAACACTGTAATGTTCACATGCTGTACAGTATATGCACATTTGCACGTCTCGCAAATTAATCTCAATTTCTTCTTTTCTTAACGAGCATATGATTGTCATACCATCATTATTTAACTTTTACACACCTTTCAACCTTCACGTCTGAGTCCCGCTCTGATCGACGACCCCGCAAACAGATTACGAGACGTCGACCCCTCAGCGTTTAATTAGCTTTGATAATCGATCTTTATGGGAGCCGATGGACAGCTGAGGTGTGATGGGCGCAGGCGTTCGTTAGCTCTCCCTGAGGAGCAGCGATAACCAACGCGGTTGGTGCCCGGTGTGATTTACTGTGTGTCCGAGTGTGATTTATGCAGCGATTTATGCCATTATCCACCCGCTGGGTCTGCCAGGGAAACCGGGGGGGATGTTCTCCTTCTCCCTCTGTGGATGTGTGTCATCGTTCATCACTGTGCTGCTGCTGCTGAGAGCTGCAGGCACCGTGGTGTTTTGGATTTGCAGATCGAGATCAGAAAGAGGTTGAAAGATACGTCAGTCTACAGTACGTAGACGCTGTCAGGAGGAAAAGAGGAGCAAAGTCTGTCAAAACGAAAACAAACACGTACTCGAACAAGCAGTGCCGCTCAGGTCCATAAAATGCCGCCACATCGACTGTTAAATCCAGCCTGATGCTGTATGTTTTTCTTTTTTTCATCTTTTGAGTGATGAAAGATTTAACACTGTCACAGATTGGATTTGGTAGAGACTGGCTGAAAAATCCAAGGTCAGAGGAGGAAAAGAAATCAACATATTGCTCGTCCGTGTCGCCATCCAGCAGCCAGACTGTCCTTAAAGTGTCGACGAGGCCATTAGAGGGATTGGAAGTTGAGATATACAGGGTCAGAGCAGAGCCATGCTCCTGCAGCTGCTCTATGAACCACTTTTTGTTGTGTTTTCTTTTTTTTTTTACTATTATTTTAATAGTCTGACTCCAGCATGTCTATATATTGGTAGCTGCTCACAGATTATGTTTGCTCGGGCTAAACTTTGCAGAACTTGTCTTGCATGTTCACCTTGAAACTAGAGATTGTGGGTGTGTAGCATCACAGTTAAAAGCTTCTTTGGCTACCAGTTTAACCCTATTGGAGGCTCTGAAATTATTCACTGGAACCAAACATGTTGATATCGTGAGATTATAGACAGATGTTCACCTTGGGGTTTTTTTTGCCAGAGGTTAAACTGCATTTACTCTAATTTTTCAGTGACTTTGGAGTCCTCACCCTCAACTTTTACAAGCTTCAACTCTCATTACTTTGCACATCCATCCATCATCTGCGCAGCCCGACCTGCTCTGGGTCATGTGGGGCTCGTGTCCAAACCAGCAGGTACTGGGAGGAGGAGCAGGTGCTGGAGATGGAGCAGCCACCTGCTGCTGAGACTCTGCAGCTTCTAAGAGAAGGAGACGCCGGAGAGTTATGTTGAGAATATGTTCACACTGCAGATTAGTTTTTTCTCATAAAATAGAGACTTATATCTTATATATTTATGAAAGTCTGGACAGCACCAATCAGACCCAGGACGCTTTCATCTACTTTACATCGTATGTTGTGGCTCCTCCTCCTTCTCCTTCGCTCCACCACTGCTAAAATCTGTTTTTCCCTTTTTCTGCCATTATCATTTCATCATAATGTTGTCAGCTTAGACTGAACAACTCCAACACGAATCCACACGTAGTTGTATGAAGTCACATAAAATCATGTACAGTCACATTAGCTTCCATTTATGTCACGTCTTCCACTCCCACATAAAGAAACTGGATACGATGAGAACTGAACTCTTCTCATTTCTTTTCCCTCCATTGCTCGGGTCAGTTTGTCAACGGGAGCGGTTTTTGTCAATAATGCAGAATAAATGTGCGTGTGATGTGATTGATCCCAGCAGTCCGAGTGATGCGGAGGCATTGAGTCCCTTCAGCTGTGTTTAGACTTTCAGATGATGCTACTTAATTAATCTGGAATCGGTCACCTTCGTTCATTTCCTGCCTCTGACGCCTTCGATTTCTGTTTAGCTTCATTATGTTGCTGCTTTTCTCTCAGACATGAGGGGGCAGGGTGGTGCCTCGAAGCACGCGATGACATCAGCAAAGTTTTCATCACGTCGAGCAGTTCCTCTGAACTTCTTAAAAAACTGATACTAAGAAAAAAGAAATCCAACCGAGAACCTCTGTTTACCAGCTGTGTGTGTGTGTGTGTGTGTGTGTGTGTGTGTG
>CM055198.1:13559418-13656918 GCA_029224185.1 Karalla daura | reverse complement strand
TCAGCAGCCTGGACATCAGCGTTCACTTCATCGCCTTCGCCGCACATAGAAAGTCCTCTGGAGCGGTTTGCCTGGGCGGCTGAGGAGGTGTTTTATGAGGCCGACAGACCCACAACCGACGACTCTGTGCCCCTCCGAACACATGGCCTTTCCATCCACACCTTCCTCCGCCCGCTGCCACTTATGCAACTGTCCTCACACGACTTTACGTAGGTTTAACAACAACCTCAGCCTCGGAGACGGGTTGTTGTCTTTATCATTCATTAGCTGAAGTCAAAGTCGACTTTATATTTGTCTTCTTATGTCTGCAGAGAGAGGGAACCTGTTGCATAGGTGAACTGAAACACATTGTGCAGACCAGTAAATGAATAGAAGCCCAGTAAAAAGTGCATAATTAAAACTACTAATAAGCAGACTAAACAGCACCTTTCTCCATCTGTTCTCATTCATGCTGAGTTCATTCATGCTAATGGGCTACAACATTAAATTTCTCAAAATTGTGACGACAAAAACGTTTTACATGTAGTTTGTTGCAGCTTAATCTATAGTAACATTATGCTGCTGTTTAGATTGTGTTTTTATAAGAAATAAAAGCATCGTATGGCCTCGGCATGGTATGTGAACCAGTCTGTACCAGTCTGTACCGGTCTAAGCACTGGTCCAGCTGTTTCTTCAAGTTACTCAGGCTGAATTCTTCATGGTTCTAGAAAGTTTTGTGAGTTTGGTGAATTAAATTGCATCTCAATTTCAGGTTTAATGAAATATTGTTAAGGACTATTTGTTAAGGTAAAGTCTAATTGGATTTTCCCCAAGAACAGATTCAACTTTTTTCCATTGACCTAGAAAAAAAAGCACTTTCAGAGCAGGTTGTGACAGTAAATAAATGAGTTTAAATTCTCCTAAACTGAAAAAAATCTGTCTTTAGAAAGGGTATATTTTCATTTCAGATTCTCAAATGTAGATCCTCAAACACTCATGACACCATCTTGGAATATATGACAAAGGTCGAAGTATAAGAAACCATTGGGGATTTAAAGCTGTTTTCACTGTTTTCGCTTGTTTTTTTACCTCTTACATCTTTTGTTTCACAGCCATTAGGCAGGAGTCAGAGCGCACCCAGTGAATTTCAAAACAAGAAAACAAGATTAAAACTTAAACTCATAAAACAAAGTGGAACTCAGTGAGATGTCAGATAGAGCTGCTAATCAGTGACCTTGGCTATAGTTTATTTCTACAAGACAACAGCGGGTATAAAACCACTGAAAGGTTGTTTTTAAGATGTTGTTGTTACTTTCGCATTGCTCACTGCTGCAGCAGAGATGTTGCGGTGCATTTTAAGGGATCCGGACTGATCAGGGAAAGAGGAAGAGGAGGAGGAGGAGAAACCTAAAGTTCATATCCCAGAGAAAGAAGATGCCTTTCTCATTGTCTGCCAGGCTGTGGTCGGACCAGGTGTCTGCGAGGTGAAACGGACAGAGAAAGAGACATTTGTTCTGGTCCAGCGCGATTTAAGAGTCAATCCGTCTGCGGTTGGTTTGTGGAGTAACAGCTCCACGTTCATCCAGCGCCCAGTTACGTAACGCACGGTAATTTTTTTTTTAGATAATCCACTTGGCCAACGATCACTTCCCGTTAGGTTTTATGTGAAGCGCGAGTCTGGAATAGTGGTTTTGAAGCAGCGATTGCCAGCTAATGACAGTCTGCGCGCCTCAGCCAAGAACGGTGCAACACGCTCTGCCCTACTTTTCCACACTGCGTTTTCTTTGGAACGGCAGTCAAGGAGCATTTTTGATGACTTCAGTGCTTCTTGAATCGAGAGTTAAAAATAGAGCGTTGAAGCCGCGTGGCTGCAGGTCAGCGGCCCCAGCTCCTCTAATTACCGAAAAAAAACCCATCTCAGCAGCTCGACGGCCCGTCGACCTGCTGCAGGGGGGACGAGTCGGCGCCGGAGGACGATTCAACCAGAAAATGATCCGGGAGCCGAGGCTGCCCAGATCTCTATTTAATGTCCCTGAGTTTGACATGCTGTCGATTGCTGGTTCCCTCATATCTTCTGTCTGTAAAGCAGGGTTTTATGGAGACAAAGGACTGATGGTGTTTAAGTGGGCTTAGCGGGAATGCATGAAGCCGGTCCCGCCACCATCTGCACAACGGGGAGAGAGAAAACTCCAGCACACTCTCAGAAAAACCACAGAAGTTGACCTGGAAAAGAGTAAACTCCCCAAGAGTTTGAGGGAAAACAGAGCGTTCAGACTCTCAGAACTGCAGACAGGTTGTATCAGACTTGAGTTTAAATAATGGATTCGTAGACAAAAGCCCCATTTCTTTATAAATGCCAGGCCAGGTGTAAAGTTGGAGCAGAGGTGACTTCATCCGGGGTGATACAGAAAGCTGGAGACAACACAGACACGGCCTCCTCTCACAGGGGTGGTGCAGAAGTTGAACTCGTGTCCAGCAGCATTGATCGTAATATCTGAACAATCCATGATATATTTGGGGGTTTTCTAGCCTGTACAGGTCACTGGTTCACCATAGGGTACGAACACAAACACAAACACACATTTCAAGAGTCTCCAACCGGCTGTTCACTAAATGTGAAGTTGCACCTCGCCTCTGGTTTGTTTTCTCTCCCAACTACAGTGGAAAACTCAAAACAGACATGAATGCAGACATTCAACTGCATTTTTATAGTATGAGCAATATTTCTACAATTCCTATGACTATTATATTATGGAAATACCATGCCATAAGATAGATGAATGTCCATTATTGTTTCATTGGATATTTTAATGTATTTTATTATTATTTCTTATTATTCTTCACTGAGGGTAACTGGTTATGTCATGTGTAAATGTGAATGTGAAGCTTCATCACAGTTTTGTGATAATATTGTGTTATCACACATCTGAAAAACCAACATCAGGTATTTTTGAAATGTAAACACAGATGTTCAGATTTTGACCATCATCTTTTTCTTTTCTTTCTTTTTCCAGTTCACCCGTCCAAGAAGAACCGTCAGACGTGCGTGAGGAAGAGCCTGATCTGCGCCTTCGCCATGGCCTTCATCATCAGCGTCATGCTCATCGCAGCCAATCAGATGCTGAGGAACGGCATGGAGTAGCCACGCCCACTGTGAGCAAGAGGATCTGGAGGAGGAGGAGGAGGAGGGGGATGAGGAGAAGAATGATGAGGAGGAGGAGGAGGAGGAGCCAGCCTGCATGTGCATGCCTGTGGGTGAGGTCGCATCATACAGGACGACAGGAAAAGAAACTGCAAACAGGGAGCGACACAACACAGACAAATAATCAGCGACGGAATCAGAAAATTTCACTCTCAGTTTCTCTCGAGCGAGCGCCAGCTCCAGCGCCGCTCCAACGCGACGTCCAACCAGCATGAGGAGTCGTGCCAGACTCCTCCCCCTTTACTCTGACAGGGACTCTCAAGGGCTGACATCACACATGAAACTTTGTCCTGTCTGTTTCCCTGATGTACAAACACACGTACACACACACACACACACACACATACTACACACACCTACACACACACAGACTGAAAACAAAGAGTGCGGAAGTTCAGAGCTGCTCCAGCAGATGTGATGTGACGTAATTAAGTGGAATGGTTGCCCTCCTGTGACACTTCCTATAGGGATGCTGTGTATGGACTCAGGCAGAGGGGACGTGTGTGTGTGTGTATGTGTGCGTGTGTGTGTGTGTGTGTGTGTGTGTGTGTGTGTGTGGGGCCACAGCTCCCAGAGCTCTCATGGTGCTACGATGCCTCAGCTCTGCTCCGAGCTGCTGGCATCAGTTCACGGGCCCCGCAGATGTTTAACGGTACCAGATGTTTTGCTCTGGAGTGTGAAGGAGACGTTTTTCTGAGTCGCGTTCAAGGAAAACAAAACCGCCCTGTCACCGCTCCGTTACATAAAGTTATTTCGAGCGGTGATTTAATACAACTTTTGGGGGTTTACGACTCAAAACTCTCTCCCTCTCACTCCCTCCCCCCTCCCTCATCTTCTTCTGCCTCAGTTGGTGATTTTTGACGTCAATTTTCCATGGTGGGTGTTAAAGTGGAGGTGGTGAGAGTGTTGGATTGAGTCTAACCTTTAGAGCAGTCTCCCTATACATATACATACATATATATATACATATATATACATATATGTGTGTATATATGTCTGGGGAATGGGGAAATTTTGAATTCTATCTAATCTATACATACAAAGATATAGATCTCCTCTTATATATATATATATATATAGAGAGAGAGAGAGAGAGAGAGAAATTTCTCCATTGGGGGATGAGTAAAGGCTTATTCTATTTTATTCTGTTCTATTCCCGTCATATTGTAGAGTGGATTGTCCTCCTTGTCCGCGTTCATCTGTCACAGAATTTGAGTCAATTTTGCAAATAAGATTTCAAGATTAATGGCTGTCATTACGAGACCTTGATCGTTATTCCACACAACAGGTTTTTGCCATTTTCACAATTATGAAAATGGCAAAAACCTGTTTTCTGTGCAGATGCCTGATCTGAAATCTTTTTTTTTCTCATTTAGTCTCAGAAACATTAAAAAAAAAAAAAAAAATCAAACAAAACATGTGGACTCGCTGGTGGCAGCTCTGAACTCCCGCGCTCCTTCCTCTCTCTTCATCTCTTCAGACACACTATCAGTATCAAGTGCATGCGATCAAACTGTCCACTGTAAATACTGTGCCCCCCACCCTACCCCCACCCCCACCCCCCCACACATCCACAGTGTCTCCAGTGTCTGTTGAAGGTGTTCGATATCTGTGTCCGTGCATGACTCTGCTCCCTCGGGCACAGAGGTGCAGGGAGGGAGCTGGACAGGCTGGAGGTCCTCTCTGCTTCCTCTCCACCCTCTTGCCAAAGCCATAGAACTCTGCAGAGGTGAAACCAACAACAAAACATCACAGACGCCTGCTTTACTTTCCTTTTCTTTGTCTCCTCCCACATCGAGACACAAACTGAATGAAATCTGTCTCATCCTGTGGGATTTGTTTTCTTCCTGTCATTGTTGTTGTTGTTTTTTTTTGTTGCACTGAGCCTGTCATCCATTCCAATTAGACAACAAGGAGAAGGTTGTTGTAGCCATGTGCAAGAGTGCCACCTAGAGGTGGAGCAAAGACCTGCTGCTGTGCTCCTCCTCGCCCTCCTCGCACCATGGGAATGTGATGCCAGGCAGAGACTCTCACACAGGATCATCTCACCTTGTCCCGATCTTTAATGTTCCAATAAGAGGATTTTTATGTGTAACGTAATAGTTTGATCTACCGTCACTGCAGGCAGAGCAGCACCTGTGAGTGGACACGTATTTAAACGCAGCGTATTTATAGGAATAGATTTCTTGCCTATGGCAGAAAAAGTCCTCTTGAACCTGTGAAAGGTTTCAGTCACAGATGATTGCGTTTTGGACACTGACTACTTTACTTTTGAGGTCTACAAAACCTTTGTAGGTCACACTGTTTGTTCGTTTGATTGGGGAAAGTCATTGAATAGAATAAGTTTTGTTTTCTTTGGTTTTTCAATCTGTTTTTACTTTCAGTATCAGTGGGAAAAGTCCATAGGGAAGTCACTGCTGCCATGCAGTGGTCAACTGGAAAACTGTTGCATCATTTATTTGTTCTCTTAGAACAACTTTGCCTTTTAGACCGCATTTTTCATTATTTTTATTATTATTATTTGCAGAATTTTATTTGAAGGAAAGGGGATGGGGGTTGAGTTACGGCTTCTGTGGTTACATCCACGCTGCAGAGCGGTCGCATGTGTCCCATTGCTGACGTCTTATTTTGAAGGGGAAACCTCAGTGTCTCTTCAGTAGCATGGTGTGTTTTTGTTACCTAACTTTGTACATAGCTACTAAGACAGCATATCTATTAGACAAGCACACACTATACGAACTTTGCATGTGCAATATTTAAACATGTAGACTAGAGAGAGAGAGAGACTTTCAGTTGTACTATTTATTAGAGGCATAATAATTATGGATTATTGTAAATACATAAATCTGTACAAAAGTCAAAGGATTGAGGCAATAAAACTGTGTTTTTTAGATATAGAGCCTCATGTTTTATTTTCCACTTTGCTTGTTGGGACGTGGAGTCGTAGAGATCAAATCAAATCTTCTCACATTATTCAGCAAGCTTTTCTCCACAGGTTGATACAAACCCAGCTGTCACACTCCGACTGGGTGAGCATTGAGGATAATATCTGCTCTCTCTATCCATCAATCATGTTGCCTGTGCATGGCAAACACAGAAAAGTGAAGATGTGTAGAACATGTAGAACTACAATATCAGCCATCAATATAAACTGTCATATTTTGTAAAGAAAATGCAGTGTGCAAGAGTGTGGATTCATGACCACCACAAGAGGGCAGCATTCCCTATTCCAATGCAGATATCTATGAATCTCATGGGGTAGGGTACCAGTTACATTTGTGCTGTTTTCACTTGAGTGAAGGTGTTTCTTTTTCTCTCTCTCTCTCTCTCTACAGTGTGCCAACTTATCTGAAATCATTGCATCACATGTACATTCATTACTGCCTCCAGACAGTGCTCAAGGTGTAAGAAGAGTAATACATTGGGGGATTTTATCATATGGGGACAGATTAAGACTAATAACTGTGCACCCTTCAGATTATTGCTAAATGCAAACACATCAGGAACGGTCAGACCTTGGCATTTATCTGTTAGTTGTTCATTTACAGTAAAGATATGATTAAAATATTAAATAATAGTAAGAAAGAAAAAAGCTTTTATGACTTTTGCTCAATTAGGCTAAAATTGAATATCCAGTGTTAAAACTATGACCACATTCACTGATAAAATGAAAAGGAGGGATGAAAAGGGGGGATGGACTTGACCATTTTTATCTCAGGGAGATGTGAGCTGTGACCTCACAGCTGCAGCGAGTTGCTCATGTGATGATTGTAAGTCCTGAAGTTGTGTTTTAATAACCCGGGAGCATCGGTTTCTGGTCTGGTGCACAGCCACAGACGGACGTCAGGCGCCGGGGCTCGGGCAGGGCTCTGTGCTGCAGGAACACTGACCCACAGTCAGTAACAAACAGAGACATATGGCACAAAACGATGATGCAGCCTGCGTGTCCTGTGGTCACAGCAGCTCGTCTAATCTGCTCACGACCCAAACTGTGTCGCCTCCGATGACTTCACTCTCGCTGGTGTACTGTCAGGTTGTTGTTTTCCTTTAAAGCGATGATCTAAAATAATCATCCTCACATATTAAAATCAAAGTGGGCACTTCTCCGTCGCTGCAGGATCGCACAGCTCATTTTAACAACAAGGGCGTATTAGCCTCATTTGATCCGTCTGCCCTTGGTTATTTACGCCGACTGTTCGCTGTCATTCCACAGGATTTTTTTTTTTTAACAACATACGTTAATCCCATTTAATGCCGGGAGACGGGCGGGCCTGTCATTAAAGAGTCTGATCAGCGCTCAGTGTTGTGTTAACATGCAGGCTCTGTCCTCCAGAGCCACCTCATCCTCTGCCGCTCTTCTCAGAGCGAGACACAGGCCCTTGTGCTCCCAGCAGGCTCCTCCTGTTTCATTTACATCTTAAGCGTTTTCACTAATGCTCCATCCGGAGAACGCCGCCTTCAAGGACAAGTTTCACACTAACGCACTGCTACTTCAGACCTGGATCCACAACTTCAACCCCATTTATAGCAGGAATTAGGGTATCTTTAGAGCCAGGCCAGGACCTGGCCGCCTCAGAGGATGTGCACTTTTTTTTTTTTTTGGCGTCCCACTATTTTTTGATGTGATTAAACTATTCATAAGCCAAGTTGCTGCTCACAGTTGCACCAGATGTCATGCAGCAGAGTGTAAAATCTCTTTTGAAGTCGTCTATTTTTAGAGACGATTTTTAAAAGGGCAAATCTCGCAGTATGAGAAAACATTTGGACCGGGACCATGCAAATGGATGGAGCGGTTAAAAAGCAAGTGTTCCCACGTGGCCATGCTAACGGTGCAGTCAGGAAAAACAGGTACAAGGAAAAAAAAAACACTCAAATATGACACAAATGTGAATATTGGTCAGTTCCATCTACAAAAAAAACTGTACCAGTTCGACCATATGTAAATCATAACAAACAGATCCTCTGAGGATCTTCGGAGAGAGCAGCCGTGCAAAACCCAGAAAACCAGTTGTTTATTGGAAGACAATCTTGGGAGCAAAACAAAAAACAAAAAAAAACCCCAACCGATAACATTGAATTAATCCGATTACATGACATCATATACATTTCAATACATTAACAACAGCAGCCTCAGAGGCTTCCAGCATTTCTGCACTTTTCCATCTCGGCCTCATGGAGTCTGAAAGTGCTTCAGGCTGCAGCCTGTTCGCAGGCGTTGTGGCACTCAGCAGGTACGTAACAGAACGAGTCCACTCTCTGTCCCCCCGTGTGCATACAGACTGTGCTTACAGTCATGCTACAAGATGTAGGCTACTGCATTTGGTGCCATCGAATGATCTTGAGTAAAAAAATAGAATAAAATCAAATAAAACGCAACCACCACGTTAATCTGTGATTCAGCCCAGAAGCCCCGCCCCCTCCCACCTCAGCAATGTGATTCAGTCAATAGATAACGTACAATAACTGCAAATAAAAGCCTCCGACACATCAAGTAGTATTTATTGTTAATGCCTTTTCCTGAAATTAAAAATATTTACAGTGTTCAGGCTTTGCTGGAAAGCAAATGAAAATAACATCTGGCTGTCGATGTTTCATGTGCTGTTAAACTGGACGCCTGATAGCGAACTGAGCAAAACACTCAGTCCCGTTTCGCTTTTTTTCTTCATCTTAAAAAGGTGCAGAGGGAAATGACGCAGAACACTTTAGAGGATGAAGACTGGAACTTTTTTTTTTTCTTTTCCTCCCACGTAAGACAAAACACAGTTTTGGCTGATTCTTAAATCCATCCTTATAAACCTAAAGACAGCTGAAGAGAAGTGGCACACACGCACACACACACAGGAGTCATGGCAACATCACAATGAAAGTTGAGACAGAAACAGTCCTCATGCTTCACTTGCATCGTGTTTAACGTCCTGTCTACATGTATAAAAAAAAAAGAAAAAGAAAGTTTGTTTGCACAGCTCGATGTCCACAGCTCTGAGGTTCCTGGGGCTCGAGCCACAGCTTCTCACACACCGGTGTGTGTGAGTCTGGGTGTGTGTGTCTGTGCTCTACTGCTTCATGGTGTTCTTGATGGTCCACCTCTGGCCGGAGCAGGGCTGCAGCACCAGCAGGTGGCCAAAGTAAACGTTGGCCGGCACCACCTCCAGGCAGCGTCCCGTAGCTCGGTTTATGATGGATTCGTTCTGGAGGAGCAGAGAGAAAGAGGCGGGGCCTGGTTTTAGTTTCACTGTAACACAACGAGAGAAAGGCTTCGTCTCCTCGAGTATTAATTCATGTTTTCACTTTATAGAAGTAAAGAAGGAGACGCCTCAACGGGTTCCTGCTGGATCGATGTGACAGGAAGTCTGCGTGAGTTCTTTCTGTCAGGGCAAATCCAGCTTAAAAGCTTTGAGGTGGAACTGGAAAACTTTGGGATTTTTGTCATTACTGTGTTTTCTATTGCAGCGCTTGTCTCTTTTTTTAACAACACTTCAACACTTTTCAACCAAGGCCATGATCAGCGCTACATTAAGAAGCAATCTTCTTGTTAACACTGAAGATCTTTGTTTGACAAATTGTCTCTAAAAGTCTCCTGAAATAATCCACCAAGCAAGGATTTAGGGTTAAAATATAAATACAAATATAAAGCTTCACTCCAACCATCTTTATGTACCATTCATTTTGAAAATATCTTCATAAACACACCATTGTTTCCGGAAATATCTGTGTGCGACACACAAATCCATTGAAAACGGTTCAAAACACTGTAGTACATCTACTTGGCCTGTATGTGGCGCAGTGGAAACTCCATGCCACTATATCAGAGCAGGAAAGAAGCATGGAGCATGTTTATAAAGCTACTGTATACCACTATTGTTGTTGATATGTTAGGTCCTGCTATGGTTGCTAGGGTCCAGTTATGGTTGCTAGGGTCCAGCTGTGGTTGCTAGGGCTACTGATTAGATAGGCGTGGCTATGACATCATCCTCTTTCTAAAGATTTGTCTGGGGTGTCGCCATGAATTCAGCGGGTCAGCGTTTTTCTGGTTTTCTCACTCAATACAAAAAAATTCACAAAACATGCCATATTTGTCTCACTTAAAACGCCATTTCTATGTGGACTGAACATTGTATAGACAAAAACCTTACAATGAATAATGATTTTTTCAGTAGTTTGGCTGGTGATGGGACCCTTTTTTGAAGCAACAACGCAAGAGCAACAAGAGGGCAACGTCCACAATTCCCCCTCCCCTTACCAGCTTGCCATTTTGGATGGTTATCAGCAAGTAAACAAACCATGGGAAGATGACTGGGAACCATATAGAGGAAAACTGAGCAGAGATGCCAGGGAGAGGTACATGACTAGGTTGGTCACTTAAGACAACATCAATCCATACGACCTCATGTAAATTCATGAAATGCATGAAAGCAATTATTGTTTGCCGCCCCTGACCTGGGAGAAGTGCCACGTCTTCTGCTTGACGTTGGACACTTTGTCACAGTTGAGGAGTTGCGGTATGTTGTTGATCTGGTCGTCGACCACGCAGCGCGTTTCCTCCCCAGTGCTGCCCAGAGGTCCCAAGTACAACTGCCCCTCCCGGGTGTAACGTCCCAGCTGGAGAAGAAACATGGAGACTCGTAAACACACTGAACTCACAGATTAAACTGTGGCGGGTTGCCAGTATGGAATGCCATTGGTTTCCATTGGTATGGAATGCTTTGCCTACCCTGCAAAAAAATACAATTTTAAGAGACTTCAAAGTGGGGAAACAGCTTTATTACAATTTAACAGAACAGATACAATAACTATGGTCAGTAGACTAGAAATGTTACAATGACCCAATATCCAGATTTGATATCCAGATATATCCACCAACACATCATTGTTGTGATATACAGGGCTTGGCAGCCCCACTATGACTATAAATGGCAGAGAAAGAGAAAGATCCAGTGATTGCTGTCCCTGATGCTTTTTTCCTTTCTTGTCAGTTCTCGTTTTAGCAACAGCACCCCTAGTGGCATTCACAAGTGAGGTGTGAAAGCAACCTGAACTAAATGAAGGTGTGAACTTTTTTCACCACCTCTGTCCTAACTGGACCCAAGTCCTGGACTATCTTGATGTGAAAGCGCCTTTTTTATTAGTCAACCAATTACCACTGTGATCTAGGAATAGACTCTTTTGAGTTTTAGCACAAAAAAGTACAACACAGAAACATGTGGATTTAGAGCATTTAGAGCATTTAGAGTTTGGTCAGTGTGAGGAGCTGTACCTGAGGTCCCCAGCCATGGCAGGGGTGCAGCGTCGCTGTGTGGTTCTCTTTCACCCCCTGATCCAGACACAGGTGGCTGGCTTTAGAGTTACGGACCTGGAATTAAAGAAGAAGAAGTTTTCATAATTCTATCCCCAACAGAACATTGTCACTGTGAGTGTTTCATTATATGAGTAAGATCAAGATTTCCAGCACCTCAGAACAGACAAAACAATTATCACTTAACCGTTATAATGATACAGCTCAGTATGTCCTCTGGGTGCTCTCTACTTTAGTTATTTTCTTTCCACCTCCACAAGATTTTATTTTTCTCCCTCTTCTTTCACTGCATCTGGTTTCTTAAGTATTATCCCTCGGCTTCGCAGCTGACTCACCTCGCCATAGAACACCGTGTTGTTGTACCTCCTCATCTCTGGGTAAACGTTGTTGAGGTACCACTCAAAGCTTTTACACTGGAGACTCTTCCTCAGCGCAACCCTCTGAGAAATGTCTCCGTAATCAATACCGTGGTTCTGCAGGAGCACAGGGAGAGATTATGTCCACACGAATGGTTTTATAGCAAAAACAGTGGAAATGGTCAATGCTTGTTTCACAAAGGCCAAGATAAGGTCTTTAAATGCCTTTTTTTGTCATCAACTCAACAATATCTCTGTCAGAGGGTAAAGAAATGAAGAAAATATTCACATATGAGAAACACAGATCTGAGAATTTTTTATGTAATTTCTGAAAAAAAAATATATATATATATATAGAAAATGCTTTAAATGCTTAAATAAATGATTAAAATAATTGTCAATATTGGAAATAACCTTTTAATAATAAACTTTTTAATAATAAAAGTCTTTTCTAGTCAGTCTAGTCAGGGCTCTGCCTCACCTCCATGGGGATGTTCCAGGCCAGGTACACGTTGGACTTGTACTCGTCCATCCAGACCTCAGCAACTCGGAGGGCGTTCCTCCGCGTGTGGAAGGCGATGTTGCTGTGGTACGGCTTCTTCACACGGGCGATGTGAGCGACTCGAGAACAGGGCAGCACCTCCATACTGCCCCCACACAGCCACACCTGCAGGAGGAGAACGCTCTGATTAATCCATCCATCCATGCATTCATCTATGTACAGTATCGGCCCATCTATGCATCCATTTGCCCATTCATTATCTATCCCCTGACCCATCCATCCATCCATCCATCCATCTATGCTTCCATCCATCTGTCTATTCATTCATCCATCCATCTATTGGCCTCTCCATTCATCAGTCTATCCATCCATCTAAGCATGCATCCATCTATCCATCCGTTCATCTGTCTATCCATACATCCACCCAATGGTCCATCCATTCATCCATCCATCCATCAATCGTCCATCTACCCATTGGTCCATCCATCCATCCATCCGTCCATGCATCATCCATCCATCCATCAGTCCATCAACCCATTGGTCCATACAGCCATCCATCTACAATCCATTCATCCATCAGTCCATGCATCGTCCATTCATTCATTGTATTAATTTCTGCAAAATTAGTATTGTTATATGTCTGCATGACTGTACAATATGTATTGTGCTGATATTTTATGTCGCTTCAATTCAGATTCATCTCCTCAAAATTCAAAATTTACACACCAATTTGGACGTGACAAACTCTTCTAGGGTGCACAGCACCTGCTGTATGTCTTTGGCCTGGAATTTGTTGTTCAACAAAGCCGAGGTAGAATCGGTTTCTCACTTTAGATCTCCTTTAAATCAGGTTGAAAGCTATATTTCTCTGATCCAGCACCGGAAAAGTGCTTCCGGTGCCTTTCGGCAAGAAAAGAAGACAATCACCCGCAGAGCAACAACTGAGTCTGAGCTCTCTGAAGAGACACAGCGACACGCTCCCCAACCTTCCCGCTCTGCGTGACCTATTTCTGTGCGTTGGCCTGCTGTGAGCTGCACACGCGGGGCTGCTCCTGCAGGACTCCTAATGGGGTCTCATTTATCAGCGGCGCCACGCTGCGGTGGCCACTGCTCCATTTAAAACCTACAGGAGTAAAAAGGAGAAGTGGGTGACACACAAACCCTGATGCCCAGTTCGATGTTCTCCCCTCCGTACACGTCCATCCCCGAGTCGAGCAGCCCCAGCTCGCCAAAGTAGTCGCGGTTGGCTACGAAGGAGCAGCCGATCATGGCCGGAGTCCTGAGAGGACAAAAACAAAACGAGAATATGAAGCACAGAATATTCCCCATCTGCAGATTTGGTGTCGGGAACTGTTTAAGGCCTGTTATGGCAGGCGGATATAAAGATGCACATTTAATATGTGTGTGTATGTTTGAAAAGATGGAAATCTGATTCAATGCAAATGTTTATGTGGATGATTTTAACTGTTTAATCAATGACAATAATATTAGTAATATCCCAATATCCCATAATCACCATCATTATTATTATAAGTATCCTTATTATATATATCTACACTTTGTTATGTGTTATATCCAGCTACTGCTGCTTATTATTATTATTAAGAGTGCATGTTTTTGTTGTGTGACTGTGGCTACAGGACAGAATAATTTCCCTCCTTTTTGGGATAAAAGTTCTTATCTTATCTTATCTTCTCATTTGTTCCTCATTATTTCTCAAGAGAATCCCTAAATAAAACTTCATTTTAAGAACACAAACATAAAAAACTGCTTCTGCTGAATATACTGATATTTTAATTACACCTGGGATGGAGCGATACTGTAAATGAGCCTGTGTGTTTGCATATGCAAATGTGGATATGAATCTGCATGTTTGCAAATGCATTTTGTTGTTCATGCTGCATATATATGTGTGTGTGCGTCTGTCTGAGTGTGTGTGCTTGCCTGATGGGAGCAGACACGTCTCCCTCGTCCCACCACTGTTTGGGTGGGTTGATGTACATGCACCACAGCTCCCAGTTGTAGCCGTGGCCCGAGTTCTCGTAGCGCTCCACCTCGAACGTGTCGTGCTTGATGTTATCGATGGAGGGCAGAATGATCCTTTTGTGGTCCTCTTTTATTCTGGCCAGGACCGGCTCAGCCCTGGGGGCACACAGACACATGTATAAAGGCACACGTGTGTACGCAGTCTACAAACACGAGCTGCTCTTAAGCTCTCCTCGTGCTCACCCACTTCAGTCAGTTAGAAAGTCCCTCAAGTTGTACTGACTTTATTACAAATTCTATTTGATTCGGCTCAGTGCAGCTCTGGGGGCCATGTGTCTATTTATGCTGAGTGAACTGGGTTGTGTACACACTCTAAAGTACACACTGAGCTGGAAAAGGAAGAAGAGACCCACCAAAAGGTGTCAATGGAATGCGGGAGGCGTTAACGCTTCGGCCAGATCAGTTTATCTGGGCACCGAGTCCTTCATGAAGAAGCTTCTTGAGCGATGGTGCTTTACGTGTTCTTGCATGCCCTGCGGTATCTTTTGATCCTGATTGTTCCTGCTCTACCTTCCTCAGCTTATCTTAAAACTTCTCAGGTGTGAAATTACTTCTTGCATTTTGCCTTTAACCCACCTCTGCCATCCTGTCTTCTCCCTTTCCCGAGACAACGACAAACACAAACTCTCGACAGTGGGAGTCAGATCCTCACCAGGACGGAGTGAACTCCACGTGGGCGTCGAAGAAGCCCGTCACCTCGGCGGTCGCTGCCTTCCAGCCCTCGATCCGGGCTCGGATCAGACCCTCCCTCTTCTGGTTTCTAACGATCTTCACCAGGCCGGGGTAGCGCTTGTTCACGTACTCCTCCAGGGGTCCTTTCAGCTGCTCTGCAGGTCACAACAACGCAGGCATCCCTGCCTTTTAATAATGCAACTCAGTCAACAAAGCTTAATGAGGCAGGGTATCTGCAGGAACCCTTCAGTAAATAGTTGTTGGTTATTTTATCAGTCGATTAACCAATCAGTTGTTGCAGGTTTAATCTGAGTTGAATGCAAGTGAGTCCACGGGCTGATTGGGGAATTCTTAATTTTCTGTTCTTCTAAAGTTTATATCAACAGGGGGAAAAATCTTTCAAGTAGATCCTGAAGCGTTCACCCTTTAGAAAGTGGTCCATCAGTGTTGGACTGACGGAGACATAAACAGCCCGCACAAAGCTGCACCATAAACACAGTGACCTCCCTCTCTCTCTCTCTCTCTCTCTCTCTCTCTCTCTCTCTCTTTCACACACACACACACACACTCACACACACACACACACACACACACACACACACACACACACACGCTCACACAGATGACATATAAATCTGTTCTCAGCTCCCTGTGGTGCTGTTCTGAGCCCTGACAGACTCCTCCCAGCATCATGCACGGCGGCTCCACCTCCGATCAAATCATGGAGCAGGTTTGCACAAGAAAATTCAGAAAATGGAATTTAATTTCGAGTTATTTGAAGAAGGAGACGAATTAAGAAGATTAGTTATACGAAATATATAAAACAGTCATGTATGGAATATACTGTAAAGCATGATTCTGGAAAACACCAAAATTATCAATTGGAATTTTGTGGAATTTCCATTCTACTTCCTACGATTCTAGTCTCACCTGCAATTCTACTTCCTGTCTGCAACCTCAATTCCAGTTCCAGATTCATGCAATTGAATTGAAATTTGATAAACACTTTCAATTAAGTTTGTCCACAAATTTTTCACAAACCTGCCTTGAAAAATCCTCAACACTCGCAAAACCATCTTCATCTGTATCACGCCCAAATTTACACACACACACACATAGACACACCACCTTAAAATTCCCCCAAAACAAAAACATGCCCTCCTCATCCTGCGGCTTGCATTCCTTGTGCCCTAAGTGTTTTGTGTTTTCGATCTTAACTTTCTCCTTCTTTCTCATTTCTCTCTCAATAACACACTCTTCCTCACTAACTTATTTCCCATGCTGTCATCTCTCCCTCTTTCTCTCTCTTACACACACAAATCGCATCGACCACACACACTCAGGTGTGCGTACAATGAGATCATGCGATCCCAGGGCTTTCTGAGTGTTTTCTGTCTGTTTATCTCTTTGAGCCACATATGGTTGTTGTTCCACAGTGGCGCTGCCTCTGAGTCTGAGCCGATCCCACAAACTGCATCCTGCTGTGAAAAATCACAAATAACAGCAAAAGCGCATTAATCTGTAACAACTGTTTATGGGCTGAAACTCTGCCTGCCTGTTTATGTTTTCTCTTCCCAAATAACATCTCCAGTATCCAATGTTTCTTGTTCCATTTGGCATTCTTATCGTGCTGTGTAACAACTATAGTTTCACATACTCTCGCTATGCAATAAATTACTAGTGTTTCGTCTGTCAGTGTTCTTACCAGAGCTTTAACCACTGTTTTTTTGCCATGTTTTGCTTTAATTTGCACTATTTAGCATCACTTCTGCTCTACTTGTACAGTATTTTAACACTAATTTCAGTACTATCCCACTGTTTCGTTTTGTCATTTTACATCTGATGATATTTCTTTATATTCTTCTTATATTGCACATTGGAACAATGTAAATCAAAATCCTGATAAAGAGCAGTCTAAGTCTTAATTTAGGTCTCTTAAAATCGTAGATGCAATGTCTTTTTACACTAACAGGAACGTCTACAAAAGAAACCCATGAACCTAAAATCTTCAATCACAGCTGGAACTCATCCAAAACAAGCACCCGGCTTCCTGTTCCCATTTTTTATTTTTTTTCGGCTTTGAGTCATTCTAACAAAAGCCGACTACAGTGAGTGTGCGGCTCTTTCAGGAAACAATTCGGTCCTAAAAAAAAGCAAAGAAAAACAAGATAATGATGATTTGATGTGTGAAACGACTTGAGAGGAAACTGGTGGCTTTGTCAGAGACGTCAGACGCTGTGGAGTGACAGAGCGAAGCAGAGCTGGTTTGATCTTCTTACACCAAATGGAAACACATCAGTCTTCTCCTTTACAGCCTAAACCATCTCATCTCTCTCTCTTTCTCTCTCTCTCTCTCCCCGCTTCCTGATTTGTCTTTTTCTTCCGTTCTGTGTGATTGCTTCCTCTCTCTCGCTCCCTCTTTCTCTCTTTGTCCGACCTCATTTGTCTTGGAGCCTCTGTCTCTCATCCTCTCTCCGTCTCTTTCCTGCCACCTCCTCTAATAGCCTGGTTTGCTCTTTCAGCCTCGTTTTTTTTTTTTTTTTACTTCTCTCTCCTCTCCTCCTCCTCCTCCTCTTTCTCTTTACGCCTGTTTCCAAACCCTTCAGCCCTCTTCACTCCTCCACTTTCACTTTCATCTTGAGCTTCATCCCTACTTTCCAACCGCCCTCGTCCTGTTCCCTCCCTCACCTCCTCTCTCTCTCTCTCTCTCTCTCTCTCTCTTTCTCTCTCTCTCTCTCTGTCCCTTCATCTCGGCAACTTGGCAGAGCAGCAAAATAAATAAGGCAGCGACATCCTGCCTGTGACATCCCATTGTGGCGCTCCGCCTCTCTCTGCCCGCCTGTCTGCAACATTCGACACCATCAGTCACCCCAACAGAAGCAGCGGCCGCCGCTCTCGTCGCCCAGACGCTAATCACCTTGTCGGGCCCGCAGAGCCAAAGGCATCGGAGCCAGCACAGCATCTATGAGCCTGCGAGACCAGAGTCTGTGAGCTTCATCCCGAGGCTCGCATTAAAAGGGGACCTAGGAACTGTAAAGATGTGCATCACATCCTGAGAGTCTGAACAGATGCCGAATGTGGCGCAGAATGAGTGTGATACGAACCGTACTGCAAAAAAAGGGGAAAAAGAAAAGCAAGAAGAAACGTGAGGAATAACAAGAGCCCTAGAGTCCGGTGATACTGAATAAATATCCACCAGAAACAAAACCCTGACACAGTTCATTCAAAACACAAAGGTGAAAGTCTCCTTCAAATAAAAGAAGCAGGTTGGAGGACAAGATGACCCCTGTCTGAAGGTGTGAAAACCCTCAACCAAGCATTTCTAACGACGACACCGTACACGCCCTAAACCATCAGATTTCATTAATTACCACAGAGAGTGAGCAAATACTGCTAGTTTGACAAAATATGAGATACGAGAGATCTGATACAGAGCTTTATGTATGTTTAGGATTCGGGGGGAAAGGGAAAGCTTGACTGACCGTCGTCGCTGTTGTCGTCCACCAGGATGATTTCTTTGAGCAGGTGGGCTGGGGTGTGATTGACAGCTGAGTGGACGGAGCGCAGGATCACGGACAGGGCCTCGTTGACAAAGATGAAGATGAGGGAGATCTGGGGGAGGTCTCGTGGGTAGCTGACCTTTCTGCATCTGCACACAAGACACGCACGCGAGCAACATGTGTAAAAATGGACTGGATTGGAACAATTGCACAGTCTGTCTGGCTGCCAACACAACTCTCCTGTTTATTTTATCATCTGAACGGCTGTTATGTGCATGTGTAAAAAAAAAAGCTGCAATAAAGAGGAACGAAGCAGCATCAGGTCGGATTTCCTATTTCTACGTATCGATAATCTTATTTTCTACACAGACTTACAGATTTAATTACGACAATTTCTATAATTCAGCGTTTTCATAAATATTCATGAGGTCTGACAACACTTATTTTCAGGCATAAGAAGAAAAAAAAACCTTTAAAACAGATGTCAACACGTTTGACAGTGGATTAAGTGTAATTCCCCTTTAAACATATTTGACATGAAGCCCTGCGGTTCTGCATACGTAACTTCTCAAGCGAAAGAGTAAAAAAGAAAAAAAAAGGTTTGAACCATAAATATTATATGACGGTGGAGCGTACGAGTTGTTTGAAACATCCCCTCGGGATGTCTGCACAACACGGAGGCAACCGCAGATACATATCGCACTGTTGCAGAGAATATACGAACATAATGCACGAGGCAGGCGATAGCTCGGCAATTATGGTAATGAGAGGCAGGAACAGGAGGAGGCCGAGCCGGAGCGCGCCGCCCTAACCAGTCACAGCAGCATGTTGCTGATAGGAGAGAGAGAGAGAGAGAGAGAGAGAGAGAGAGAGAGAGAGAGAGAGAGAGAGAGAGAGAGAGAGAGAGAGGCGAGGACGATTGAGAGTGTCACAGTTTGAGAGTGTGAGAGTGTCAGCTTGTCACGTTACAGACTCACACAGGCTTCATTCACTGTTCGTTCCTAACTTGATATAGATCACGACAACAGCTGGAGCTGGAAAGTAGAGGTACACTCTGCTGCAAAGGTCAGACTGGACTCTGCAAATCAGAGCTGCGGGAAAGTTGATGAATCTGTCGTTTTGCTAACAGATTAGTTATTTAGTTATGTTAATGACATAAAAGCAGTGGTTGGATGGTTATGTTAATGTTAAGGTCCAGATCCACGCCTCACCTCGACTGATCGATCAGTTGCTGCAGATCAAATGCATATTATTAAGTTCTTAGCAAAAAAAAGAAACTTTCAAGAGTTAATTTCTTATTTCAAGTGTTCACATGTACACTATAATCTCATTTCGAGATTTTTTTAGATGCCCCTGTTTTGCAGTTTTTGCACTTTTCAAACCTGTTGAAATGAAGTCGTCCAACTCAAAATGGTTACGTCACTCTTATATAACAGCATATTTAAACAAATGAACAAGAATTACGACTTAAACAGCCAAGACCATCCTCTCATTTCTCCTCCATAACAATGTAAAGCATGCAAAAAGGCAGTCACAAAGTATCAGGTCTATTCATGTGTACAGCTGGAGGTGCAGGATGTAGATCCTCCAGATTCTGTCACCCTTGATGTTTTTTTTGTCTTGTGATGCTCAGTTTATTTTTGTTTGTTTTTTTCCCTTCTCTTTGTTGGATCCAGTTTTGTCTTGGCATGCATGATTTAAATGAAAACTCGATAAAATATGAATGAAAAGATTAAACAGAGTTAACGTTTTATGCTGGGAGGCTGTACGTAGACCACTCAAATTACTATGGTATTTTCAAGCTCTTTGTCCAAAATTCAAACAACTGTGTCTGTGTGTGTGTGTGTGTGTGTGGGTGTGTGTGTATGCATATGCATCCAACCAAACAGACAACTGAGAATCCAAACAGACGCCACATCCCTTGGAGGACAGCAAACATGACTTAAAAATACATCCCAGGATCCATGTTAGCTCTTCAGACAACTCTCTCTTTGACATGTGATCTTTTATTTTTTTCTCTCTAGCGTGATGAGGGAACCTCTACCAACACATCAGCACCTCCCCCTCCTTCTCCTCCTCATCCTCCTCCTCCTCCTCTTCGTGAGACTCTGGTTTACAGGCTGCGTCTGTATCACACCCCAACACGCTTCACACGCCACTTTGATCCCGGCAACATAAAAGACCCCCCTGAGTGACAAATGAGAACGCCCGATTCTGATGCCTCCTCTACACCAGCCTGACACACACACACACACATACACACACACACACACACACACACAGCTGGTGGCAGCAGTGGACTGGGGGGGGCTTTCTCTTCATCACTCACTTTCAAACAGAAGGGTTGTTACTTGTTTAACCAAGCAATGTGGTCCAAAAACACTTAATGATACAGTGTGCAAACATAATTCAACGTATGTGTGTGTGTGTGTGTGTGTGTGTGTTTGTGTGAGTGGAGATGACAGCATGATAGATGAAAAGGGACAGATGAGGTGACCCACGCACGATCGCTGTGTGTTTGTTTTGAAACCTGTCACCAAACGAGATCGACTCCATCGCGTGGCAGTTGTAGAATATAAAGAAGACAAGGTACTGATGCTGTTAAAACCAACAGTACTTCCCCGGACAGGGAAGTACAGCAGGTCCTAAAACATCTGCACATCCTTATTTGCGTATACATTTCAAAGCCAGAGACTTCAAAATGTGGCAACTGTCAACTTTCAAGCCACGATAAAGCTGCTTTGTGAGGTTTCCGCCGAGAGACGTCGAGTCACGTATTCATCTGGGTTGCATTGCATGCTTGCGGTTGCCAGATAAGCATGACGGAGCAGAAGATCCATGCAAATATTCCCCACACCTACGAGCAGCATTGTAAAAGGGCTGTAAAAGGAGCATCTGGGTTATTTCAGATGAAACTAATGTCCCATAGTTTCCATGTGAACACCGGGGAACAAGGGTCTATATTCATCCATATATTCCATTCAGCCGTTCTCGCTCCCTCTGAAAAGGAAGCGATGTGAGCTTCGCTGTAGGAGTGGTGGAGCAGCGAGACGTGCCTGCACCTGCCTGAGTGTGATTCAATGTGACTAGTCCGCTGATTGCCACGTAGCTGCGAATGATTCAGTTATGGTGAAGTATGAATGAAGCAGCTGATGCCAGTCGGTTAAAGGACAGGGGACCGCAACGCTCAGCATGATCTGCAGCCTCCCTCCACACTCCGAGACACGTTCTCACTCTGTGTTTTCGTTCATTAGAGGGATGGGAACATGCTCAAGGGGAAATCAAGCAGCAGCGAGGTGCTCCTCACTGCTTGATTAATTTCCTCACTGTATCAAAATCGCTGAATCTTTATTCCTCAGCTGCCTCAAAAAATCAGAGGAGGGAGTGAACGGATCCAGTCCATCCAAATGTTGCACCACAAAGAAGCCACCAGTGATCTACACGGTTCTGGACGGAAACAGAAACTTCACCAGGAAATGCATGAAACCTAAATATCGCAATACAAAAGGGGTTGTATTTTAACCTTTAGTTCAGTGATTCACGGACTAGTGTCCATCCTCTACTAGTTTCCACAGAAAATATGCAAAACCTAAATACTGCATTAAAAAAACCTCTCAAATCTCAAATCACTGAAACATTTTTAAATGACATGTTTTTTCAGATGAGTCAAAATAGAAATGTAAGTATAGTGGAAACACTTTTTATGCATTTACACGTCACATAACGTACAGTAATTGTAGGGCGGTCACATGACCAGTTCCCTTCTGACCAGATGGCGTCGTTGATGTAGACAAAGGAGGAGGATGAACTGTTTCTAAAATATCTAATGAAACAATGTTTTGGATGTGCGTCTTCATCAAAGTGAGGAAGTGTGTGACTCACCCGGTACCCGGTGACGGTACTGAGACATATTTCTCTCATTTTGCACTAAATTCTAATGGAAATGCACCTTTTGTTGGTTTTTATTGACCTGGATATTGATTGACCTGGATATTGAGCAAAGCGTTTAAAGCTAATGTTTTTCCGCTGATAGAGTTGCACTCACTTGCCAGGCCGGTGGTCCGGGATGTTCCGGTCCAGAGAGATCCTGTCGCTGAGGTAGGCGTTGTAGCCGTACTTCTCTCTCAGGTACTTGGCGTCGCTCTCCTCGGAGGGAGACAGCGTAGCGGCCAGGCCGCCTTTGCCCCGGCCCCCGAAGCCCTCGATCAGACCCAGAGACTTGGACAGACCTGTGTGGAGAGGGGGGTGGGGGAGGGGTGAGGTCACAGGACGTCCTGTCAGAAAGCTTCACTGCACTCTGCTTCTACTCCTGACTGGACGTGAACACGCAACACGGAGACGCTGTCAGATCAGCTGAGCTTCACGTTCGGGTTAGATATCACAGACAGGGACGCAGGATGCACTGTCGGCCTGTTCCAGTCGCACTCACTGTGGTCAGGAAACGCTCCGGTGTTCAGTGATACTAAAAGCATCCAGAAATATCTGGATATCAAGGCAGCAAAACATCCACCTTGCTGCACCCATACAGATTACGTGATAATGCAAGACAAACACATCTCAAGAGGTGTCAAGAGGTTTTTTCAGCTAACTACTAAACAAATACTTGGTCTCACATGCTAATTTGATGAGCGCATTCGCATGCACAGTTTGATATGGAGCGTGTCAAAAAAGAAAAACACATAGAGAATCATCTGCTTGTTTTCTGATGTTAAATAAAGAGTTTGGTGCAGACCAGTTAAACGCTAAAGCATCTTGAGACAACATCATCAACCATTACGAAAGGTTTAAGATAGATAGATAGATAGATAGATAGATAGATAGATAGATAGATAGATAGATAGAATAGATAGATAGATAGATAGATAGATAGATAGATAGATAGATAGATAGATAGATAGATAGATAGATAGATAGATAGATAGATAGATAGATAGATAGATAGATAGATAGATAGATAGATAGATAGATAGATAGATAGATAGATAGATAGAGACCCTGTCACATTTCTACTCCCCAGTTCGATGGAAATCGCCCCAACATGTTCTCTAAGGTTTCGACGATGTTCTTTACCGTTCAGCTGCCGGTAGACCACGTCCTCCAGGGAGCTCAGCCTCTTCAGCAGCGACTCCTGGCTCACCCCGGGCCCGGGGCCTGTCCCGTTACCCCGGGGCCTCCTGCCGGGACCGGGGGCCTCCAGGCCGGACCCCGGGACGCTGCTGCTGCTGCGGCTGTTGCACCGGGCCCAGAAAGTCATGAAGCCGGCGATGGCCAGCACGTTCAGCACCAGTAACACCCGCCATCTCCTGAACACAAAAGCCATGAAAGAGTCTCCGGTGTCCAGGGGTCAGGGTGGGGGTGGGGGGGGCGGGCGGGCGGGCCGGTGGGCCGGTGGGGGGCGGGGGGGGGGGCGTCCCCGGAGAAGCCGCGGCCGAGTCACGAATTCAGGGCTGCGGTGGGAGCTGCAAAGAGAAGAAAGAGAGAAAGAAAGAAAGAAAGAAAGAGAGAGAGAAAGAGAAGGAGATGGTGAGAGGAGAAGGAGACAGAGAGAAGGAGAGACAGCTCTGATCTCTGCTCAGCAATACGAGTGTTTGCCAACCCTGTTTCTGGGAGGAACAGAGTGTCAGCGGGAGTCACTTAGAGGTGGAACTATCCCAGTGACTAGCTGTGAGTTTCATTCAGTGTGGCGGAGTTTTGTGTTGCAAACAGCCAGTAACCTTCGTCACCATGCCCGGATAACTTTTTAATCCATGAATGGACAGACTCACTCATGTTTATCCTTCAAAAGCCAAACCTTCTACAGGGAATGACAACAAGTGACTTTTTAAGGGCATTCATATTCCAAAACTTTTGATACATTTTAAGATCCACTTTGTTCTAATGCTGCATAACAGGATTTTCTCTGCACGTTGATATAAATCCAGTTAATCATCAATCGCTCACATTTCCCGCTAAGTGTTGTTGGGAGCTTTGAGGACGAGCAGATGTGTTCTATAAATCAATCACGTTGGGAGCTGTGAACTTGTCAAGATGGCGGCACAGGCAGACATAGAAAAGGGGAAATGTGTACATGTGACTATCATTAGTGAAATCACTGAAGAGAAGCAGAATATTAAACACCTACCATGTAGAACCACAATGGCATCAAACTATCAATAACCTGTTATAAGCATGTTACAAATATGTGTGTGTACACTTACGTAAGCAAATATATGATAAGCAACAGAAAAATGAGAAGAAAAATGAAATAAATGGAGAAATGTTCATATAGTCGTACATGTCTGGACTGTACCAATATAGCTAAAAAACAAAGTAGCGATAGGCTACGCATTTCAAATGAAACTCGGGTCTCCATATAGAAATAAAATACAAGCAACAACAATTCTGTAATTGATGACTCTGCACCTTATTATAAATATACCCTCATTTCAACAAAAATAAATAAATTACTTAAAATAAAGTGTAGCTTGAGTCTCCCTACTTAATGTTCACAGTCTCAGCAGCTGAAAAGCTTCAACTCATCTTCAACATGCCATTAAATTTACAAAATTACATTACACGCACTTTGTGGACACGTTGTTGACAGTAAACGAATGAATGAATCTCACCTCTCCAGATTTTTTTTTCGGTCGCGGAACCGTAATGTACGAGTCAAGAGCGCGCGCAGCCAGCGGCAGCAGCTCGCGCGGAATGCACGAACAGTACATTACCGTAAAGGCCCGAGAAGACGCGCCGCTTAAAACACAAACTCCGCCAAATTGAACGGAGCCCATTGAGATGGTAGTTACAGCTCCGGGTCTGGGTCTGGGTCAGAACCCGGACCGCCCGTAGGAACAATGTTTAGGGATTGAATCTTCTCTCTTTCTCTCTTACCATCTGCTTATCCTAGGTTGCGTCCCCCTGCGGAGGAAATTTGGGGTTCATCGGTGCCACCTCTACCTCCGCCTCCACTTCCAGATCCTGGACCGTCAGATGTCGGACAAAAGAGCCAGGGAGCAAGTGTTGAACACACACACACACACTCACACACTCTTCAATAATTGAGCGATGCGACGGAGCGCAGACAGCGGCCGGAGCGCTGCAGCAGCGGCAGCAGCAGCATCCCCCGGTGCAGGAGGAGGAGGAGGAGGATGAGGATGAGGATGAGGAGGAGGAGGAGGAGGAGGAGGGTGGAGGATCTGGGACCGCAGCAGCAGCACTAGCAGAGGATCCGAAACGCGTCGTGGTACCTCGCTCTCCGTCACATTTTCCCTCATTCAGCAGCGCAAACCAGCGTTTTCCTGTTATTCTCCACGCCCTTCTTGTTTGTTGCCCCCTGTTATTTCCTCCGATTCTCCCTCCTCCTCAGACCTGCTGCACCGAGCTTTTAATGTTGGGGGGGCGCAGGGAAAAACGTGGAGTGGATCCCTCACAGTGGGTCAGGCAGGGGGAGGTGGGTGGGGTTGTCTCTTCGCTGCCGTCCAATTATCTACAATTAGCACGATATTCAAATTTATCTCACTGGCTCTCGCACTCGCGGTCTTGGGTCCTATTGGCGGATTGTTTTTGTCCCTTACTGAGTAAAGCTGTGCCTTGCAGTCCATTTCAATCACTGCAAAGGAGGACTATCGAAACTTTCTCTTTCCAGATTCAATAAAAATGCATTTTCAATGTATTTATCGACAAGTTGTAAGTAGGAAAATGGCACAAAAACGGTGATAATTATTAATTCCTGTCTAACAAAGGAGGAAATGTGGTCTTTAAATGCTTTTTATTTTGTCTTGCACAATGATATCTGGCTTTCCATAAAGAAACCAGAAAATATTCTTATTTAAGGAGCTGTGGTTAGAGACTTTTGGCTTAATTTCTTGAAATCTTTTTCAATTTTTTGTCCTTAGTGCTTTTATCAACTAACTTGTGTGACTAATTAGCTGCATCTATAAAATGCATAAACAATAATACAGTTAACTGGCTCTTTACCTTATGTATCCTCCATATGTATGGTATAGACAATAAAACCTTTTGATTTATTATATTACATTCTGTTTCTTCAGACACACTTAATTGAAACATAATTACTAGATTATCATCACTGTATTAGACTGCCAGGTGTCATATCATTTTCAGATGGTGGTATGCATTAAATGTTGTGTTGCAAAATCCACAAACTCAAATTGATCAGATTCTGCAAAATAGAAAATCAGATGAAAACACAGAACAACAACAACAACCCTGAAGGTAATTCACCTGATGAAGTCACAGCTCATCATTACAACACTCAGATAAGTACTGAGGGCGACTGTTATTACATTTGTCTTTACATTATTGAAGTAGTCAGCATCATGAGGAGGTAAAGTGTTAAATGCTGAAGAAGCATCTTTTTTTTTTACTTGCACACATAGCTATTACACTAGGACATAAAAGTTAGCTGTTTTCACACTGGAGTATACTCACATGTTTATCTGCAAAGCGACTGAGACGGGCGATTACAAAGTTGAGCTTGTCTGTGAAGTGGCAAACAACAGACAGTAAACAACCCCTGGAGTTTCCGATTCTGCATCTTATATTCTGTGAATTCACACTGTGACCCAGATAGAACGAAGGAAGGAGGGAAAAAAAAAGAAAAAACAACCTTGCAGCTTCACTTTCAAAAACCGAGTCACTATTTCATGGCATGTCATCACTATACAGCAAAACACCCACAAATGGTAGTAGTAAAAGCCTGTGTGTGGAGGAGCTCAGTGACCCACTGAGGCATGAATGCACAATGTGAACTTGACGTTTTCTGTGTAACGAATCTTTACCTTAATTGAGTTACAAAATCTTGTCAGTTGACGTCCTCAGAGTTGAAAGTTATACGATGAATATCAAACATTCAGAGCTCACAAACCAGATGAATTGACTGCTTTAACATGGCATCTCTGGACCTCTGAGATGCTCCAGTTTTTTAGAGCGCAGACACAGTATCTTGGATCTATAGCAGGGGAGCAATCACATGCCGGCGGTACAGGTGTATTGTTTTAATTCTGTGCTTCGTTTGGCAAATTTGCAGAGTTTGAGCAGAAATGGGTCACCCAGATAGCTGGGATGAATCAAGGAGCCCGGTAACTCTGCAGCTTACTGAGAGACATGCCAACTCTGATCTGCAGGCAACCCAGGAGGAAAGAGACAGTCTGACTGTCTCTCTCTCTCTCTCTCTTTCTCTCTGTGTGTGAGAGACACAGTAAGACGAAGGGAAAAAGAGGTACGCGCTGAGATCAAAACCGGCGCTAGATTGTGTGAGACGAATCGAGAAACAGCGAGAAACATCAAGGGAGAAGAAGAGAGCATCAGCGAGACGCACAAAAGGAGGCAGAAGTACCGAGAGAAGGAGGGAAGAGAGGAGAGTTTCAGAGAAAAAAAAACAAGGCAGGAGGAGAGAACAGACGCTGGGGAGGAATCAGAATTCAAAGGGAGGAAAATTCCTCAAGCAGTAGAAAGAGAGAGAGATGCTAGGGGAGAGACAACAAAAGAGAGAAATGTAAGAGGGAGAGATTGCGTGACAGCAGCACTGGAGACAAGCGGGGGGCGGAGAAGGAGTGTAAGAGTAGATCTGAATTGATATTTGTTGAAGGGCCGAACGTGATAGTCTCGGGCACTCTTGTCGAGGCCTGAAGATTTCGTCCTGGGAGCCGGTCCGGCTGCGGACAGGTCATGTGTGCGAGCTGAACCCGAGAAAGAGGAGAACTCTGTGGCTGTGGGCGCAATCAGTGTAATGTTTCTGTGTGTCTGTCAGTGTTGAAGTTGTCTTTATCTGCAGACAGACAGAGAGAGAGAGAGAGAGGGAGAGAGAGAGAGAGAGAGAGAGAGAGAGGGGGATAGGAGAAGATAAGGAGAGAAAATGGGCAGGAGGTGTTTCAACTCAGGGAAGCTGTTTTTCCCTGCCGCCTATAATGAAAAAATGAGGTCCTAATATTAATTGTGACCTTGCAGAGAAGACAAAAAAACACCAACACTGTGCCAACATTTGCATGGGAATTCACTTTTTTGCCAAAATGTGGCACGTCCGTCCATTTACACCACATCTGTTCCATTGCATTTTATTCTATTCCTTTATGTATTTATTTTTTGTAAATTTGACTGTAATCATATACATTTTAACCAACAGATTATAAAAAAAACTACCCTAATGACTATGGTTTTATAGAAAGTAAACATATGTTTGAACTATCACTGATATAGCAGCAATATGTTTACATAAGATAAGGTGTATGTCATTATGGTGTGGAATAAATTCACTGAAATTCTGTTATTTTAAATGTTGTCACATAGCAAGAAAGAAAATCTGTGACTTTTCCAAAACTTTTGCCCTAAAGGTGTCATGACTTTTAAAAATCCAAGACCCTGTCTGTACAATTATATCTGACAATTAAAACTTGACATCTTGGACTCTTGACTGCTGAGTTCAAGAGTGCGAAACACCTCCAAATTATTTGGACTTGACACCCACGCTTCATCATGACTTCAGGTCAAACTGCGTACAGTCCTTCTCTACTCCACATCTTTATCTGTGTTATTGTTCTAGCCAGTTTGATAATTTCTGCTGATTAGAACAAAGCTCTAATCAACAAGACCCTCCACAATGAAGCAGGAAGCTCTGTGACGTTCAGCTGTGGGACGCGGGCGAAAAACAGGCAGAGTGAAGAACAAAGTCGGCAGGATAATTATAAAACGGGGGAGGGGGGCGAGTCGGGATGGGCTGGGGAGTGATGTGGGGATTTCGTGAGATTATCCTATAAATAGTGTGGCAAGTTTCTTTTAGTCATCAACAGCAGTATGTAACTCTGGCACACCAGTGATAAAACTGCTCTAAAAATTAGCCCTGGGCTTAGTACCTCTGCACAAGTTAATACCATTCTCCACGAGACTTTACGAGTTGCTGAGCAGGATTTGAGTATGACTAAGTTAATCACTGCACTGTGGGGGGAAAAAAAAACGTGATCCAGACCCTCAGCTCTCTCTCTCTCTCTCTCTCTCTATCTCTCTCTCTCTCTCTCTCTCTCCCTGTTACAAGAGCGTGCTTCATTTATGCTGTGGTACAATTATTGGTCCTGTGGGAGTCTGTCGTGATCTCGGCTGACTTTGGCAGAAGCGAGAACAAATTGACCTTCATGTTGGATTGAGTGGAGGCTGTTTTTATGCCGGGGGATCAGAGCGGGTACGCAGCCGCACATGGCAGAAGCCTCAGTCGTGTCAGAAGCTGCGAGCGCGACCTCGGCCCACCTCACCAGCCTGTATACCTTCCAAAATAGACGCTAGGCTCGCTCTGCCAGCGGCTTCAAGGTCACAGAGGGTTACAAATAAAACACTGGTGCCCAGCAGCTAATCTCCCTCTGACAAATTGTCTTTTAAAATTACCTTTTCAGCTCCGAGGCGACCCAGAACGGTTGAATAGGAGATTTCTCCTTGTCCTCCGGTGTTAACATAGAAGCTCTGGTTTCATCAGAAATAACTCGAGAGTCTATTTTTAGGGGCTTGGGAATATTTCTGCGCAGATCTGGCACCCTTTAATGCTTTTCTGGCAACCGCACATAGGCTTTACCAGCCTGCCACTCACATAAATGATCACATAGTGAGTGAATGAGCCTACTTACTGTAAGGAAATCACCCACAGTTCATAACGTTGTTCACATACAGCGGATGCCAATCACAATACTGGAATAGTAAAAGAGAAAGTTTGTTTTTTCCAACATGAACAGGGCTGCAGTTTTTGCCCTATGGCCAGGCTGTCACTGGAAACCATCATTATTTTAAAACTACCCCTGGGATGAAGATTGACTGATCGGGGCCCAACAGGACTAGCTAGTGGACTGTAAATCAATCAAAGGTGTGTGTCAACAGCATGTTGTTGTCAAGGTTAACGTGAGAGACAGACAAGTGGTGTTCATTCACAACATCTGGAGCCCTCACACACTCTCTCACTCGGTCACTTGCAGGTGAGGTCACTGAGGTCATGGAGGGTTCAGGGCTTGAGTCTTTAGCGTGTTTTTTATTGATACCTTTGGGATTTCTCCCTCAGGGAAATGTACATTTCCAGTAACGAAACATTATGAAGAGGATAGTTTAGATTACACATATAATATATACAAGAGAAATTAATGCTGAACAGTATGGTAATAAACAGTAAATAAAATAGATAATAATTAACATACGTTTAACTATTTAAGTAATTTAAATTACATTTCCTGTAGGATAAAAAAAGAGATTATATAAGAAAGAGTAAACAATACACAATAAAACTGAATGATAAACAGTACAAACAGTATAATACAAACAGTATAACAAACAGTACAAACAGTATAATACAAGAATATATAAAAATATAAATATATACAAGAATCAATATACAATCAAAATGAATGATGACAAGTATAATAATAGACAGTAGATAATAGATAGTAAAAAATCATAATAATAAATGGTAAATATCACTGTATGCACTGTAGGAGCAATCACGTGAGGAGTTGTAGAGCTTGATAATGGACAAAGGAGTTCTTCAGTCTGGTGGTTGTGCATTTTATAAGAAGCGGTCTCTCAGTGTGCGTGCTCCTCTGGTCGATGATGACAGTGTGCAGAGGATGGCTGCTATTGTCCATAATGTCCAGCAGGGGCGGACTGGAATTTCTCTGGAATTTAGGGGGCGGACTGGAGTTGGAGCCCGTTATGTTCTTTGCCAGACAACAGAGTTTAGCAGCTTTTCTCCTTCACTAAGCCCTTCTCTTCTATTAGATACCGGGTGAAGGCTTCCAGATTCAACTTTTGAATACATTGTGGCAGGATTTTATTTTTGGTAGATATTTATCTTGACTTTGTGCTCCAGCTGATTTGGTATTTCCAGAATGAAAGCAGCACAGAAGAAGAGGCTGTCAGAATAATGCTGAGATGCTGTAATAACGGAAAACCCACGAAGCGGGTTCAGAGTTTAAAGGGACTTAGAGTGATTGAATAGAGTATTAACCTTGATCTCTGGTGTTAACATAGACGCTATGGAGCCCTGGTTTCACTAGAAATGCCTCAGATGCTGTTTTTCAGCCCTTTTACAATCTGGTTCTCAGCTGTTGTAATAGTCTATTTTTGCACGGATCTGGCACCCTTTCATGCTTATCTGGCAATCTGCATCATATTTGTCTTTTATGCCACATTTCGTCTCTGTTCTGAATCAGCTGGTATTTCACTTCCATTTTTATGGCTGAAATGTATAAACAAAGATGTACTGACGTTTTTGGACCTGTTGTACATATTTCACCAGAGATAGAGTGACCCTGTTTGACAAAGCCAGCATTTTTCACCCTAGGTCCCATTAAGAGCCAAAAATCTGAACAAAAGGAACATTTTTAACTGTCTGCATAATTAATCAACTGATCAAACAAACAGATCTTGTTTCGGTCAAAGTTAAAGGTAAGAAAAACACTTTTAGAGGTGAAACCTCATTAGGACTGCGAGGCCTGCTCTCAGGCACAGACGTAGGCCTGTTAGGTCTGTCAGAGGGGCTCGACGGGCGTCAGGTGGGAGGGTGTGGGTACCTCTGAGCCGTGGTCAGCTGAGCTCAGCCTCTCTGATGCTCGGTGACGGTGTCGCAGCAGGTGGAGCTCCTCACGCTGACAGCTCGGATACGATGCCAGGTGACGAAGCAAGAGACACCTTCCTCGACACGTACAGTCAGAGAAGAAGACAGAAAACCACCAACATGCCAGAGCTACGTCTTTCATGTGCACCCATACCACACACACACACACATGCTTAGACACACACACATCTGCTGCGTGGTGTGTGTCATCCCTGTTCCCATCCTGTCATCCTCTCAGTCACTCTTCATCCTCCTCCATTCATGTTGTGCCAGGGTCCTGTTTGCTCCTCTCAGCTCCCACGCTCCCCTCGGCAGAACGCTAAATCAAACTATGCGGAGTGTCACATCCGTCTGATGTCACAACAGTTTGCAGCACGTCCCGCTCCTGCGACTCGGGAGTCGTCTGCATAATTAACACGCAACCTTCTCACCCCTTCGTCAGGGGCCCCGAGACGCCGCACGCCTCGATCTCGTCTCCGGCAACTTCGGTTTCAGAGCCGTGCGATGTGGGGCGGAGGCTCGTTGGGTTTCTTGGCTCTAATTTAAGTCGTCCTACTTCCCATCATGCCTCAGGGCTTTAGGGGAATCAGAGCCAGTGATGTACTTCTTCCTTGACTTTGCTCAGAGCCGGTGCATGGATGTATTATAAGAACTGGAGACAGGACCGAAGATGGAGGCCCCTTCACTCCTATGGAAGTTGGTCAACCTGGCGCATTGCCTGAAAAAGTTCAGAGTTTACTTCTGCATTATGCAGCCAGTAGAGTTTGCTCAGTAGAGCAGCTCTTGTCATGCCTGAGGGAAACGTGAATGCGCAATCTTTTCAGTGGCGTTTTGGGAAACTTTATGACAGATATGAAGTCCATTACTAAACATACAATTCAAAGATCAGCCACTCTCTACAGCTGGAGGCATCCTGTTATCATGTTTACAGCTGTCTCTTGTTGCTCTCTGTGGGAAAAATGCTTCGTCTACTGTTGTGTGCTGCATGACCCCAACCCTTTTGTTGGACAGAATAAATTCATTTCAGGGATCATTTAAGTACACATGGTGACATGCATCCAAAATGTTTCTGAATGGGTTCAAAAAGAAGTAAATGAGCCAAACTTTTGATACTCAGAAGAACTTTTATGACAGATGGACCGAGAGCCACCTGGGCCTTTATGAAAGCACACACTCTTTAACGTACAAAAAGAAATGACGTCTGAATGTTTGGCACAACGCAGAGGTCTTGGTTATTGATTAAAGCTGATATGGGAGGATGATAGGAAAGAGCTCAGGACGTCAGGACTGGGCACGGAGGGGGCGCGGAGAGAGCAACAGCTGCAGCCACAGCTGTCCAACAAGTTTGGCAGCATCATCCTGATACGGCCGCTGTCGACCGGCTCAGCACTCTTTGAACACACTGGCTTGCAGCTCGCCCAGAGGTTTTTTTTTTTTGCTTCTTTTTCTCCCAGTTTTCCCCTCTGATGTCTCTAATCACAGTGAGTCATAACCACCAGTGGCTAAGCTTGGGAAAAAAAAAAAGTTTAAATGTGGGAAAAGCTGTAATGTATTTGTGTGTAAATTAAAGTGAAATGACACAAAATTCTGATGATGTTTCAGTTACACTTGGTTTCATGTGGTCTGTGTGAGAAGAAAGGCTTCACTGTGGGGACCGGGTTTCACGCCACTGAAGTCTCTTACTTTCAGGCTTTATAAGTGTCTCAAATTTAGCCTGGTGTTACATTGTTTGGACATAGATAAAAGAAGTGCAATTCTACTATTCTAAGTCAAATTCTCAGATGGCTTTGCGCAGCAACTCTGCTGCGAGCTCGAGTATTTGTTTCACAACATTCATTGGGGTGTAAACAAAAAAACTGCCTGAGAAATACTGCAAAACGCGCCTGAGCTTAATCCCCCAAACGGAAGCTACGAAATAAGAAGACAACGTCGGCATCAGAGTAGCGTTTAAGCAGCTTTCCGTTGCTCACATTACACTGCGTGGTTAGACCCGGTCGTTCAGGGCACAGTTCCCCAGCCTGTGGAGGAAGCAGTGGACATGGCTCCAGGAGGGAATTCCTCTTGTCGTCCCATCATCTAACACCTTCTTCTTCTTCTTCTCCTCCTTGTGAGTGGCTCAGGTGTCGAACCTCCTCAGTCTCATCCGCCTGATCTCCTCTGCGGTCGCGTCCTCAGAGAGGTTGAAACCATAAGCCGGAGGAGCGTTGTAGCGGTTGCTCTGCCCTGCAACAGAACACATTCATACGTTTTGACACGCAGACCTTTTTCTAGTGCTTTTCTAGTGCTTTGAACTTCAGAGTTACCTCTGTCGTTGAGACTGTTTCTGATAGCGGCGTCCATCTGCTCCTCCTCTGTCAGGCCTCCGGTGTATCGGGCCGAAGGATCTGTGGCGTAATCTGGCGCTGTAGGTTGGTATCCCGAGTATCCTCCGCGGGGGGAGCTATTGTAGTTGTAACCTGCAGGGACAGATCGACAGGCTACATGTCTAATCACGTGCTATGGGCAAATAAAAAGAAAAAAAAAACTAATTAAGTTGTGCAGAAGCTTTGTACTCTTTGAACATCCTGGTACCTGACGTGCCTGAAGAGTGGTAGTATGCACCGCTTTGGGAATTGTAGCCGTTTGATGTGACAAACCCTGCAGAGAGCACACACGAGCAAACTGTAAACACACTTAAACAAACCATAGGTCAAACACAGTGTTGAAATGCACGCCTTTGTATACAGTTCCACACACGGTCTCAGATGCTCAACTCATCTCTCAACTCATGTCACTCAGCAAACATATCATTCCTGACATGCGAAACTGCCGTGATTCAGTTCTCACAGTATGTGACATAAACACATAAACTATGGAGGACTGATCAGGTACCAAATTGGAACCAGCTATCACCTAATGGAAAATCTTAAAAAAACTGAGCCGAACCATGCCGGGCCATGCGGGAACTGTCTAGTGGAAAACAGGCAGAAGTCACATTAAAGACGCAATGAAAAGCCAAAAAAAAGCCCTGGAAACATGACTTTTTAGGTTTATTTAATGAGGGTCACCTGCACATTGTTTCATGAGGGTTTTCAGCGGCCCAGCCGTGTAGAGCAGGCCCACCAGGATACCTGCCAGGTGACCAATCAGAGAGGTCCTGTAGGAGACAACAGGTAGAGCTCTTCAGTAATGAAACATTCAGCGGGTACTCTGGAGCACAAAGGCCTAACTACATCATGTCTACGACCAACAGCCAGTGGGCTGAGGCTGAACCACATCATGCAGAAAACATAATAAAATCCTCATATTCTCGGTTGCTAGTGAGTCACAAACGCAGTGTACGAGAAGCTCCATCAGAGGCTGACTGACCCAGGCGCTGTGATGTGGATGAGCACGAGCTCCACCCAGCTGGCGTAGCGGTTAGACACAGGTAACCCCATCACATAGGTCGCACCTCCAGGGTGGTAATGGTTACTGAGCACCTTCAGAGCAAACAGGACACCTGGAAACACAAACATGGCTACAGTCTAATCTCTTCTAACACTCATTCTGTATGGCAGGGTATCGCTGGCCCCAGTATCACGTGATACATGAAGAGTTTGTTGTTGTAACAATATCATTTTCACACTTTAAACTGTATGTTTTTATGTGATCTTGTGAAATCATGTCATTGCATGATATAATATATTCAGGTTATAATGTGAAAACATCATATCTTGAAATAATGTGCAAGTATGTTTTTTTTCTAAGTAAGATTATGCCTACAACTGGCAATGTAAAGTGATAGGAGCAAAACAAGAGGGGTGAAGAAAGTATACGCCTTGTCCGCATGATTCAATTAAAGAGACATGGTGAGATTGAGATGAAGATTGTTATCAGTGTGTGACTAAGAAGGATTTTGAAAAGCATGGGGTACTGAAGAAAAGACTGATCTGACCCTCTTGAGGTAGCGTTGTTCCTCATTGATCAACTAGAGAGGTAATTTCAGGTTGCAAAATTAAAACACCATATCTTCAGATAACATGATAATTCTATGTTGGAATGTGAACACATGAATTGTGTGATACTAAGCCCTCTTTTTTGTGTGGCATCAACAAGATGCCCTCATCCTGCACATCTTTTTGGCATTGTGTCAGTTTCATGTCCACCTGAGAAGCCGACAGCGCAGGCCATGCTGTAGGACTGGTCCTGGGTCAGCTCCGTTAAGGCCGCCTCCAGCAGCAGGTAGACCAGCCCGGTGAGCAGAGAGAACACGGACAGCAGGTAGAGGAACCAGGCTCCGCCCAGCCGACGCTCCAGCCTCATGCCCTTCCAGAGGAAGGACACCATGTTGAAGTAGAGGTGCCAGTCATCCACGTGGTGGAACGGAGAGAGCAGCAGGCGGCGCCAGTCCTTAAACCAGTACGCCTGCTGGACGCTCACACAGGTCTGGGGATTGGACAGGTGACAGCATGACTACCAATAATATCAACTGTAGGCGCCTGAATGTAATGTCAGGTCAGATAAAGTTTGAATAATCTAAGTACACTATCTAATTGATAGTGATTTAAGGTCATTCAGAGGGACCGTTTATATCATTTACAGGTTATGTAATTATAGTTTGTGTTTGCAGTGACTATTGGCTATGTAAATGTACATGTGGTAAATAGTTTAAAATGTGTAGATATTTGATCTATGCTGGATTTGTAATAGTTGGGAGCTGACCATTTGTTCAAGCAAACCATTGAATTTCATCCTGTGGAGTTTGTCTTTTTTAATGTGAATCGCACATTCACAATCATTGCTTAATTCATATGAAACCAATCAAATCCAATGGACACTCCATATGGACAGTAAGTACAAGCTGGATCCATTAAGATAATGGATAAATGGAATAAGCACCCATTAAATTAAATAAGAAAATGTACAAGCAACAGATCTTTGGCATGTAATCCATGTGGCCATAGTCTGCTGGTGCCTCCATCCATACGTCAAACTGTCTAAATAATAAACTCTGTCTGTAATGTTAGCCTGCATGGATGCATTACCTGCATCAGTGGAGCAGCGGGGAACAGGTAGAGGTAGGCGTTGAGTCCCAGGACAGCCAGGGTGACTGGGGGGATGTTGTCCAGACCCACCTGGAAGATCTGGGAGGCCAGGAGCAGCAGCCCCAGCTGGGACCCTCTCTGTCTCCTCTGCATGCTGCACCCAGCCTGAGAACAGATTCATGTTCAGTTTAGTTGTATCACTTTGGTACATGTTAACGCGTTACAGCAGACATTCCAGGCCTGAAGAAAACTTTTCAGGAGAAGTTTTTATAACTAACTTTGTTACCGCAGGTAGAACAGTAGGACAGTTATACGGTGGGCAGATGCGCTCTCTCCCCTTCGTTCAGACAGGGACTAAATGTCTGGATCGATAATTAGTAATACATGACTCGTCTCAAACCGAAACTTACTGTTTTCAGGAAGCTGCACGTTGTTACACCTCTTCCTGCTGTGACGCATTGACTAATGTTGACGCTAGCGCTCACACTCTACCAGCACTTTACCCTCGTCCAGCCCGCGTCTTGTGACTTAACACTCACAAAAAGAATGAAATGTGAGGTGTTATAACCTTATTCACACGTCAACACTGTGTGTTTCTGGATATTTCATCATATCCAACACTAACTAGGAACTACGCGGCGGCAGATGGTAGAGCGGCGTCGACAATCACGTGACAACAACAATCCTCACGCGCATGCGCACTGCTGCTCGTCTGCTCCAGCCAGTCTGTGCCAGCCAGTGTTTCACATGTACTGGATAAGAGACTTTCCAGAAGCCTACGTACATATTTTATGCAAAAACTAGCACGTTTACAAACTCAATATTTAACAGAAAGTCGTGAAAGATGAGGAAATGACAGTGAGATTTCTTCCTGTCCACTAACCAGTTTATAGTGATCTTTGTCCGTGTCTGTTCTATTGCTTGTGCTGTATTTTGACGTAACGTGCAACAGTGGGTCGATAGGAAACTGGTAAATGGTGTTGTAGTATCCCAGGACAGCCAGGCTGCGGGTTTATTCTAAAAAATAAATAATGTTTCTACCTGCCTACCTGAAAAACAAACAAACATAAATGCAATATTTCCTTTTGGGGGTGGATTAAGTATCTATCTACCTACTCGACTGCCCATAATGTCGAAAACTGTCACTCAGAACTCCTTTTCCACCCACCTTTGTTTATGCTCAAAGTCCTAATTAGTATTTTGAGGCATAAAAACTTACTAATATGCATTTCAATGTACAGGAATAGGAATGACTATATTTTGTTCCAAAGAGAAATTCATTTGTTTGGCAGCTCATCTGCCGTTTGTGGAGGGATTAAAAAGCCTGTTAGCTCTAGATACTGAGGATCTTCTATATGTCCTGTCCTGCCCTAAAGAGAGTATGCTGAATGATTGAATACCGTTTGTAGAAAACAGCTGTGAAACTAGGTAAAAAAAAATGTCGAAAACTTATATTTTATATAGGTCATTAAACACCGTGGACTTTCTTTAGACAAGTCCTTTACAATGAAGAAAGGATTTTGAATTTATGTACTCATAAATTCATTGAGTTTGACCAATTATCCATCAATTCATCCATCCTAATGCAGAAACCAGTCTGGGAAGAGACAAATGAGTTCTGTTGTAATTGACAGTGTTGATAACCGGGAAGGATGTTGAAACAAGACAGTGAGTGCTCAGTGGGACTAGACAAACATCTATAATGATGTTGACGTTGGCTCTGTTTTTTCCACTACTGCTCCACTTGTGTAGGACCATGAGAGTTCACTGCTCCCCAGTGGCCAGAAACCAGAACTACATCAGCGATGGACGGACACGGTGGAACTTCCTGTCAGCATTTCCAAAATAAACAAGTGTCAACAGCAGTTAATTATTGATTAACAAAAATGTGACCTCTCTCAGCCTCAGAACATCAATTTATAGGTTACCCGCTGCTTTGCCTTCACAGCCTTTGGCATCATCTGTGCTTAGTGTCCCACACGGTTTCTTCTGAATAATTCAGGAGCGCACCTGTGACACCAGGATCACATTTCTCCTCTTGAGAAACACGAGCTCCCGTCAGCAGCCTACAGCTGTTTACAACCGAGCCCCAGGGTTTCGTCTTGTTCACGCTCAGACTGCACTTTGTGTTTCTCGTCTCTTCTCTCCTCCTCCTCCTACGATCACGAGCCGGGCCGGTGATGGAGAGGCAGTTACCATAGTAACAGGAGCAGGCGAGGATGTTTCATCATGCTCGTGAGAGTCAACGAGATCAGTGGCGGGAAAATCATGGCTATCCCTCCAAAATAAAAGCCTATACGTATTACATTAATAATAAATGCATTCTTGTTATATATGTTTCCCTGTGATGGAATGGTGGTCCTCCAGGTGTATTCACTGCCTGCACCCTATTTTCAGTGGAGATTGGCTCTATAAGACCCGAGCCCTGCAACCCCATTGTGATGAAGCTGGTAAGATAATTCACTTCCCTGGATGGCATTTTTGTGGGAGAAAGGAAACTTTATATTTCTCCCTCTGTAGATGAGACTGTATGACCAGTAATCCAAAGAGCTTTTGACTCATGGCAACTGGACAGATGTGGATTCTTGGAGACATTTCACCTTCATCCAAGAGACTTTTTTAGCTCTGCCTGGCAGGAAGCAAGAATAGCAACCTAATTCATACAGTCTAGTGCAGCGGAAAATGGGTGAGGAAATCCCTTTTTTTTATTTTTACAAGGTGGCTGAACTCAGCCTTGGAGATACAGGGCAAAGAGGTCTTGGTTCATCCTGGTTTATCTTGGTTCAGCTCATAGCAGAAGGTAGAGGAGCTTTTTGGGTAAGTCTGACCCAGACGTAAACACTGCAAAGGCGGAAAGATTATATCTTGGAGCCAGCCAAGAGCAAACAAAGTGATATATATAATAGGGAAAGTGCCATGGAAATCATTCCAAATAATGGTCAAAAACGTCGGTGTGTAAACACTGCGTTCACACACAAACAGGACACACCATAAAACGTCTTGAAAGACGAAGGCGGAAGTGCGGTGTGTTGCATAGTGGGGAACTTGACGCAGGCAGTGGAGCCGGAGAGCAGAGCAGAGGGGGAGCAGGGCCAGGTAAAGGTGTGTGTTTGTGTGTGTGTGCATGTGTGTGTATGAATGTGGGGGAGGCAGGAGGGGGTGACGGCGTGAAGAAGGGACGCAGAGGGGTGAAAGGAGGACGAGGGCCGCGGCGGAGAGAGGGAAGAGCCGGGAAGAGAGAAGGAAGAAGGGACGGAGGGAGGATGTCGGAGCGGATAGCTTCGTGTGGGAGCCTGTATGACAGCACCAACCTGCTGCTACAGTACTGCAACAATGGTAACACGCTCACACACACATACACATGCACACACACATGCATAGACACGCGTGCCGACTCCGATAAAAAAAAACGGTTTTACAATCGAATTTAATCCCAAAAAATTGCACGCGCAGAAATTCTCACAAGTATCAATTTGCGTAAAACAATTTGCGTTAAAAAAATGCGAATATCTTGCGGTGTTTGTGCGCACGAGCTCGCTCCGATGGATCAGACACGAATCTCATTCATTTTTACACTTCCATTGAATTGTCTCATCTTATCCTCGCTCAGCTGCAAACTAGCTTTTTGTCGTTTCCCTTCGTTTTTACAGATACATCGTGTTTTGTTTTCGTATTTGTTGGTTGCTGGTATTTTATTTTGAAATTCAGATAACTAAGTGATGAAGAGGAGCCATTTGTCACGTCTGTCTCTCTTCCAGTTGTAACCTGCAACGTGGACATAATGCTGTATATTCAAGACGTCATTCAGTAGAGATGAGACAGAAAAGTCTATGCAGCAATCTCAGGAGATTCTTATTTGTCTAGGTCTTCATAATCCAAGGAGTTGTAATTCTATGTAAATCTACTTTTTGCCTTTCATTCAAGAAGCTTCTTCAGATCTGTACAAGCTTTTTTGATGAAAGGTGAAATCTCTCAGATTATTTGCAAAATTATTTCAGATTATGTCCAACTCATTGCACTGGTTTTGTCATTGTGGAAAGGAGTTATAGTACAGTGCATTGAATGGCATCTGGCACGTCAAGCTGGGTGTGGAGAGTAAAATACATTAATCTGATGAGCAAAATCTTCTCTCTCTCAATTTCTTCAGCTACAAATCGTCATCCCAAGTCACAGCTTTATTGTCGCTATGCTCAACATTCCCACCTTTAACATTTCCACTTGATCCGTATCCTGGATTTGAATATATGATCTCTGACATTTTCAGTATCTACACTTGTCTGTTACATCCTGCTTTACAAATGTCATGCAAATATCCACCTGCTGCTCGGCCTGCTATGACAGCCGAGTTTGTGTCTGATGGTTAAAGCGTCTAAGCTCTTTAAACTAGTTAAACAGGTGCTTCAAACAGAACTGAATGAGCACTTTTTGGTTCAGACGTGTCCCCAAGCTCATAGTCGGCCATATTGAGTGGCAGGTGCAGAGACAGCGAGGGGTCACGGGAGTCTGATCAGAGCTGTGATGTCTGGTATCCCACATATGGACAGCATGTGTCATCCAACACGTCTGGATTTTAAGTCTTTTAATAAAGTGAAAGACAAAGTTCAGGTTCTGCTGCTGACAGCTGCCTCAGTGCAGAGCTATAGCAAAGCAAAATGAAAGGGGGGGAAAAAAGATGAAAAAACAAAGTGAATGAAGTGAGCTACAGGAGGATTGAGCTGAGTGACAGCTGGTCCTGTGGTGAGACATCAGTCATGTCACCTGGGTGCTTTTTTGTGTTTTGCCCCATGTCAGATCTCACTCGTCCGCTCCAGACTGGTTGTAAATGAGAAGAGTTGCTGATATTCAGCCGACTGGATCTGCCACAGTCGCTCTTATGCTTCAGTGGATTCCTGAGGCATGTTGCCGCTGCGCCACATATTCTCTAGGAGGGAGAGACATGTATCTGTGCCAGGTTCATCTTTAGAGCTTACAGAATAATTAATATAGGATTAGTGCTTTTTATGTTTTATTTATTTACACTAAGCTCCAGCAATAAAAATCGACAGCAGGGACGTAATATGTGAGAGGAGGAGAAGAAGAGGAAGCCCAGAGGGCTCATGTAAGTCCTCACCTTCCTGTCAGTAGTCATGTAAATCATATTAATTCTCTAAGAGACAACAGTGTGAAACAATAAGACAAGACACTTTAGTATACATGGATTCCAGTGCAGTCCAGAGATGAGGTTCACTGAATGTGATGAAAAAGTAATGGTTAGACGTGCAACAGTTAGTTAAAAAAAAAAAACGTGGTCTTGTTGAATGTGAAGGTGAAAGTGCCTGATCATAAATGGAAGAAATTATGAAACGTGTGTGCTAGGGGTAGCAGCACGGGTGTAAGATATGGAGATGTGTGGATAGAGAAAAAGCTCTTTTTGCTCATGTCTGTTAGAAGCTAAAGGTCAAAGCTTCTTCAGCGTTACCATGCGATTTTGAGAGTGCTTTATATCCAGTTTTTTTTTAATTAGGTCTGTGATCCTGACCTGCCAGAATTTCCCAGGTCCTCCCTTGGATCGTTTCATCTTTCTGGCAGCGTAGTCTGTCCTGTGACTTTCCCAGAATCACTGAGATTCCCAGATTATCAAACAAACCGCGCTAAAAACGGACGTGTGATCACAACAAACACTTGTGATGAAAATAGTCCTGCTCCTCTATCTCACCGCTCTGGCATCATAGAGCTAGACATGACAGTAACAGCAAACAGAGGAGGCGCTGTTCCTCAGATGCGTTGTGGGTCTGTGCAGAGCGGCAGCCGCCCCATGAGCTCCTGTCAGCCAGCCTGCTTGTTTCTACTTCTTTTTGTTGCTTCTGTCCATCCCTCGTCCCATCTGTCCTCTCATGGCAACCAGAGCCCTGCTCCTCACCAGCTCCACCCTCCTCCTCAGCCACCTGCTCCCATCCTGAGCCAAGGACACTTTGCATCCTGCCTCGTTTTACAACTTTGCTGCGGGTGGGAGATCCATATAATGAGCCGCTGTAACTTCACGTGTGCTAAGATACAAGATATGCAATGAGATAGCAGTTGTCTATTTACTTTCTATCTACATTTTTATGGATTCACAGATGGACTGATTGTAGAAGAAAAAGTTGTCTGGTATCATCTTTTTTTTCTTTTGTGAATTGGCACATCCAGATAAACAATTCAGTCCTGTTAAAAGATGATAAATTCTTGATTTAAACAATGATAAATGAACATCAGTTTAATGTGAATAATAATTTAGAACATTTCCACATCTACTTGTATTGACTTACAGGGCGAATTTACCACCATTGACATGGTGACATTGACATTGCCAGCGATGTATGACACACACTCAAACATAATATAAAATACATAAAAATGATATAAAAGTCCAAAATACTTAAACATATCAGCATGGATCACCACGCAAAATATACAGTTTAGTTAAAGTTCAATCAGTCGCCTCAGCATCTTCAGTCTGCAGCAGCAGCAGCGACCCCTGGTGGCAGCGAGAGGTAACGGTCAGTTTCCAGCTCTCCACAGTGCAGGCTTGATTGAATTTAGTCACAGACAGGCTGCGGAGTAATCCTCTCTTCCATTTTCCGGATCCTCTCCCCTGCTCCGAAACCTCTGCTCATGACTCAGCCTGGTGTGTTTCACTGGCCCCACGACGTCAGTGTGTGTGTGTGTGTGTGTGTGTGTGTGTGTGTGTGTGGTCTGGTGGATGCCAGCAGTGGTGGGCACATGATGTTCCTTCTCCTACAGTTGTGTGAGGAAGTGAGTGCAGTGTGGGAGCAACAGGAGCTGTCAGTCACAGCTCTCAGACCTGTGATTTACTGGGAGCTCAGGGAGAAGAGTCACTCAGCTGTCAGTCTCCAGACTGTTCATCACCGCGTGCATCCGGTTAATCCAGCAGGAAGTTCTCAGCACTTCATCCATTTAACAACAGGTCCAAGCTGGGCTCGGATTGGTGGTGGTTTTAGTACTTCAGACGGTTAAAGGGTGATTCTGGTTTTCTGCAATCACCAAAGTTAGAGATGGAAAGATGTAAACCTTAAATCAGCTGTTTTTTTTAAGTTTTCAAGAATTGCCATTGTTTATATCTGAGTGATTGTTTGGAGCCAATTTGACTTACTGATGTTAAAAATCTGAAGTGCAGTTGGATTTGTGTGTATTTCAGATTGTGTGTGTGTGTGTGGATGTGCACAGTTAAAATGGAGATACATACACAGAGCATGTGATCAGTTGATTTTTTTGTTAAATTTTTGTATATTTGCAATTTGTGTTGTGTGCATTTGGATTCTAAGACTGTTTGAGTCATGTGTGCTGCGTCACCATCGTGTGTGTGTGTGTGTGTGTGTGTGTGTGTGTATGTGTGTGTGTGCTGCGATTGATCCCGGAGTCAGGCTCTGCAGAATCTCTTCCTGGTGGTGCCTGGCCGTACAGATGCTGATGCTGGTGCAGTTTGTGTGTGTGTGTGTGTGTGTGTGTGTGTGTGTGTGTGTGTGTGTGTGCATTTGTGTGTGTGTGCGTGTGTGTGTGTGTGTGTGCATGTGTGCGTGCTTGGTATTGAGCCATGCTCCACCCCTCCTGCCTCTGTCCTCTCTGCCTATAGCTAACAAGACAGGAGGAGGAGGAGGAGGAGGAGGGATGAATCGAAATGAAGGAGAAGAAGAAGAAGAGGAGAAAAAAGAGCGGAGGGGAGGGGCAGAGGGAGTGGTCCGGGAAGTGAGGGAATGAGGAGGAAATGGAGGTGGAGGGGGGAGTGGCTGAGCTGGGTAGGATGGGCACTGAGAGTTTTTGATGCTGTGAGTGTGTGTGTGTGTGTGTGTGTGTGCGTGTGTAAGAGAGGAGAGAGAGAGAAAGTGTGTGTCCAAGAGAGGGAGGAGGGCGATCGAGCACTGGTCCCAGACAGGGGAGGGGAGGGAGCCGGAGTCCAGAGAGCCTGTGGTGGGGGAGGAAGAGTGTGAGACGAGCAGACGGAGTGTGTGTGTGCGGTTGAGTGACAGGAGGAGTGAGCGGGAGCGATGGCAGGTAGGCGAGAGCAGCTCCACCTGCACCACCACCACATCACTGCACCATCTATATTTCAGCATCCTGCTGTCCTGGGCCCCCGTCCCGCTGTCCGTCACACACACACATGCACACACGCACACACACACGCACACACGCACAGAAGCCATCCCCTCAGCATTTCATTAGCCATATCTTTCCATCTCTCCTCCTCTCCATCCTTCCTCCTCTTTTGTCCTTTCTAGTAGCAGACGTGTGTGCGCGTGTCAGCCTCGTCTCAGCTGGTTTTTAAGTAACACTTACATTAACGTCTGTCTGTGCTGTGTTTGTGTGCGTGTGTGTTTGTGTGCGTGTGTGTGTGTGTGTGTGCTTGCTTGCTTGCTCACTTGCTGTAAAGATGTGGTTTATGTGCAGAGTATTGTCATTCTGCTGAGGTATAACCATGCTTGTGTGTGTGTGTGTGTGTGTGTGTGTGTGTCTGGTAATTCAAGGGCAAACAGAAAAGTAGCCGGCTCTGCAGTGTTTCAGAACAGGTGTCCTGTCAGTGATGAAGGTGAACTCTGTTGATCTCTCTCTCCTCCCTTTTCCTTTCCCCCCCCTCCTCTGTATTTTAAATGCAAAGAGCAGCACATCTATACACCTGATGTTTAGTACGTTTCGCGGGTTTGCGTCTTCTATTTGACAGTGTGTAACTTCAACTCTTTTACTTGACATGTCAGCTCATTCACAATAATGGGACAGGACAACCACAGATGGAGGGAAATAGATCAAGTGAGAAGGAGAGTGAGTTAGAGAGCATCCCTTCAGCTGTAGCTGCTCTGTATGTACAGGCCTCCTCCATTGATTTTTACGACCCCCCCCCCCCCCCCCCCCCCCCTCCTTATTGAACACAAAGCTCTTAATGGAACAAGATATGTCGCTGGATCCCTCGTTCAGGGTTTGCGTCTGCTGCAGGGTTATCGGAGGTTTCAGCTGCGGCACAAAGAAGAATCAGAGATGCAGTGTTTGTCATTCATGCTGCAAAGCTCTGGAATACATTAAATGAAGACGTCAGCGAGACCTGCATGTCTTAAAGAAGGAGATAAAACCAACCTCATTGTTTCAGCCTTTAAGTAGCTGTGTTATACCGTCAAAGACCTGTTCAGTCTCTCTAGTTCATCCCTTAAAATATTATTTCTTTCTCATTTGATAAATGCAATTTGGGGGGATGGTGAAATCATCACTCTCTTGAATGCTAGTCCAACTTTTCTCCATGTTGTAAAGTAATATTCTTTCTCTTTTCATGTAAAAGCATCCCGACCTCCAATCTAATCTGAATGCAAACTAGAAAATAGAAACTCAATTTAGAACATCAATTGAGAACACTAAGTGTGATATCCTAAAGTTTGGAACATTACACCATGAATTAAGATTGTTTTAGCCTTTTCTGACCACTCTGAAGACCACTCAGCAGGTCACTGTTGCCATTGGAAAGAAAATTTACTTTCCAGAACTGATTGACACTGCCTGGGTCTATACTTTGAGACTTACTCCAAACCTGTGTTGAGACCACAGTGAAGGCGAATGAGAGGCTTTTAGGAGTCGGCAGCTGTTTAACAAAGAGACACAAAACCCACCCTCTCAATTGTAGTGGAGGCTTAAGTCAAACAGTGTCAAGTTTGAATGAATTATTAATAAATTAAAAAGCACAAATGGTGGAATGAATCGATGTGGTCTGGGCTCAGTCTCCATTTGCGGACTACACCTGTGCACATCTACACACAGCTGGCTGATTTCTGATATTCAAAAGCTGATGTCACTGGATAAACAGTGTAATCCTTAGACATCAGATAAATTAGCAGCAGGTCCGCAGCTCTGAGTCTGGTCGACGTGAAGCCGCTGCTCCAGTCGGATACTTCCATCATGCAAATCTAATGCGCTCAACTTGTTTAAGTAAATGTGAAGCCTGTTTTTCTTTGACCACTTCCTGTCGTGTTTGACTGCGAGATGCGATACAGTAACAGTGTCCCCCTCACACACACACACACACACACACACACACACACACACACACACAGGCAGCTTACAGTGCTGCACAGATGCATGCTGGGAGGTCTGCACCAGCTCGACCTGTTAAATCCTGCTCTGAAGGAGCTCTCAGATTGGCAGTGATGTGACATTTGCATTAAAGATAACGATGATGAGGAAGTTCATGGCAACTGTTCGGCTCAGGGGCACATTTACTTATTACTGTTTATTTTACTTTGAAGGCATCTTAATGTGTTATATCAATTTAAGATCTTTTAATGATTAGATCGACACCTGACATAGACATACATACAGTAGATTCTGGCCTAGTGTATGTGCTGCACTGGACAATCACAGTCTAACATTGTGATTCGCTGAAGCAGGTGTCAATGAGATGAGATACAGGACTCTGTCTGTAATTGTAAAGTCTTGCGATTCAGTCTTTCAATTTACAACTTTCTTTTGTAGCCTTTGATGTCTCTCATTGGCAGTATCTCACCAGATGAGCTGAGATGTAGCATCCAGCCAGAAACTCTCTGAGGTCGTAATCTGTTAATGTGGGCCACAGATTAATAATCCCCACTGGGCAGTTTGCCTTTGATAATCTTGTGATGTCATTCTGGGTGGATGGGAGGACTGTGCACGATTAGGCTGGAAAGAGTTCAGAATAGGATGGAAAAAGGACAAATGAGCTGCTGCCGTTTTTCTTTTTGGAAGTAATGGAGGAAAAAGTGTTTTTGACTTGTGTGGGGATCCTTTGTGAACACTGACAGTTGCACTTAACAGTTTTTCCTCCTCTGTCATTTACATACATGTTGAGTTTGGCCCTGCTGCTCTCGTCATGGTCTCACCGCTTCCATGGTCGACATCACAGAGCGATTCACAAACAAGCTGGAGTAGCTGGTCAACGAGGAACCAGAGCCAGACGGCCTGTAGGTGGCTCCACTCATCACCGGGGCTCATTGCTCTGGGCCGTCCAGTCAGAGTTGCCGGCAGGAAGTCAGACTGGTTTCCAGCTGTGGTTGGACTCCTCCAGGGCTGCCCCTCGTCACCGGCTCTGTTCTTAACCTTTATGGACAGAATCTCTAGGAGCAGCCAAGTGGTGGAGAGTGTCAGGTTCGGTGGCTTTAGGATTACATCTCTGCTGGTTGTAGATGATGTGTTCCTCCTGGGGTGGTTTGCAGAAGTGTGTGCAAGTGAAGCGGCCCAGGGTGGCTCAGAGGAGCTCAGACATCCAGCAGAGGCTCAAGGTGAAGCCTCTGCTCCTCTGCATCGAGAGGTGGTTCAGCATCTGGCCAGGATGCCCCCTGAACACCCTCCTAGGGAGGGCATGTTCCAGGCATATCCATCTGGGAGGATCCCAAGGGCAGATCCAGGACTCTGGAGAGATTATATCTCCAGGCTGGCCTGGGAATAAGAGTGTCCGGCCTCCCCGTTCAAACCGCTGCCCCCGTGACCAGGATCCGGATAAGCGGCTGAAGATGAGATGAGATGAAACAATACCAGGAGCTTCAGATTAAAACATTCAACTGGAGTTGAAAAAAAAAAACAAAAACAAAAAAAACCCCAAACACGTCACTGTTTAATCTCACTGCATGAGGCTGCTCGGTTGATGGCAAAGCTTCTCTTTTTGTCATTGCTGTTGTTGCTGTTTATCTTCTCACTCGCACGCTGCCTAAATTATTAAAACCAGTCAAGTTTCCTGAACGCTGCCTGAGAAACCCAAAACTACTGAGCCACAAAGCTGCACTCACACAGTAGTAAGAGGATCCACGACACAGAGGCAGCTGTTTGTGTGTTTGTCCCTGTTCAAACATCCCAGCAGGGATCCTTCATAAGTCCTATACTTTTTTTTTTTTATCTCTCATGTTTCTGAGCCCTCTCTGATGCACAAACACAGCTCTGGTTTATCTCTTCTCCCTCACACACTCTGATGTGATGCATTTTTGGACTCTTAATGTCTAAAGCTGCACATCTGAGTGAGAAACTCACTCACCCACATTCCATTTGCCTCCCACACGTTGTAATTTACTCTTAAGTTAAGATGCAAATGAGCTCAGAATGACCTGTTTGTGTTGCACTGGACTGTGTACTCCGGTAGTTTGTGCAATAGCTTCACAGATCCCAGGAGCTAAAATCTGAACCTGCTCACGTTCCAGATGACACGGTGTCGGCGAGCAGCAACATGGACATGGAGGACCGAGTGTCTCACCTGGAGCAGAGGCTGCAGCTGCAGGAGGACGAGATCCAGCTGCTGAAGTCAGCTCTGGCAGACGCCCTGCGCCGGCTGGGATACTGCGAGGAGCAGAGTCTGGGGACGCAACCCGGAGCCGTCCATGCTTCTGGGAGGAGGCCTCTGGCCACCGCAGCTTCAGCAGCCCCCACCAAAGGTAGGAAGCTCCATCATCACGTGTGCTCAGCATCGCTTTCCAGCTGGGCATTGTGTTCTGCAGAGCCTGTAAAGTCCTATCGTTTGGGACTTCAGATGCTCAGTGTTACCATATAATGAGGCTCTTAGTCAATAGAAAAGCTGCTCATCTCTAAAGCGAAAGTCATGTCTCCTATATCACACTGTGTAAGGGATCCTGTGTTTGTTATCAGCTTTTTCTGTGTTTTAAGAGAACACAAAGTTCTGGATATGTAGAAAGAATGGGCTCTATAAGATAAGATGAGATAAAAAGACATAAGAAAAAGGGAAATAAATAATAATAATCATAATAAATGGACAGGAAAAACTGTGATAAGACAGCTCAAAGTACCATTCAACAAATGCTATGAGCTCTTGCACATGATAATTATCTCCCACCATAATTTTACTATACTGCTTTCTATTCGTCACCAATGACCTTGTCTTCTCAAAGTGTGGTGGACTTAACTGTAACCTCAAAATAACATACAACACAATGCTACATGCTTATGATTATCGTGTGGGGGAAAAAAGCTATTATCTTGAGTGCACGAGATGAAAAAACATCATCATTCACATCCTAAACCACGTTCTGCTCCACCACTGTGTGAGATGGCTGAATGTGAGTGTGAGGCGCGAGCTGTTTAATCGCTGCTCGTGTCAACAAAGTCCTCTTTGTTTGTCAAAACGGGAGTTTAGTCACTGTTCAACCACAGCTGCCGTCCTGTCCTGTCAACACTTCACCTTTATTTAGATCGTATCGCTGTCACCACTGGAAATGATCCATCATAAACGAGTGGATGAAAGCCGCCGTGCCGCATATTCCAGCACTGACCGCTCATAGAAGCTGCACATGCAGACTCATCTTGGGCTGAAACTATTACCCAGATTATCCAAATAAGTCTATTACAAAAATACGTTTTTTATCTTTGGTTTATTAAATCCGATCACTAATTGAGTTGGTCGTTAGTGAGAATTAGTGTGACTGAGGTTATTAAGAATGGAGAGTTAAAAATGTTGGTTGGAAAGGACGGCTAGTGATGATGCTAGCACTCACGCTAACTTTAGCACAAGGAATCGAGATGAGGTGCCCTAATTTGTAATGCGTGGTTGATTTTGGATGAGGTGACATGATCAGATACCAATAATAGTAATAACAGACCTCATGGTGACTCATAACAGTCAGATATCATATATTTAGCAGACATCATTTTTCATGTTTTGCCAAATGTTTGGAAAAATGGACAGTTTTATCCATTCAGCTCCCTCATTTCTTTCTGAACAAGCTGCTGATTCTAAATATGAAGCTTATATGAAACTTAATCTATAAAGATGTCCAGGAACACCAGCTACCATAGTTGCAATGCAAGTCTGAAATGGAGGTGCTAGAGTGCACTTTTCGTTTGGATGCAATACACAGTTTTACCATTAGAAGGGGGAAATTCCTAGACAATGTCCCTTTTAAAACATATCCCTTTTTGTCCTGCAAAATTTCACCTTTTAATTTAGTACAATATTTTTTTGACTTGATTAACTGATGAAATAAGCAGTCACTAAAATACTTGATAGCTTCAGCCCTAGTTTCCTCATATAGATGAGAAGTGACTCATATAGATTTCCTCATATAGATGAGAAGTGACTGAATGTAAATGCTTTATGTTTTGTCCAGTGAGGCAGCTCCTGCAGGCTCTCCCCTCCAGGCCTCTGAGTAATGGCTACGTGCAGCAGAAACGCCTCCTGTCCTCGCCCTCCTCCCCGAAGAAGGAGGTGCTGCAGTCCATCAAGAGGTGAAACAAGACTAACACAGATCCTCGCTTGTATGTGCTTGTTTGTTATTTGTTGGTTAACAATATGTCGCTCGTCCTCAGGAAGAGCATGTCCACAGAGCGTCTCACCCTGGTGAGGAGAGAGATGGGAGGGGAGAGTCGGAGTCGAACCACCTCCTCCTCCAGCTCCTCTGGAGGCAAAAGGTAATCATAGCACTGTATGAAAAGGGGTTTCTGAAAACAAGATAAAAACACTAAATCTGAGGAGGAAAGCACTCAGAACATGTCGTAGCCAGTGACATTATTAATTCATGCATGTCCACCTTCCCAGGAAATATTGTATAAACAACTACGTGGAGCTCACACATGCAGCAGCACCTTCCAGGGGGACTGTCAACATTTTTTACTTAGTTTGTCAGATTTGAACATTGTTGTCAAAAGCAGGGACACAGTGCTCCTCCACGGGTCACAAACAACTACCAGCTCCTCATTTAACAAGCTGCGTGAACATGTTTGTGTGTCATGGGTGAGGAGGGGGGTGTCACAGAGTCAGTCTAGTCTGCTATAATGAGCTGTCTCACTGCTCATCTGTCTCTCTGTCCTAAGGCAGAATAGACGGTTGTGGCCTGAACAGGAAGAAAGGAAGTGAAGAGTTTTTCCAACAAGAGCAATGTCCAGCTCCAGGGTGATTTGGTGACATCTAGTGTTGAGGTTGCAGATTGTAGCCAGACCACTGATCATGTTTAACAGGGTGAGATCTCACTCTCTACCAGTGAATGCTGGGAAGTGCCCATTAAATGCAGTAATGAATAAGTAATCATGTTGTTGCAGCCGTTTAGTGGATTTACAACCAGCTCGAAAAGTTTCGTAACAGTGTGAACAAGTGAACAACAACAACAACAGCAACACAGCACTTTTACTGACTTTTTATTCTCATTTTCACAGTGAACTTAACCAAGAGCAGAGTGTTTACAATGATTTTTAGTGCCCTGATTCAGATGTCAAGGATGGCACGTAATCACCCAAACTTTTCTACAGATTCAGATTTTCCAGTCGTCAGGAATAGAAGACGTCTGCACATCATCATCATCATTAGTGTCGTCAGTCGTGTCTCATCATCATGGTCTGCTCTTCCACACTGTTCGCCTGCAGTTAATCCAGGACGTCATCTTGAATTACGCTGCACAGTTCGCAGACCGTTTTGTCTCTTTGAAGCCACGGTGAAGCTTCCACCTGTCACGTGGGTCACAGAGACTCATTTTCAATCACGCAAAGTCAAATTTGTCCTCGTTTCAATCACTTTTTCTGCTTTCCTCATTAATCTTTGCTGCTTCCATCCCTCTATCTCTCTCTCTCTCTCTCTCTCTCTCTCTCTCTCTCTCTCTCTCTCTATCTCTCTCTCTCTCTCTCTCCCACTCTTTTCTGCTGACGTATCAGATTTCCACTAGTTGGTACAGGGTGGGTGTGTTCACCAGCTGAGGGGCTGGGTCTGCCCAGTCAGGAAGTGCAGTGTGATTGGGTGTCAGGGGTTCCCACAGGCTGAGCTAAAAGTTTGCCGAGTGAACGAGGAAGTCGGTGTGTCAGTGGTAGTGTTGGACAGGACAGGAAGCACTCAGACCGCTCTCCACTGTTGACTGCTACTCTAACGGGAAGCTTGCAGCCATGAAGAGATCCTCCAGGTAAACAGTCGCTTTATCAATTATGAATAAAAGACTTAAAGAGAGCAGGAGTGAGGAGTCATTGATGAGGCTTTTTGCAGGAGCATGTCTTTATAATCTGAATGAGTCACAGCCAGCACAGGCATGTGTTGTATGAAGGGAGGTGCGTAGCTTTAGTCTCTTAGCAGAGATTTTGCGAAATGCATGCATTACTTCAACTTTTAAAATGCTCTTAGGTACAAGTAGGTTTTGTGGCAAATCCATGTTGAGTCTATCAAATGTGGTGCATTCCAGGCTCCATTCAGGCACGTCTGATTTCTCATTATTGCCTTTCTCAGAAGAGGGTCTGTTTCTTGTTTTGCGGGGCCGTGGTGGATGTTGTTGTGACAACTCTCTCACGCAAAACTCTGAATGCAAAAGGTTTTCCCTGTCTGCAGGGCTGCGGGTGGTTACGGGAGGGGCTGCAGCATAGTAACATGAATACAACAGAAAGAAAGACACAGGAGCCGGAGCCCCGAGGGAAACTGTGGCTCAAATAACAGACGACAGGTCTGATGAAAACAGAAAGAAAATAGTTTGTCTGTGTACTTCAAACCATGAGGTCCAGATGATCTGTATTATTAAAGCCCTCAGAGGGTCAATAACATTCAGATACTTCGTCTAGTGACAAAAAACAAAACTCAAACCAGCTTTAAGACTGGCTTTCCCAGCTACGATATCTCTCGTTAATGCAGAAATGAGTTCATTGCTCCTCTTTGAAGTGCCATTAAGGACTCTTTCTGCCTCTGGGCTTATGGTGAAAACATACACACATAAACACAAATACACACACACACACACAAACACACACCCTTTGGAAGAGTGAGTGTGAGGTGACAGGAGACTAGTCAGGCTGAGCTCAGCAGCTCTGTCAGATAACTGATTGTTCTGTTAAATCTGATTGATTCTGGCTGCAGACACGGCCCCACAGCTCAGCGGCTCAGACACACAACATTACATGGGAACATTACTGAACATGCAGTCTGATGTGCTCCACTGTAACAAGGCTTTTTAACGAGGCTTTCTATCTGATGAGTTCATTTCTTAGGAGTGACACCCCGTAGCTCAGTGATCACTGAGAGCAGGCTGCTGCAGCTGTGCCACAGATGTTACCATAGCCGATTCTGCACAGCATGCAAAATCAACCACCAATAGTTATAATGACTGGATCCCCTGCTTAACGGGACGCCGTTTAGTTTTTCTTTTATAGCACGTTGCTGTAAATGAAAATTAGAGCCTGAACCTGAGGAGATGCAAACACATCGCTGCTACAGACCAGATCACAATAACCTCTTAAACATAGATTTAAAGTAGATCCAAATGTATTTGAAGGGCAAATACAGCCCTCCATACATGAGTTTAGTTCACACGTCAAGTTTAGATGCAAATCTATGGAAATACAACGAATCAGGAAATGTTTTCATGGGCCGGCAGATCAAAATGGAAATCTCATGCAGATGCCCTTTAAATAAAAGCATGTTGTCCTGACTTTATGTGTAGTAAACAACCATGGATGAGTAGCAACAATAAAAGCCAAATGTTCCCAAATGTTCCTCTTGTTTTAATGGGGAAATGGAAGCAAACTCAGTCTCTTAGTGTACCGTGTATATATATATTTTAACGAGGAGAGTTTGGATGCGAACATGATCGGACGTGAGTGCGTCCATTAACTCGACCGCTGCGGTGCTTCAGTCATAATGGAGCAGGAAATGGACGCACAGTTCACTGCTCCCACCAATCCCACAGTTCAGGGGGGGCTCGGCCTCGTCGGCCTCACCGCAGCGTCCATTTTCTCCCGGCCTGCGTCACCGTAATGAAAACTCATTTAAAACATCATCCATCATCGCGGATTCCCCTCAGCGGGGCGAGGAAGCACCTTACAAGATCATTTCCAACAGTGAAATTGAATTATCCGAGATTGTAGGCCCAGCTCTGACTCCCACGTTGTTTTTGAAGTGTGTTTCGGGACAGCTTCGATAGTTTTGCTCATCACCTGCTGTTTTTTCCTGTTACATAACCCAGGGCTCAGGGCAAACCGGTGGCGACATGTTAAGAGAAGTAGAGTAATTATTCCAGAGCTGAAGGCTGCTCTGACATCTGCTCAGCCTTTGCAGAACACACTGGAAGAAGTCGAGCTTGTTTGTTCCAGGTTACAAAACTTCTTTTTTCGGGCAGATCTTTGGATTGGTTTTCACCCCAACAGACCCCCATTGTGTGTGTGTCCGAGCGCAGGCAGCCAGAAAATGCCCAGGCTGCGCTCAGTGCTGCGTCTTAATGAGCCCTCTGTTTGTGTATTCTCCTCCTGGAAACCCGGTGACTGGGGCTGCAGCCGCACGGCCCTCACTACCACGGCTCTGTGCGCTGTCCGGCTGCCAGCTGCTACCCAGCATGCACCGCGCTAATTACTGGCTCCGGATCAATCCCTGTGTCTCCATTGGCTAGACCCAGGCCACTCCTCTATCTTCCTGGCATACTGTCACACACACACATACAGTACACACAGAGACTAAGAGACAAACGGGCCTTTATGTGGTTGTTTCAAAGAGCACACACCCTGCACAGCCGCCTCCAGCTGACCAGAGAGAAAACAGGCAATCAGGTCTTCAGAGCCGCCGCCGCCTGTTTGCTCTGTTAATTATTCCTTCAAAGCTTTTGAGTTACAAACAACACATCAAACATGGCATCCAGTGTTGTCTTTACAAATGCTCGATGATGTGCAAGCTAAGGTAACTTTGTGTGGGCACGCAGCTCAGATGATGATGATGCTGAGACATCGTCTCAGGGCTGCGGCGGTTACGACTCCCCGCTAAGCAAATGTCAGGAGGCGCTGAGACACGCGCCTCATCCTGGTCCTTGAAAGCATCCTGTTTATGACCTGTTCAGCTTTCAGCTCTCACACTCTCCGCTCTAATGTTTGACAAACGTGCCGAGTGCAAAGACATCATCTACGTTATACCAAGTTAAGTTTGGAGTCTGGTCAGAGTACAATAGGATGCGCTGCGTCCTCACGTTCATGTACAAAACAAAGAGGAAAAGAGCCGCAGTCCTTGTACTGTACCTGCTTCCTGAAACTGCAGTTTACTTCAGCATATTCAGAAACACACGGTCAGATGCATCATTCCCCACTCCCCTCCTTCTCCCTCATTGTCTCTTATCTTATCGAGCTGTGCTTTTACTGCTGTTGCCATGGCGACATATACCTGTCAGCTGGCAGCGCCGCCTGTCAGCATCCCCATCATCTGATTGGACGGCGGCAGCCGCCCCGACAGGTTAGGTTGAGGAGGCAGTTGACGAGCTCTTCCTCAGACCGGCTGCTGCAGACCGGACTCTTGATTGACAGGTTCAATTATGGACTCTGACAGAGCGGCTGACTCACGGCTTGTCATTTCAGTTTAAAGCAGTGATCTAACTTTTTTTTTTTGTATAAATCAGCTTTTCTGTGATGTCCAGAGGGGGGGAAACAGAAGTGCTTCTCGGCTCCGCTCTGATTCCTCTGACACAGTGTTTGTCTCAGCACCACACTCACTGTGTGTTCAAGTGGTGTGTGTGTTTGCTCTGTTTACTTTTTGTCTGCTGACTTGATCAAACACACTTGTTCAGCACAGGCAAGCACATCAGAGAGACAGTTCTATTAATTTTCTCTCTTTAGTCCCGATAACCACACCCGTGTCTTCCCAAGAAACTCCCTGACATAACTTTGTGTATAATCCGACAATAAACTGCTGTACTGAGAAATCAGTTGTGTCTATTACAATCATCATGATCTGCACAATGATCTACAATCATCATCATCTAGAATAGAATAGAATACAATAGAATAGAATAGAGATACTTCATTCATCCCAAAGGAACTTAAGGAATCCACTGAATGAGGAGGAGATATATACACAGTTGGTAAAACTAATGGCAAACTAATGGCTGTACATTTGTATTTAAGCACAAAAAATGGATGTAAAAATGAGAACCTGTTAAAAATATCACCACAAACCTGGTGCAGTTTTGGCATCATAGTTGTCAGTTTGTTCTGTTTGTAGTCTGGTCTAAACATGCCAACGCAGATCTTAACTGAACAAATGACAGTTTCCACAGCGTTGCAAAGGCCTTCCAGCCCCCTGTTAATTTGAGACCTGCACACAAACACGGTATTATCCAGAGCCACGGGCCTCAGTCCTGCCTCCAGAGCCCTCATCATCTCAAACAGGAACTAGAGGATGAGTGCTGTCTGCATGTGTCTCCATTATTCAGTGCACAGTGGGTGTTTGTGCTGACTCCGCTCTTCTCCACGTCTCCACTCAGCTCCACAGTTAACATGGAGCTGAGTGGGGAGGGTCACAGCCTCGGTCAGCACAGAATAAATAATGCAAAATTATAGATATTAGAGAGCAGTGTCTCGGGATCTTGGGGGAAAACGTTAAATCACTGTTTTTCTTCTTTCTGTTTCAGCAAAACCAAAGAATGTACCTTCAACGCAGGTGAGAGCAGTTCTTCTTCTCCATCAAGGTCTTCTATTGTCCGTGTGTGTGTGTTGTCTTCAACTCTGTCTCACTCTCTACATTTTTTATGACTGTCGGTGTAATTCACAGTAAAGAGGGCGAGGAGCCTCTGATGTGTGAAACTCAATTAGCCAGAAGACGTGCTCGAGGCGCTCTCAAAGGATTTCTCACTCTGATCCATTAGATTTTCCACATTGGAAACACTAGAACATCCATTAGAATTAACGAAGGGCTTAAGATGACTGCCAGCTGAATCTGAGGTGAAATATATGTGTATATTTTTTAATGATGCAAGCTTATGTTTGTGTTCTGTAAAGCATTGATTGAAGGTCACTGTTTAATTGAGTAAAAAGAGATCGTTTCAGCAGTGGGTGTGTTTACTAGATGTCTGCATCTGCATCTGCATTTATTCTAGGGATAAAGCATCAGTGTCAGGAAAAAAAGGGGAAACGTAAACAGTCCTGGTCAAAATCACGCAATATGCAGACACTGAAACTAGTTTGACTCATTTGCTTCCTCTTTTCAGCAGAAGAGTTTTGCTTTTTGTTTGAGAAGGTAATAACATACTTTCCATCATTTTTTAATTTGATGGAAGAGTACTATGACCTGATGAGGCATCGCAGCTATGACTCTTTGATTTCTAGAAGAAACAGTTCTTCTGCTCTCGATTTGAGGACACAAAGACACAGGAGTGCAATAAAATGGATGTAACAGTGTTGAAATGAAGACTGACCACCATCTCCCCCCCCCCCCCCCTCTTCCTTTCTCCCTCCCTCCCTCCCTCCGTGCAGAGGATGGCTACGTGAGGATGTTCCTCCGCGGTCGCCCCGTCACCATGCACCTCCCTGACCAGCAGAGGGAGAGTTACAGCCTCGACCACAAGGTGGCGCTGCCAGACCGCAAGCTCAAGCTGCAGTGGGTGTATCCTTCCAGACTGAGATCCATAGATTCAAAGAGATTTAGAGTGCATGAGAATCAATCACTATTGGTGGCTCAGTAAATAGCTGAATAAATAATAATAGTGTTAATAGAGCAGGGCAACTGAGTAAAGAAAAATAGATACATGGATAAAAATCCAGCAGACAAAATGCAGGCTCATATGCAAATATACTGATAAACTGTGCAAAATGACTTGATAAGATAAGATAACATAACAGATGATGTGCAACTGGAGGAACCCGCTTGCAGCTCTTTACATAAGAAACGACTTGTTGTGGTTTTAGATAATTCCTGTCTAACCACAGTCATGTGGGATAGATTGATCTCTTAATTAAACACAGTTACTTTGCTGTCAATAGTGACTCCATGCCTACGGGGTTCTCAAGCAATTTCAGCAGAAATCTTTGTCATGTTTGTTACTCTGGAAACTCTACAACACCTTACTGATAATCAACAATGACTCAACTTGTGATGAGATTTATCATTTCTACCATTTCTTTTGCATCATTTGATGCCCCGGGGTAAAGAGCTGGTTTGCCTTGACCTGAAGCTGCGAGCAGGTACGGCTACCGCGGACGGGACTGCCGCTCCAACCTCTACCTGCTGCCCACCGGAGAGATCGTCTACTTCAACGCGTCCGTGGTGGTGCTGTACAACACCGAGGAGCAGCAGCAGAGGCACTACCTGGGCCACAACGATGATGTCAAATGGTGAGGACGCCCACAGAGAGCTGCACTGCACAGACACTGTGAGGTTAGAGGCTGGTGAGGCTTCGACTCCCTCAAAGTCACATTTACAAACATATGAACACTGTAGAGTGTTCAATGTTATTATTCAGTCAGTAGGTTGTACACCAAATACTGGTTGTGTGTTCTTACAGTATAATCTGTTATTTGTCATAATTCCCACAGCCACTGAAGGCAGCATGTACATGAGCTCACACACGCCCCCTTCTTTGAGACAGAGGTACTGTCTGCCTCAGCTCATGTCTTTTCAGTGCTGCTTTATGTCCGATCAGTCAGACTAAAGCTCTTATCTTATCTTACCTTATCTTATCTTATCTGATAGAGCCATTATGTCTTAAAAAAAAACCCTCAGCTGTTCCTCTAGATGCAGAAGAAGCAGGCGCAGGATGTTTCACACAGTGTGCTGTGGGACAGAGCATGACTGTTTCCCTGTAGAGACGAGCAGCTTTTCCCAGCATGCCTCGGGGGGATTCGCTCTGTTTACATCCCTCCGGCTCCGCTCAGCGACTGGGATTTCAGCGAGCGCTCATTAAGTAAACCAACAATCGCAGTGATCAGTGATGAGGGGAGCACGATGAAGCTTCCTCATAAACTGTGTGAAATATGTCTCTACGTGTGTGCCTGAATATGAAAGAGGTAAAGTCTCAAAGAGGATGGAAACGGAATAAGCGCACCTTGTTGAATTGTGACAAACCTCTACTGCCTCATGTTGAAGGCGGAGCGTCCCCAGGGTTCATACTTTGTGCTATAAATGTAATCTCTAGTCGTTTTTATCATAAAAATCACTGAATTTGCACATTTGCTGTGAGTTGAGCATCATCTCAGATTGAACCCAATACAAAATTGGTTGAGTATGTGCCGTTTTATACATTTTAAACACTTTTTTTGTACATCCTCCATAGAATGAGTCATGTATTTCACATATAAGTAGAGCACAGATGTTCAATGCCGCAGTGTCACATGATGTATTTCTGAATGAACATTTAATACCTCCTGTCGAATTTCCTTGACGTTTTTCGTTCCTTCTATGGAAACAGCTGAGACTTGCAAATATAACTGGTGTTTTTTTGGAGCTTTACATCTTAAATTGTACACTTAAAATGAAATCAATGCTTCATTCAAAGGCATCCCCTTGAATTTTTTCCATTAAAATGAGCAGTATTTATCTATTTATTTTATTCCTTCCAGCCTGAGTGTTCATCCCGACATGGTAACCATAGCAACGGGACAAGTGGCCGGAACCTCTAAGGATGGAAAGGTGAGTAAAAAAACCACACTCATCCACACACAGACACAGTTTGCTTAACACTAAATCCCTTAAAAACAATATTTAAACCGTAATAGTCAGACTTGGTAAGATCCTCTGCTCTGCCTCCTCCCTCATCAGCTTCTGGCTCCTCACGTCCGGGTCTGGGACTCTGTGAGCCTCAACACGCTCCACGTGCTGGGGATGGGGGTGTTTGACAGAGCTGTCACCTGCGTGGCTTTCTCCAAGTCGGTACGTAGCGGCCCCTTCACGTACGATCTATCGCACATCTGGCCGTCCCAGCTGTTCCTGTCCCTGACGTCACTTCCTGTTTTGCTCTCAGAACGGCGGGACGTTTCTGTGTGCTGTGGACGACGCCAACGATCACATCCTCTCAGTCTGGAACTGGCAGAAGGAGAAGCAGCTGGCCGAAGTTAAGGTACCGTGAGCCTGGAGCCTTCGTACTGTCGATCTAAAAAGAAACAACTTAGATTTATTTAGTTTTACAGGCCTGAGAGGGATCACAGAAGAAATCTGAGAGTGAAGCGTGTTTACATCTTTTGTCTCCTGTCTCCAGATTTGTCTATGCAAAACGTTCAGTAAACAAGCAAACAGGCAAACCTGAATGAATCCTTCAGCTAGGGCAATCTATACATCTATATCAGTTATCATCCATATGCACATTACTGTCTATACATTACTAACAATATGTAACAATAGCAATAATCAGTGCAGGTGGTAGAAACAACAACATATATATATATATCAGGGTGTCTGCAGGGTTTAAAAGTATTAGTTGATAAATCAATTTTTGGGAAAATTATGGCCCTAAAAAAAGTATTAAGAAGTTTTAACCAAGGTTTTGCTGGTAATAAAACTCTTTCAAAATAGTTTAAACCTGTTGTGACGTCTCAGCTGATCTGAGGTCTGTTGTATGGTGACTGTTTAGTGTGTTAAAGATGTGTCTAAAAGAGATTTCCTGCAGATAACCTGATATATACCGTATACTATATACCTGATATACATGATAACATAACCCGCTTTAATTATTAAGAATTATTCCTCCAATGTGTGCAGTGCTCCAATGACTCTGTGCTGGGCGCCGTGTTTCATCCCATGGATGCCAACCTGATCGTCACCTGTGGAAAGTCTCACATCAACTTCTGGACCATGGAGGGAAACACTCTGACCAAGAGACAGGGTCTGTTTGAGGTACGGCCGTGACGACACGCACTCCTCCTCCTCAGCCTGGACTGTGTTACAAGGGTCGTAACTGAGGCGTAAAGCATAATCTACCATTCCTCGCCTGCTCTCTTCCTTCAGAAACACGAGAAGCCAAAGTACGTGCTGTGCGTCGCCTTTGCTGAGAACGGAGACGCCATCACAGGCGACTCCAGTGGAAACATCTACGTCTGGGCCAAAGGTAGAACCTGAACAACTGCACGACAGCACTGAGATGTTTAGGGGCGAGCGTCGGCCCAGGCCGGACTCTCTCTGACCGCGCTCTCTGATTGACAGGCGGAAACCGCATCAGCCAGCAGGTGTCCGGCGCCCACGAGGGCGGGATCTTCTCCGTGTGCGTCCTGAAGGACGGGACTCTGGTGTCTGGAGGAGGGAAGGACCGCAAGGTGGTGCTGTGGGGCCACGACTACAGGAAGCAGGCTGAGATGGAGGTGAGGGAGGAATATTTGACAGTTTTTCTGTATTTCATTTCATTTCTATTGTACCAGAACTAGAAGGACTGAGGCGTTAGTTAGGCTGGCTCTCACTTTTATTTATTTGTCTTCTAAATTTGTACACTTTTATGGCCATGTAAAGAACTGAGTTGCACCTGGATATCAAATGCACTCTATAAATAAATGCCTTAATTTAAAGTCTAGTATCATGTAATTGGATCTATCTAAGGATGGTATTTCTTTTATCATCTCAACTGTTCTAATTTTTGTCATTTTTCTGAGCTCAATTTTCATAGTTTAGCTATACATACATGTGAGCTTTGTTTCAAGATGTTTGTGTCTTTCTGTGTGTGTGTGTGTGTGTGTGTGTGTGTGTGTGTGTGTGTGTGTGTTCCCAGGTGGGCGAGTCCTTCGGACCCGTCCGGGCTCTGGCCGAAGGGAAACCTGGAGAACTCTTCGTAGGCACCACCAAGAACGCCATCATCAGAGCTGCCTTCCCTGACACTATGACTCCTATTGTACAGGTACACACACACACATACATATTCCCAGTGTGTGCATAGGTCGTAGACTGTGACTGTAGATGTGCTAAATGAGCTGTGTTTCAGGGGCACACGGACGAGCTGTGGGGTCTGGACATCCATCCCACCATGGAGCAGTTTGTCACCTGTTCCCAGGACAGACAGGTTCACCTGTGGGACACCATCTCCCACCAGCCGCTCTGGAGCAAAACCATCGAGGTGACGTCACATCACAACTTCTACTCGACCACCGGGATGTTAAAATCTGTCTCGGGTGGAACATGTAACGAGCTAACCAGGTATGTGTCTGTGCAGGATCCAGGCAGGTCTGCAGGTTTCCACCCCAGCGGAGCCGTGCTGGCTGTGGGCACCATGACTGGAAGGTCGGCCTCACACCACACACACACACACACACACTGAAGCCAGTCTGCAACCAAACAGTGTACAACTTCACTTTACACTGTGTTTTCCATATGTGTGTGTGTTGCAGGTGGTTGGTGCTGGACACCGACACCAGAGATCTTGTTTCTATGCACACAGACGGCAACGAGATCATTTCCAACGTCAAGTACTCTCCAGGTAAGAACACACACACAGACACACACAGACCTGAGCTAATCCAGTGAAGCTGCAGCAGGTGAGTCCTCAGACGTACAGTAACTGAAGCTCCGTCTCGTCTTCCCCTCAGACGGTAACTTCCTGGCTGTCGCTTCCCACGACAACTTTGTTTACATCTACGCTGTGACGGAGAGCGGCAGGAAGTACAGCCGCGTGGGGAAATGCACCGTGAGTGGCTCTGGGCACCAGCATCTGTCTGTACATGAATATATATCTGATGACTGAAAGATTTAAAGGGGACCTGGGAGGAAAAACTGCTTGATACCAACAGACTATTAAGCTAAAGGCGAATGGAAGTTCAAGAACCTGATCGTGCCCTCATTCATATACTAATTATTTTAGATATAGAGATATATAGAGATTGCTATATAGATATTGCTTACTTAGTGTACTACTTATTATTAACCGTGAAGAGTCTGGATGGACTGTGTTGTGAATGTAATGTTCTTCTGAGCTGCTGCACAGGGTCATTTCCCCTCTGGAACAAATACAGTGCTTATCTTTCTCTTATCTTAGTTGTAGGGGATTTGGGAAATTAGGGAAATGGCAGCCAAAAAAAGCAAGAAAATCCAGATCCGGCAATCCTTCACCCTCTGATTCTGGCTCCAACATAGAAAGCTGTATGTAAAAGCATTTCTCCATAGCTGCAGCAAAGCTCCAGTCACCACTTAGTGAAGGAGAACAAGCTGAAGATAGTCTGGCTATTCATGTGAGTGGCAGGCAACACAGCCAGTCAGCATAAAAACTATGCGTGGTTGCCAGGTAAGCATGGAAGGTAGCTAGATATGCAAGCGGAATATTCCCACATCCACACAGATAGAAATGTGGTCGTAAAATGTAATATAAGGCATTTCCGAGTTCTGTATTAATGTCCTATATTCAGTTTGAGCAAAAAGAAAATTTCCTTTTCGGAGACATTTTCTACTGTTTTCCACCGATCTACTGTGTCTGTCTCCTCAGGGTCACTCCAGCTTCGTCACTCACGTGGACTGGTCAGCTGACAGCCAGTACCTCGTCACCAACTCAGGAGACTACGAGATCCTCTTCTGTAGGTCCCCCACACACCTCTAACCTCACACAAGCACACGTCATCACTTCATTTCTGGGGAGTGTTGACTTCAGGATCTGTGGTTTGTTTGTCTCAGGGGAGGCATCCAGTGGTAAACATGTGACCAACATGGACACGATGCGAAACGTGGAGTGGGCCACGTCCACCTGCACTCTGGGCTTCAACACGTTCGGTAGGTCGATGAGACCGGCTTCACCTTCTCTATCCGCCTGACACTGAATCATCAAGAGAGAAGTGTGTGTGTGTGTGTGTGTGTGTGTCAATTTGAGCCCAAGAGGAGATGAGAGATGAAGAGATGTTTACTATATGTTCCTGCCCCGTAAGAGCAAATAAGCTTAACAGAGGTGTTTAATGAAAGGATTCAGTGTATGTAAAGCAAATGAACACCGAATGTCTCCTCTCGACCGTTTGTCCTGAGGACCTGAAACATTTAGCACAATCTGACAGTGTCAGCAGATCCTTTCGTGCCACACTCATCACTCAAAGCTTCTCTGCTGCTGCTTAGATCAACTCACTGATACCAGTTATCGTGTCGCTCATGCAGTTTTACATCCTGTGAGCTGATGCTTTAACTCAGTGGTTCTCAACTGATGGGTCGCAGACAGCTGGTTAAAACAAAGTAAATAATCTGATGTTAGACAGTTTTGTCTTTTATTTTGAAAAATAACATATTTTGAAAAGCATGAGTCACCGAGGCACGGTAACCATGGTAACTACAATTTGATTTAATTCTCACAAGTTTGTGAGGAGTTAGGAGTTACAGTAAGATGACAAAGTTGTTAAACTGGGGTATTTAAAGTGTGGATTTTCATATATTGAGGATAACAAAGGCCAGAGAGCCCAGTGTGTTGTATGTGGTGGAAGTGCCGGCAAATGAGAGCATGAAACCATCAAAACCATGGGAAAATGTGGGTCCCAGAGTGAGACCAGTCTAGAACCCCTGCTTTAACTGGGTTCATTTCTCAACTCTTCAGTATTATGTCTCCACACAATATCCAGAAAAAAATAGAGACATTGTTTCTCTCTGAATCAAGCCTCTCATCCTCTCTCTTTCTATCCCTATCCCCGCTATCGCTCTCTCTCAGGAGTTTGGCCGGACGGAGCCGACGGCACGGACATCAACGCCGTGTGCAGGTCACATGACGGATCCCTGCTGACCTCTGCTGATGACTTTGGCAAACTGCACTTGTTCTCCTTCCCCTGCTCTCAGCCAAGGGTCAGTCCCGTTCCCTGCCAGCTCCTCGGCATCCTGCACGTCAGCACCAAGTCATAATGAGCGCTTTCAGCCAGACAAACACAAAAACGAACCCCCAGAGTGCTCGACTGCAAGGCTGTTGGTTGTTGTGGGATCACCACCAGACCTAATAACATCCTCAATTTTTACCAGGTGTTTATTTTGCGCTCGCAAACACGTTCGGGCTGATTTTCCTTTACAAGTTGAAATTCTCAGCCAACGCCAGTTAAACAGCAGCTATAAACTTAATCGTCCATTCACTCACTGGCTGCCATTCGCTCAATAGCTCCCAGGCTGCCAACAGCTGCATCGTAGGTTTTTAAAAAAAACTCAAATCAGCACGATGCACACACAGAGATGCTACTGAACCAAACAACAGATCCATTATAACATTAAAGCATCTGCTTAAGGTTTTACACATTCTGCAGATCTGGAAGCTTTTCACTAATAATTCAATCTATCTGTCTTTCTGTCTGCCTATCTATCTATCTATCTATCTATCTATCTATCTGTCTATCTGTCTGTCTGTCTGTCTTTCTGTCTGCCTATCTGTCTGTCTGTCTGTCTGTCTGTCTGTCTGTCTGTCTGTCTGTCTGTCTGTCTGTCTGTCTGTCTGCCTATCTATCTATCTATCTATCTATCGATCTATCTCTCTATCTGTCTGTATGTCTGTCTATATCTATATCTGTCTGTCTATCTGTCTATCTGTCTATCTATTAGATAGATGCTTGTTTATGCTTTTGTTCTGAAAGGTAGTGTTTACAGCTGCGCCTGTTTGAAGAATGTCAGACTCAGTGAAAGAGTAATGCTTTTTCTTTTATATCAACAGCAAAACAAAGAGCAAATCCTGTCACTTTTCTGAGTGCTTTGAAAAGGTAAAATCAACCGGCGTGTTTCATTTTCTTTGCCCGCAGGCTCCGAGCCACGAGTACGGTGGCCACAGCAGTCACGTGACCAACGTCGCCTTCCTGCACGACGACAGTCACCTGATCTCCACCGGAGGGAAGGACACCAGCATCCTGCAGTGGGTGGTCGCCTAGGCAACCGCACCGGCGTCCTGCAGCGGCTGGCTTCCTTGGCAACCGTACCACCCAGCATCCTCTCTCTGACCGTCACCTAATCACCGTTTTATCCTCCTGTCGCCAGGGGGCAGTATCTCCTCCGTGCCTACTGGAAATGTATAACACACACACACACACGCATACATGCACACACACAACTTGACCGACCTTCAGCCCTGGCCCCAGATGATGATGACGATGATGATGAAGTTTAATAAATAAAATATTATTTAGTGTCCTGCTGTTTGTAGAAGAATGTACAGAAAACGATGATTAGTTGTTGTGCAGGAAGTGAATCCTCACTGTTCCCAGAATATTAAACTACTGCAAATCCTGCCCTGCTGGGAGCTGCACACAGTCAACCTGTGATTTTAGCATTAGTACTAACTGTGCCTAAACTGTATTTATCTTAAAGCCCCTCCCCGGGAATCCCACCTGCGTGTCTGCAGGTTTCAGCTCCTTTGGTGCAAATGATGCTCTGTTTACTTCATGGTTTTGTTGACGATCACGCAGTTTAAGTTTAAGATGATTTTTTTGGTATTTTAGAGTTAAATGTGGGTGTATTTTCCAACCATTTCAAGCTTCTTGTTTGCTTCCATACATTTCAATTCATTTTCAAACCAACATCTGACCAGTTGATTGCTTTCTCAGCTAAGGTCTTCTTACTTGAATGGAAACTAAAAAGAGGGGCACTTTTTCTTTAAAACAGCAGCATTGTTTGCAAAATTGTGAGCTCGTCGATGTATTATTTAATGATTTGAAGTAACCAGAGTTAAGAAACCCGACCTTTTGAAGACTTGCTGTTTCCCCTGAGTTCAGCATGTTCTCGCGAGCTTCGCTTGAAGACAGAAACCTCCAAGCTGTGCAGGGACGTAGTGGATCAGAATGTAACCTCAATAACATTATGTTGTGTTCTCATCAGATCAGTGTTCCTGTCATAGCTTCTAGCTTCACGAGTGACTTCTGCATGTTTTGAGGAACTAACCGACACTCAAAGGACGACTGTATTAGAATCCCAAACCTGGGTGGCATTGCCCTTTAAAACAAAACCCCCATGGCCTTGATGTGTATCACTGTTTCAGCCCTGAGCCTGGTTTTGAAGCCGACTGCTGGAAGTATTACAGAAGGTTGTTGGAGATTGTATTGTTTTAGCCCCTTGCCCCCTCTCCTCCGGGCCACAGTGTTTCTGATTGTACTACTGCTGTAACTGTGCTGAGAGGGCACTAGGTGGCGTCCCAGTGCAAGAGAAAAAGCATGTCCGAGGCCGCCCTCCTGATGTAGATGCTGTTAATGTCGCAAAAAGGTCTATAAAGTAAATCTATGTATTATGCAGTATATCCGAGTGGCTGTGTTATTTAAGAGTTTAACCGTAACAACGATGGATGTTCTATTATTCTCGTGGCACTTTTAGCAACGGACAGAAGGCCGTCGTAGGCTGCTGTGCTGTGGAAGTGAGCTTGAGCTGTGCTTTGCCTTCTGTTTTGTTAATAAAGTTTTTACCCGAAGTGCATCAAACACAGTGGCCGGGCTCCTTTCTTTCGGGCGCGTTGGCGGTGGCGGTGACGACCGGGGTGACTTGGTCTCAGGAAATGAGTCAGTGAAACAGTAACTTTATTATTAAAGTACTGATGTATTTAGTCAGCATCCATCCATTATCTTGGTGTCACAGTCACTCTTACACTCATACACGTTGGCTCTGTTATCAGTAGAAATGCTTTGACTGCAGATTGTGCCAAATGCAAATTTTCTCACATTTGACCTTTGTCATCTGACACAGAAATTCATGTAATCAACCTGTAAGAATTGAAAACAGTAGAGTTGAATATACCTTTATTCATCCCACAATGTGGATATGTCCACATTTTGATATAAAATGTGGATTTAGGATGAAGATGAAGGTGGTATGGTATAGGTGCTTCTACACTACTCTACTACTAAAGAGATCTGTGATCTGTTTCCAAAAACCTTTCTAAAGGAAAAACAATTGCATTCATCAAATTCTTTTAATAGGAAAAAACAATATGCCAAAATACAAAAAACAAAAATAGAGGAGCATTCCCTTAAAGAAAACTACAAATGTAAACTATGAAATTCCAAACTACTGGCTCTTGATTGTATTTATCATTTTTGGCTCTTACAGTTGTATTATTACAGGTTGTTTACATGATTTTCTGTGCCAAATGGAAGCAAAACGAGCTAAATGTGTGTTTTGTAACTTAATTTTTGCATCCAGCTCCCCACACCCTCGGTGTGTTTCCTCCTGGCTCTCTGTGTGTGAAGGTCACAGGTCGCTGTGTATAATCTGGGCGGGAGCAGTAAACAAGTTTGGGAGGAAGCTGGAGTTGCCAGGTGTGACTCCACCTCAGCAGCTTTTCACCTACATCCTGATACACTGGACAGGGAAACTACTGAACCTGAGCCGTCTGAGCCTCATTAGGTTACAGGTACAGGTTTGGGGTTTATATTTAGAGTTTATACATGAGAGCACCTGTTATATAATGTTAGCAACAACATCGAGATTGTTAGAGGATTAGAAACGATAAAGGCTCGATCCGGAGTCCAAGCAGGATGTGTAACAGGAAAAGATGATATGACAGGGCTTATCAAACATGACATGATTTGTGCATTACAGGAACAAGTCATGACTGGACAAACCCCAAGTGTGTATTTCTATTGTTATTGACGTCCTGTTTGTTTCCACTCAGTCAAGCTTCCAGTCAGTACATCTTCATCCTAAATATTGACACATAGGGTAGGAATCTTAACAGCACCAAGCAAAGAGAGCACAAATCAAACACTATAAATTAAAAAGCAAACATGCTCGTCTTCATTACAACCCACAGTGTGGGGATGCTTGGTGCTTTATTAGTGTTTGATCCTCCGACTAATGATTAATTTCTTGTAAGTGAAACACATTTTATAAAAATGCTAATAAACAAACAAAGCTACGCTTCTTCAATAGACTTTTGTGACATCCGCCTCGTCTACGTCTACTGAATCCTGCTGGTGAGAAGTGGAGCTGAAAACTGTGATGAGGTGAAGCTGAGGAAGGTGTGAAATGGCCGCTAACGAATGCTGCGAGGCTCTATGTTGTCTTTGAAGGGTGGTTTAGACCCAGGTCACAGTGCCTCCATCACCAGTGTTTATCAGCAGGTTGACTGAAAGGTCAGGTCACCTTCATATTTTGGTCACTTCCAACCTGTTGCCTGTCAACAGCTCCGGAGTCAGGACGAGGGGACCGGAGACCCCGGGGCCCTTCACAACAAACCCAAACACCATGAGCCAAGGTTGTCTGGAGGAGGTCGTCCTGCCACTGATTCTTCAACACAGAGAGAGGAAAAACAAAAAGTCTTTTAAAAGGTGGCAGGTTTTTCTCTCGCATTTCATGTTATCCTGCGCTAGACTGACTCGTTGCCATGGTTACCTACTTTCTTTCTCTCTTTCGCTTCCCATAAAGCTGCGTATCGACAGTGCGAACAAAATCCATTCATTTTTTTACTTATTTATTTTTTTAATATTCCGAATCTTTGAAATCTTTCCATCTGTGTCCGTGTGTGTCTGTTGTGTAATTTGTCCGCTGGTTATTTACTCTAATTTACGTGTTATTACAGCCCCCCCTCCACTCCGCCCATTAAAGTAAGAATCTGCCTCCGTGGCTTCACAGCGCTATAGCGACAACACAAAGATTGCAAAAACAACAGGACTTCCCACACGGCACCGAGGAAGAGCATGAGACACATGATAGCCGTAAGTTTAACCAAATAAACATCGACCTATAGGACGAGGGTGACGCAGAGGACAAGGACGAAGAGGATGCTCTCTCCACAGACGGAGCAGATAACTACATTACTGTACTGCAGAACCAGTGTTTTGGCATTTAGAGGATAACTGCGGATTGTCTCCTGGTTCTCCTGCACATGGATGTTCTGTCTCATCGGTGTGGGAGGAGGCTTCAAAGCAGCACGTATAATTGTTGGAACATGAATGTGAATCCTGGCTCATTCATCAACACAGATGATGTTTTCTCACACACAGTAGCAGCACACAAAACACCACATCATGAAGGTCTAGATGATATTATGGTTGAAAGTCTCAAAAATGGCTGTCACCCTGGATTTGTTCAATGGTTTTGTCATAGTTTGGAGATTGAAATGAGAGGTAAATACCAGAATGCTGGCCAACACAAAAATGAGTACCATATATACATACCACTTTGCAAATGGTGGGTGATTTATGTGATTAAATGTTCGTGTCTGATTCATTTCTATGAGCCTGGCTCAAATGGAACTTAACTTTAGTAAGTTAAGTTGTATATAACCTAAAGTTTATTCAGGCAGTTAGAGCCAATTGTTCTCATTTTGGAGAAAGAGTTTCTTATTTTACGTATCCAATTTTAAGTATGAATTAAGTATTCAACTTTATTTACATATTTGCACAATGATCTTTTTACATAGATAGACAGATCATTTCCCTTGTTTTGAGGACCTTTTGTCCTCAAATAAAAGTTTCTATCTTGACTTTGACTAACCATTTTATTGGTGGTGAGATTCTGATTATTTTCTTCATCATCCTTTTAAGAATAGTGATATAAAGAGTGAGTCTGGCTGATTAAAAACAGTTCTGTTACACTTGCAATTCATGGATCCAAGCAGTGTCGGATGGAGCAAACTAGATATTCAGTTCAATGATAAGTTTCTTTTGGCCAGACACATTATACCTTGGTTTTTATGTGAATGAACATGTACTGTATGTATGATGCTTATGGAGAGAAACACAGCAAAAAGGGTTTTTCTTTTTCAATTCTTTAAGAATATTTTATTGTCAGGTTTTTAACTTATAGACACAGTTTTTGCAGTGCATTTATGATAAAAAATGTCATTACATTTCTACATTTTGGCCTCTAATTATTCACTTATTCTTTAGTTTCCAGTCTGTGCACTTGACTTCAAACACCATTTTCAGGACACAAAGACACACGTCACCTGGAGCTGGTTCCTGTCTAGTACAACACTGCTGGTGAGTGAATCAGTGGCTTCAAACTCAATCAGTTAATTGATGACTTCTCAACAGAAGTTTTTTCACTCAGGGTTGAGACAGAACAGCTCCAACTTCCTGCTGCGTTCAGATGAAGAAACGCGAAATGAATGCAAATGAGACAGGACGCGAGGCTGCGATTTATCGATTTCCTCCCGAAGGAGAACAGTCTGCTTCGTTTCTTCACGGAGACAAGAGGAAGATGGAGTGGACTCTGCATCAGCTCAGATTAATGCACTCGCACTGTAAATCAGCTGCAAGGACGAGGAGGAGGAGGAGGAGAAACAAAGATCCCTTCATCATCTCAGAACTATCGATCCAAACTAATGGGAATGAATTAATGTGACTCTCTCTCTCTCTCTCTCTCGCTTGCAAGTTTGAAGGGGTCGATTCTCATCACAAAATCGCTTTTCTTAATGGGATTTTCACAGAGTCGTCGAAGGTTTGTGTGTCGTCGCGTGTTTCTCTGGGGTTGAGGACGAGTCGTGAGAACAGAAAACCTTCGGAAGAGTCGTTCTCAGAGACGCTTAATCAAATAACACAGGACGGAATATTCTGACAGTCTGGGGTCTCAACCACAAGATGTACGACCCTGAGGCTGAACACACACACACACACGCGCACACGCACATGCACACACGCACACTTTTTATTATTCTGGGATTGAAGCAATGGAATGAAACTGTTTCCCACATTGATGGTGATTTAACGCCTACAGTGCAAACTGCACATAATGAGGCACAGTTCACTTCTTCTATTTTAATTTACTATTTAGTTTTATTTTGCCGCTAACTGATGCAATGGAAGCAGCTTTGATGAGCTCGATGCAAGTTACACGACTCAGGGAAATACAAAACACAACACGAGGTGAAGACAAGTCTGTCATTGTCTCTGGCTGCGATTCCATTACAGTTTTTTTTCCTGCAAAATAAATGTGATTTTCTTAATCAGTCCAGCTTCTACGCTCAGCTGTTTCCACTGAGGGATATTTTAGGTATGGGTAGTGATTCTAGATAAAGTCTGTTCCTGCTACATCCCATAATTCTGGTAAAATCTGGTCCTGGTAGACTCCACTTTGGGGAAGATGGACGTCCAAAACATTATTTTCTTAGATATTTGAATCAGACGTAGAAACAGTTCAGTCTCCATCTGGTCTGAAATGAACAGGTCATGTGACCCCTATGTCAGGTTACGCGACCTGGAAATGTGAACTTAGGGTTTCCATTACACTTTGTGATCAATTTCTAGATGGACATGTCTGAAAAACGATCCAATAAGAGCATTGTTTTTGTTCTATTGCAGAGGTTTTTCCAAGATTGAGTGCTTGTAGGACCAGTTTTTTATTGAGATACTTAGTTTTTGTTTATTTTGAGGGGAATGGAAATATACCTAGTGTTGTTTGGCGATCTTAACTCCAACCCTTTATGAAGGTTTTTCAAATACAAATCCTTGAAAATACAAATCTCACAAACATGAAATATAATATAACACACATGCTAAATAATCTCCAAACATTGAACAGACTGCTTTAAATGTCCGTATGATGGATGAGCTTTGTATCAACACAACTAAAACCATTTTATGTGTCTGATATACAGTTTCCTCCTGCGGCAACAATATGTGGGTGTTGTTATTTCAAAAGGACAAAGGTTTTGAAAATACTGCCTCCTCCGATTCAGATGTTTGGTGCACAGATTTTGCCTTATTTGCCTGGATCATGAAGAAGCTGGTAAAAATGCTACAGATGCGACTGAATGAACGATTCAAACATTTGGGGTTGAGCATCATTTTCTGAGTGTTTGTCATGAGTTCCTGTCTTATTTCTCTAACATCCTGCATCAGTCTGCAGTTTATCATCAGCGCTGTGTTGTACACCACAGCCGCTGCCAAGATGTTGTGTTTGGAATAATGCAAACATCGATTCATATCCCGGACATGGTTTCATAACAATTTCCGGCAGAGAAACCGAAAGAGAGAGAGAGAGAGAGAACGAGAATGGGCTTTTATGCTGTAAGAAGAAGCACCATCGTTTTAAAGGTCTGTGCTGATGTTTCTGTTATCACTGCATACTGTACATCACCTTGTGTGTGTGTGTGTGTGCGTGTGTGTGTGTGTGTGTGAGGACGTGTCCATAATAATGTGATTGCAACATGTGAAAGAGGAAGAGCTCTTAAAAAAGTGCAGAGCACTAACAGTTCTCACAGAGTTTTCCACTCATTAGTTTGGAGTGAGGGCTGCAGCAGATCAGAAACCTGGGACAGTCCAGCTCCTTCACAAGCAGATCAAATCTAGAGATTTATGGCAATAATACTATCTCTATGTATCTAATATGTAGCATCTCATGCAATGTCTCCTGGTTTCTTTCATATCATAGTGAAACTAAAGGATCTTTGCAGTGCATCAAAGTTCATCTACATATGCACATCTGTGTTATGTCTACCTTTATCTGTGCATTGCGACATCTCTGTATCTCTATATGTATGCATCTCTATATCTTTGTCTGTATATATGTCTGTATCTATCCATCTGTCTGTCCAGGTGAGTTTTTACTGTGTTTTCTATATTTTTCTGGGAATCAGAGGATCAGGAGAGAGCAGAGCGATGGAGCAGGCTGAGGAGTTGATAAAAGGGAAAACCAAGAGAACGAGGGAGTGGAGGAGAGGAAGAGCGCGGGGAGAAGGTCAGGAATGCAGCCTGTGTCTGTCGGTCTATTCTCCGGACCAACGGGGAGCCTGAGCTGCCGCAGAGCAGCCTGTTGACGTATGGGGCGTTGGTGAACTTGTCTCATAGACCGCCTGCAGAGCGCAGAAAAAAAAAATAATGAAAAAAACAACCTGGGAATGGGAATGAGACATTCCACATACAGTAGATTTCCATTAGAGCACATCAGAGAAACAGCTGGTGCAGCTGGAACAACCTGCAGGTGCATCAGATCTAGACTTCACAAGCAGGAATCAATTAATAAGTAACTTGTAAAATACGCAGCTCTTTAGTCTTGACTCAATTGAATTAAATATGTTTTAAATTAACTGAATTACTTAACAATTGGCTAGACATGCATAATAAAGTTGGGTTGCATGTACTCAGCTCACTCATTTAAAACTGATTTGATGCGGTTTTTGAGTAAATTTTACAGTTCTTCTACAATCACATTCGCAGGAATCAGATTATTATGGTCTGTTTCTCCACTGGTCTGGCTTCTTTCATGCTTATCTGGCCATCACACAAATGCGTTACTCTGACTGGCTGTCCTGCCTGCCACTCACATGAGTGATTATGCAACTTTACATTCCTTGCTCAGCAGCTTTGTCCTGAACTATATGGAGCGGGGCGTTCACATCCAACCTTATACATTGGAGCCAGAGTCAGAGGAGGAATCAGAGACTGAGCAAGAGCCAGGAGCAAAGACACATATATGCAAAATATTTTGGAGGTGAAGGGCTGGTATAGACATTGATACATGAATGAGGACGTGATGATGTTGTCTATTTGTCCTTTAAACCTAGAACTCAGTGGCTTGCGACATTTTCATCATGCGTCGCTATGAAAGGCAGCCTCAGGTCCAGTCTGATGACTTCCAGGAGGTCGGACCAGGAGCAGGAGCAGCCTGAGCCTAAACAAACCTGTCGCCGTAACACAACAAAGTCAACTTGTCCAGTAAACTGTTGACACAGGAGCCTTGGCTGTGACTCAGGAAGTTGGAACAAGCTCGCAGAAAGAAGTAGATAAGAAGGAGAAGAAGAAGAAGAGGCTTGGTCTTTCATCTCTGCATGGTGCTGATTCTGTGTTTCATAGACAACACCTGTCTCAACAGATGCCTCAGGGTAGCGGGTGCGGACACATAAACACACACATGCACACACACACACACACATACACACACACACACACACACACACACACACACACACACACACACACACACACACACACATGCAACAACACAATTCTTCTCAGTCCAATATTTCCCAGACATATTTTATGGTACAAGACAATAATAAACTGGAATTTATGGAACATATGAGTCTATATGCACAGGAGGAAGAGTTAATTTACTGTCCACTGTCAATATGACTTTTGAGCCTGAGCTGATACGAAGCCTGTAAAATACTCAGGGTCCGAGACTCTTGCTGTTCTTGTGTTGACACTTCAAAGTCATGAACACAGTGTTCTAACTAATATAGAAATAGTGAAATAGGCGTTTCCCAATAATATCTGCATCATCAGCGACAGCAAACACAACGATCTATAACTTTTGAGGACATTTTGTTGTATTTTGTATATGCCGATTGTTTTTTCTCTTTCGTACGTCACTGTGATGTTTATCTGGAACACATTCCTGGTTGGAAAACAGCCACTCAGTGTTTTATGGACGAAGAAGAAAAGCATCAAGTGAGCGGTGTAAATAAGCAGGAATAAAAATGAATCCTTCAGAGACAGATTCTCTGCTCGCTTTCCATAAAACTACTGAGAGAATGAGTTGGACGCTGTTTTAATGGAATCTAATGGGCTCTCTCTCTGCTGGGGGAGGCTTCACACCACTGAGCCTGGCTTTTACTTTGGGACACACACACACACACACACACACACACACACACACACACACACACACACACACACACACACACACACACACACACACACACACACACACACACAGGGCCAGCACTCCTGTAACGTCCTCCTGAGGACGCACGCGCACAGATTCACACTCTAAAGTAAAGCGCACTATATCATAATCAATCTGCCGATCGGTAATGGATCTGACAGAGGCTCCCACTCTTCCCGCTAGCGCTCGTCTCTGTTGTCCTGAATGAACCGTCTACGTCCACGTGTGTGATGGGCACAACGCGCGCGCTGCTTTGCGTTTAATGATCTGCGACGGGTAACGCATAGGAATCGAATGAACGCGAGGATCGATGCATAGAAAGTGATGCTTTTTGTGAGTCTGACGCCAGAAAAGGAAGAAGAAGAGAGAGAGACGTAGAGAAGGAGAGAGAGAGAGGGGGCGTCATCACATTAGGTAAAATACCGTCTCTCTCTCTCTCTCTCTCTCTCTGTATGACTGTGGCTGTGACTGCTCTCTCCGCACTCCTCCTCCTTCATCCTCCGGCTGCGCTCTGTGTCTAAGCGCAGCTCCGCTGGACTCGGGAGGTCTGAGGTGCAGGTTTCTCTCTCTGGACCAGGATCTGGATCTGGACCTGGACCTGGATCTGGATCTGGGTGATTTGGAGCAGGTTCAGGACGCCAGCAGCAGACTTCCTGGAGCCGTACAGCGAAAGTGAGCGAGTGAGTAGGCACACTTTCTTTTTCTTCAGAGCAAAGAGGAGGAGGAGAAGGAGTCACCTGCTCCTCACACAGAGGTCTGAGCTGATGCACGGAATGGCGAATGCATGCATATGCAGTTTTAATTCAGATTGTATGAACTTTTGTTTGTATGAATTCCGATCATCTCTGAACTTTGATATGAATTCTATCTATCTATCTATCTATCTTTCTATCTATCTATCTATCTATCTATCTATCTATCTATCTATCTATCTATCTATCTATCTATCTATCTATCTATCTATCTATCTATCTATCTATCTATCTATCTTCTAGTGTGAAGTGTGTAAAATATTAACCCCCCCCACACCCCCTATTTGTGGTTAGAGAGAGCACAGGAAGTGCACGTTCTGCTCTTTACTTCTCATCATGACATGTTACAAGTGCAGTGGCGTCTACGTCTGACATCACAGCTGCTCCTGACTCGCCCGCTCACTTCAAGTGAAAAAGAGAGTGGACTGGAGACACCTCTGATGATGTGACCAAGCAGTATAGTACAGTAGGTGCTTGTGTCTGTGCCTCAGCCCTGCTAGAGAGATAGATGTTAGAGCAGAGATATGCAGAAGTAAATCAGGAGACTCCAGTGACTGAGTCGCCCTCTGAGGCTGCTGACTTTACTGCCACCGAGGGAGAAATTTCTGCTGCTGCATCGTTTTTGGAAAGAGCAGTCATGGGCTGTGGATCTTTGTCCGATGCAGGAGGCAAACACACAGGGCTGAAAGTTGTGAGATCCAAGCCTTTGGCCTGATGTAGAAATTGGTTGATTAGATTGTGGTTCAGATTTATTCCTGCTGCCTCGGTTCAGATCCTGATTCTGCTGGTTTTCCTGCGACGGTCTGAACTCCTCTTGCAGGTTCATCCGTTTGTGGCTGTCGGGGACTGTCCTCAGACGTTCCGATTACTGTAACTGGGAGTGAAGTTTATAAAGTGACAACGCTGTGAAGGATCATTTCCTGGAGAGAGTCTCGATGCAAACGTCAGAGAGCGAAGAGCTGCACAGATACAAAGCAGCAGAGCTGCAGGGAGGATAGAGGGGAATTGGATCAAATCAATTTATGGATTCATGTTTATGTTCCTGGACCATCTCAACCTACTGAGGCTGATAGTGACGCTGTGCAAGAATGAGTTACGACGCTTTCTTCTTCTGCTGAGAAGGTGTAGGAATAACTAAGTCAACACATGTTGCCGCGACTTACCCCTCCCCCTCCAAACATGACGATCTCCAGCTTTTGACCCATCTCTGACTCAAATCTCAAACCACTCTCAGGTGCGAGAAATCTTAATCTGTTCACAGAGAAGACGATTTGTGTTTCTAAGTAAAGCATCCTCTTCTCTTCCTCTTCCTCAGCCCTTCCTCCTCCTCCTCCTTCTCCTCCTCCTCCGCCTCCTCCTTCTCCTTCTCCTTTGTTCTTGTCTATTTCTGACCCCGAGGAAAGATAATCTGAGCTGTTTTCGCTCCGACCTTGGAGAAGAGACGGATGACTGTGGTTGGCCCAGAGCCCCCAGCTTTACTTACCTACCAGTTCCTTTTACCTAAACACACACACTTTCACACACACCTACACACACACACACACGCACATATGCACAGAGAGTCGGACAGCAGAGTGACCTTTGAAAGGATGTCTCTCACCCCTGTGGTGAAGTTTGAGTCAAAGCCTTTTCCTTCACTCAACAACAAGATGCTCTGCGTGACGTCAGAGCAGAGAGAGAGAGAGCAATCTATGTTTCCATTGCCGGTTGTTTCCAAAGTAAGAGTGTTATTTTTGAACTATCACTTAATTGCAATTGCGACCAGTACGCGTTTCCATTGAAGGGTGTATTGATCCGTTATTTGCACGCAAAGTCGGTTCCTGCGTCACCACGTGATTTCTGTAAGATGTCGTCTTGTGAGGCTTCACTTTGAGGGAGGTGGTCCTCCAAAACGTTGTTTTATTAGATATATTATAATTAGGTTCACCACACATCATGTCTGAAACGATCTGGCTATGTCTGTAGTTTCCAATACGCTTTTGTGGCGACCACCTCATGAGAGCAGTAACATGTTCTTGAAATATCTGAGAGGTTTAAAGCCACATTATTTGATTCTATCACCAGTTTTTTATTACAACTTTCATGTTGTTGGTTTGGGTTTTGGTTTTGGGTTTCTCATCTGAAACTCGACTCAATATCTAACCGAGCAAATGGATCAAAGAGGGACAATGACACATACAGTGAAGCCAAGGAAAAGACGATTCAGAAAGGAAGCCAGGTGAGCGAAGCAAAGGAGGAGGAGGAGGAGGAAGCCGAGGAAAGAGGAGGAGGAGGAGAAAGAGAACAGGCTGAGGGGTGATAGGACAACAAAAGGAGCGTCGTAGGACAGGACGAGCAGGAGCGAGAGCGGCGATGGTGTAATTGCTCTCCTGAGGAGCTCCGATAAGCGGCACTTAGGAGCCTCTGTGGTAACTAATCACTGTGATTTAAGAGCAGGACATGGGAGAGAGCGGCAGCTCGACACCGGCAGCATCACATTATCACATCACAGGGCAACCCATCGGAGCAGAGACTGCACTGTGAGAACATCAGAGATCAGGACTCCGAGATGTTCCGCTCTCAGTTCGGTTTCCTCAGTGCACAACATCAAAGCCTTTGAGCTTTTGTAGATCTGTACAGCAGGCTTGTGCCAGGCTTGTGTCATTTTGAAGAAATGGATGTTGAGTAGATCTGGCTCTGCCCCTTACAGCATGTTGAATTGGAATTGGAATTTCAGGAAGTGGAATTAAAGTCATTGCAATGTAGAGACATTTTTAACAGGAAGGAAGGAAGATTTTGTAACAGGAAGAATGTGTCACGTTTAGCAGAGGTTTTGGCTTAAATACTAAAATTAAACACAAATTTCCTCCATTTTGAATAATTTGTAATATTCTTTTTATTTCTGTGAAATGAACTATTTTCCAAGATTTGCCGTAATGTGAAAGTTCTAATGCCTCAAGTTAAATTTTCTGTTTTATCGATAATGCTTTTATTCCTAATTGTCGATGAAAAAAAATTCTGTAATTAAAATGTAATAATCACATGAAGTTGGAATTATCTAGAATGATCAGTTGGAATTTCATGGAATTTCAATTCTACTTCCTTCAATTCAAATTTGAATTGCAATTCTACTTCCTGTTTGCAACCTCAATTCAAATGGAACTCTTATCTTCATAAGACAAGCAGCACTAGTTGTTCATGACTGACTTTATGACCATATACAGCAAGGAGAAACACTTCCTGTCTAGTAGTCATCATTAGTTACTTTCTAGCCTCTCTCAAACAATGATTACTATACACAAATAAGTGGTTTTAGAACAAACAGTGAATGTTTGAAATCAGAAACATTATTTTTATCTGCCAACTTTTGCACTAAATGATTCAGTCAAACCAACAAGTTGAAGCCCTTATCCTCTTGTCCTCCAGTACTTACTTTATGAACGTGAGTTTTTGTGTTCTTGTCTTTCTGGGAGTATGTTAAAATACACATCCACACTCAGATGGTGTGGTCCAATGCGTTGACGTTTTCAAATTGGAATTGATTTCAAAACAGAATTGTTTGAAATCGGAAATATTGATATTTCTGTATTGATCCACCCATCATTTCCGTAGAATCTGCGTGACAGAGCAACAGAGTCAACAGAGGCTGCGGTCACACACATGCAGATGCGAAGTGAGAGGCAGTAGCTCTGTGTGTGTGTGTGTGTGTGTGTGTGCTACCACATCTGATGGTTTGTTTTGCAGCTCGTCTTCCAGGCACAGAAAACCTTTGTCCGACGTCTCTCTTTCGCCTTGTTTTCTTACTCGCATCGTTGAGACTTTTCAGCACAATAACACCTCGTCAGGAAACTTTGCAGCCGTGCTCAAAATGATGCGCTGGTTTCTTGCATCATTGTTCTCATACACACAAATCTCGTGACTTCTTCTTTGTCTGCTGTTTGGTAGAAGTGGAAATAAAATGCAGAACAGTAGAACAACAACAACAACGGACCTGTGACGCTGTGCAGAGTTAAAATCTGCAGCCTCAACTTCTGCAGAGACAGTCAGAGACTCCGGCCTGTTAATTAGAGCTGTGACTCACACACACACACACACACACACACATAGACACACATGCAGTCCAGTGCGGAGCGTAACTCCGTGTTTAATTGCTGCTCTCTGGAGCTGAGAGCTGTTTTTGTAACGTTGCGTTTCATCGTGGGCGACTCCTCGCTTTTGTTTTCCCGAGAGCCCAGAGCTCGTTTGCATCGACGACAGCTTCTCCGGCCGACCTCTGCCTTCTTCTTTTTTCTCTCTCTGTTGTTGTTGTCATGGCGACGGGAGAACGATCAGTCGTTCCGTTGTTGGAGACGCAGGTTAACCGTAGCTCTGTCCGTCTGTGACCCCCGTCCGAGACGTTAATATTCATCCGGACAGCGAGGTGGCTCCCCGTCACCTCATTAGCTAACTGGCGATGAGGAATGAATCGGTAGTTTCTAATTGATCGCAGGGAAAAGGTCGAGAATTACGCATTTCGATTGCCCTCAAGAGCTCAGTACGTTCTTAGGTCTGAAAGCGGTGTAGATGAGAGGGGTCGATTCACTGCTTTTTGCCATGTAACTGAAAAGCCAACTAAAATGGGAAAAAAAACACTTTTACCTTGAAAATGTAGAATAACAACATGTCGTTACCAGAGCATATACCTGCCTTAAATGGTTGTTGAAAATTGGATGAATTTTACCATGGAGTCTGGAAAAAAAGTCATAGGTCTTTATCAGGCATTAATCAGCATAGAGCCTGCATGAAAGGGCGCCAGATCTGTGCCGAAACAGATCTTTTAAATAGCATGTGGGGGTGTTTCTGATGAAACCAATATCAATGCTAACACCAGTGAAGCATTCAAGCGTCCTCGATCACCACAATCAACATTTTAGCCATGTTGTAAACTTGGAACCCAAACTGGAAAGTTGGAAGAAGAAGGAGAAGAATGCAATCATTCCCAAAGGTGAAAACTCATCTAGACGTCACAACTTTTACTCCTTAGTTACACCTGTTTACCATCTTGAAACCCTGCAGACTGAAACTCTTTTTTGCAGAGCTGTGGTGGTACTTTTATTTTGCGGATTAGGCCAACGACACTTGACTCTGCGTGTTTCTGATTTCTGAGCTAGAAGCTCTGATTCCAGGTGAGGGATTTGGAGGAGTCTCTGCTTCCTCTCCTTCCTGAGCTCAGGAGTTCAGTCGTCTCATTCCAGGACCATTCCAGCCGAGCTCAGCGAGCTGCTACGTGACATCACCTCCCGCGGCTTTGTCCCGGGCCAATCACACACGCACACACACACACATACACACACACACACACACCAACACAGTGTTCCTGCCGGATTACTCTGCAGAGTTTCTGATGTCTGTGATCATCGTGACAAAAACAAAACAGCTGGAGCTGCGATCACGTTTCCAGTCGGAGCAAACTGCAAAGCTGCAGCAACATCCCAACATCTGGACCTTTCCCTGAGTGTTTCCCAAAGTTTTTTTTTATCATCTCAGCAGGTGCATGAGGCAACGCCCCTTTTCCCAAGCAGACGAGAGGATCCAGGCTTTTTTGTCAGGAGCCGAGTTGTAACGTGACGCCGTGTCGATGAAACGATACGGCTGATGGCGCGCAGACCCGCTTAAACAAAAGAGAGGAAAACACAGACACAGACAGTGAGTGGGCTACAGAGATCAGAGGTGTGTGTGTGTGTGTGTGTGTGTGATAGACTTTGTGACTCTCTCTCTCTCCCGGTTTGTGTGTATGTGTGTTTGTGTGAGTGCTGAAAGTCTGACGCCGCGTCTAAATGCACCCAGGGCGTGATGAGGTCACTGCTGTCTGTCTGTAAACACTGTTAGCCCTGTTACACACACACACACACACTCATGCACACACACACACACACACACACACACACACACACACACACACACACGTCTCCAGCGTGGAGACAGCAGCACCTGTGGCCAGCATTAAAGCAGTTTCAGAAGGTCGATAACCATCTCGCTCGCTCCCTGTTTGTCCTCCTTCGTTCCCATTAACTTCCATCTCTCTTCCTCTCTTTTTTCCTTTTCCTTCTCTCTCTTTATTCACTCTAGATCAATGATTTTCTCCTCTCATTCTCCCCCGTCGAGAGATCTTTTGTTTCCACCTATTCTCCTCTGTCTCCCTCTGTCTTTTTGCCTGCGTCTAAAATTACCCTCCTCTCTCTCTCCGTCTCTCTCTCTCTCTCTGTCTCTTTCTGTCTCTCTTTATCCACTTGGCACGTTCCTCTTTTCCACCTCTCACGTTATCTCTCTCCATCTCTTTCCACTCGTCTCATCACTCTGGTTTTCAGTCCCTTTCTCTCTGTTTTTTTTCTTTCTCTCGATCAATATTTTTATTTCTGCTCCTACTCTCGTTTCTCCGTCTCAGTGTTTTGTTGCTCTCTGTGATCAGACTCTCCCACACCTTTCATCACGTCTAAAAAAACAATAGAAAGAAACAATCGCTTTGAGTAAGAGCTGCAAAAACTAATCGATTGATACAATAATTGACATGTATTTCAATAATCTGTTAGTTAATTTAGATATTTAAATGGTTTCTTTTAGATGTATAGATGAAATGAAGTCAGTATTCTCTGATCTCAGCTTCTTAAATGTGAATATTTTCCTCTTGAAAATTCAATGTTTTTGATATGAGGTCAAACACTTTAAACGCCTTTAAAGACCTGATCCTGACCTTTGTGAGGCAGTCTTTAACCATTTTTTGAGGTATTTTATAAAAGGTAGTAAACGACTACAAAAATAATTGTTTTTTGCAGCCTTACGTTGAGTTTTTTTTTGCTTAGAATTGAAATAAGTTGCTCGTTGTTTGTTTTGTTCTTTGAGTGCTCTGCATGTGTAAGTAATCAGATTTCTGAGACTTTAAACACTAATTCCTCCAGGATGTTTTGTCTGTGGAGCTGTGACATAACAAAAAAGCCGTATATAGGTACATATGTGGTGTTTTACATCAGATTGCAGGATGTATTGCTAGTGAATGTGAGGCTGTTGCAGACATGAGTCCAGGTGAAGTTTGTGTCTTTTCTCAGCTGCGATCGAGACAAAGTCCGAGGTGAGAGACCTGATCCACAGCAGCTGCTGGGAACATAAACTGTCCCGTATCGGACTTTTCCCTCCACGGAGTGTTTTTGTTGTGAGACAGGTGGAGTCCGTACAGCTTGTTCTTTCTGATGTGTTTGAAAGGACCCGAGAGCCGCATAACTCACCGAACACACCCCTCAAGGTGTGAGAGATGTTTCGGAGCTGTTGGGTTGTTTTTGGCCTTCCAACGCCCAAGAATTCATCGAAGGATTTATTGCTCGAGACGAGCTGGCGATCGGGAGGCAGAGCGATCAGCAGCACAGCGAGAGAAGGTGAACTGATAAAAATCAGCATCTATTTCTGATTTTCTGTGACTTTGTAGATTGTTTTGCCCCCGAATGAACCGCGCTGACAGAGACGCTGTTTGTTTTCAGTGAAATTCAAAATACACTGAGGCGCGCTGAGAGGCGCTTTTGGTTTACAGAAGCCGCTTCTGTTTTGCCAAGAGGTGACTTTGAGTTTTCCCCCTATTTTTGGAGCACAAACGCACAGACATTTAATTTTCCGCGCAGAATCTATCGTGATGCTGCTTCTCATGTGGTCGCCGCGTCCACAGGCTCCAGCAGGACACCGTATTTACAGCCTGCAGCACGTCTGTCTACGGCACCATGAGGGGAAACCCTGAAACAGCAGTAACTCCATCACTTATTCTTTTTATTTGACCTCGAATCCCTTTTTTAACTCCTCGCTGATGCCATACGAAGCTCAAGAGAAGAAGCTCACCCATCTTCAGCCAGAGATCAAAGAGGACTTGAGACGTTTCTCCGCCTTGCGTCCCCGTGTCACTCACCACAGTTTGCCAGAATAGCACCGACCAATCAGTCGAGGAGAGACGAAACAGGAAGTGTCACAGGAAGCAGCCGCATCCTGGCAGCAGACCGACCAGTGCCGCCAATATTATGTGTTCGCACATACCCACACGTACACACACATGTACACACACACACACACTCACACACACACACACACACACACACACACACACACACACACACACACACATGTTTAGATATGAAGCTGTGTGGCGTGACTTTAACTAGACCATACCAGCAGATCAGGGATTGGATTGTTAACTTCAGCTTGTTTTCCTGTTGTGTGTGTGTGTGTGTGTGTGTGTGTGTGTGTATGTATGTATGTATATATATATATATATATATATATATATTTAGCAGTTGTTTGTCATGTGATTCTCTGTGGTACAGAGCAGTGAGCTGATATGAAGCTGATATAACCTAAGTTTGATGTTTTAACTTTGATTGGGAGAGAATCGACTTTTAGTCATCACATTTAATTCACAGACACTGAAAAACCAACAATGTAAAGAGTTGCATCTCAAAAGTAGCAGTAAGATAAAGATTGTATGAATAGATACCTTGAGCATACTGTAGTTTGGCTTCTAATCTGTGTAAAATAACATGTTTTTATATCTACCTGCTAACTGAGAGGTAAAAACACGTTACAAGAAAACTTCTACAATATACTAATACAAGAATGTTACACATACAGTGCTTATAACCCTCAAAACAAGATGATTTCAGTGCGCTACAAGCCTTGGTGAGACTGTTCGTTCTAGCTGCACGTTGTTGTCTCAGGTTCCCGCTTGGCTCGAGGCTCGGGGCCTGTCTGTGGTCAATAAACCTGATCCTCTGTGGTGCGATCTTCCATAAGTAGTTTAAGGCAAATGGGTTTTCGATGCATTTTTCTGGGGGGGGGAAGTCAATTTGGTTGGAGAGTGCGCTCTCAAACCATTACCTCACGTCCTTAGTGTGAAGTCTTTGCTCAGGCAGAAGGAAACAGCAGAAAGAGTCTGCAGCGACGATTATTAGTCAGTAAAACCGTTCCACCGGAGTCACTTCACTTCCTTCATGTCTCACCCCAAATTCTTAAGAAATTCTTGACAGTTTCAGGTCAGGATGACACACGCGGCTATTGTTCTGTGTTCGATCGAAATGGCTCATTTATTGTAACATTGTGAGAGCATTGCGTAGTTTCCCACTATTTCTGTGGGATTTCTGTGAGAGGTGCAAGACTGGCAACATATTGTGGCAACGTCATGGCTTTTTTTTTTTGCTGCACAGGTTTGCCTTTTAGTGCAAATCTGTGTGTGTGTATGTGTGTGTGTGTGTGTGTGTGTGTGTGTGTGTGTGGGTGCGCATATTTTTGGGTGGCCGTTCTAGTCGACTCCCATCTGTCAACGCACATAAGTGTCACACGCTCACTCATCTAAACACCCACACACACCCTCGATGCAACAGAGCTTCGCACAATCGCATGCGTGCTCCCTCTCTGTGCCTCTGACTCACACACACACACACACACACACACACGCACACACACGCACACACACACAGCTCCAGTGGGATTAGTTTGGCAGGCAGCGCCTCAGAAATGAGAGGAGGTTTTCTGCAGCCTGTCATTAAAACTGCTGACACCTCCACATCCAAACCTCACTGGAATATCATTTGTCTGAGGTGCAGCGAGCAGCCGGGGGACGAGCTGCAAAAAAAAAAGAAAAAAAACAGTGTCGAAAAAGCCGACCAGATTGCCGCACAGCAGTTTGCGTCTCCTGCACGAGAAGCAGCAGACAGGAGGACCAGACAGGCAGACAGACAGACAGACAGACAGACAGACAGACAGACAGACAGACAGACAGGTGAGAGAGCAGGAGTGAGCTGAGACAGAGATCAGAACACTTTCCGTCAAAGGAGGGACGAGGGGGAAATAACTTGTGGTGAAGTCAGATTGAAAACATTCAGGAGATTTACATGATGAGCGGGAATAATCTGTCATAGCACAGACGGATCGCGTGTTGGTAGCTGAGGATGAAAATACTTGCTCGCTGTGAATCCAAGCTGTGACTCTGTGATGGAAATGCACAATCAGCTGTTCAGCAGAATCACAATCAGCAGAAAATGCACACACACACACACACACACATGCACACTCACACTTCTGGATCACACACACACTCTCACAGCAACATATGGTCAGAGATGAGTGGAAAAGTGAAAATCCTCTTTTGTCCCAACAGCGGGAAAGACTGTAAAACTGCAAGAAACTTAAAGTGGACTGGTTGAATGGAGTGTTTTACGTAGAAGCTATGGGACACTGGTTTCATCAGAAATGCCTCGGATGCTACTTTACAGCTATTTACAGTCTGTTTCTGCACAGAGCTGGTGCCCTTTCATGCTGATCTGGCAGCAACAAACACTTGACTTTGATGGCTGTCTCGCTTGCCGCTCACATGAATGATCATGTGGACTTCACTTGACATTTTACCACCACAAATGACTTATACTACAAAAGACTAGACATGACCTTACGTGACTCTGATTGGTTATCTCTCCTGCCACTCACATGAATGATCACGTGACTTTACATTCCTTATAAACAACGGAGCTTAGCAACTTTTTTTATCGCTAATCGCATGTTGCTAATCACACTAACTGGAGCTTTGCTGCACCTACTATATGTAGTGACGTGTCCACATCCAGCCTCATATGTTGGAGCCAGAATCAGCGACTGAGGAAGAACCAGGAGCAAAGACACTGGGGGAACTATAACCAAACTATAAACCAAACTGCTGCCTTGAAAATGTTTCCCTTTACGGACTTACGTGTCTGCAGTCAGGCATGTGGAGTCAGATGTGCTTAAAGTCAAACTAGGACACCCAGGTGTAGAGGTTTTTCTTTTATTCTAGGTCCCCTTTAATGTAAATTTCAGTGGTCAGAGTGAAACGCGAAAGGCTTCGCTGCACAGGTTTGGAGAGTGGCCGATGACTGTGTGGAAAAAGCTGCAGCTCTCGCTCTGTCATCCTCGTCCTGCAACAACACAGGTGCTCGGCTCAGGGTACACACCTATCATACATCATCCTGTGTATTATTGGCTGCTGCAGAAAGGAAAGAAGTTAGTCACCCACACACACACACACACACACACACACACACAAAGTGCCTCATTCATTTCTGTCCAGCCTGTACAGTAACAAGCTTGCGGTGATCAGATCAGAGCCAAATTAGGATTTGTTCAATAAAGCTCGATGCGGGAAATGTCACAGGAAAATGTGGCTCTTTTATTGAAGTCATTAATTTTCCCTGCAGGGCGTCAGGTCGAGCCTCCGAGGGCTTTGCGGCCTGGATGGCTGCTCGGCTGCTCGGGCCGCCCGAGCGTGAAATGAAACAGCAGGATTAACTACCGACAGCCTGCGCTCGCTGCTCCTCTACGCCTCGGGCCCGGACGGCGTCTGTCTCTCCTTCCCTCTCTCCACCTTTGTCTTCTCCTCCTGGCCCCCCTCCACCCCCCCAACAACCCCCCTCCCCCCTTAACCTACGTGTTAGGAGACGTACAAACGAGCAGGGATTAAATTGAACCTGTGTCCATGCTTGATCCAGCGTTGGGGGATAATGGAAATACGTATTATATGAGCAGCTGTATCCCCAACCCATATATATATATACCATACTGTATACCATAGACATTGTCCCTAGTCTTTTCTTATGAGCCTGCATCCAAGTCACCTTCAACCAAGAACATAGTAGACATAGACAGTTGGCCCTTTTATAGTGTAAAAAACAACATTTTCAGGTAGTTTATGCATGAAAATGTGTTTTCATTTCATTTTTTAGCAAAACATTTTATATTAATTTCAGAGCATTCATTCAGTGAGTGTATATAATCGGTTGCTTGTTGTGAAGATTTTTCAGGTTTGCATGTTGCATGATTAGATTAGGTCTCTCTTGTGAAAAAGTAATCTCAATGACATTAGCAGTATAACTAGATAGATATTAAAAAGAAGATTTTGTCATTGCTAGGGCAGTTGTGTGATCTCCCATTTGTCTTTACTGTGAATGTATAGTTGGCCATACATACAGTATTTGTAATGGCCGATCAAAGCTATCAGATATTGGACAGATAGATAGATTCCGAGTCAGTCGTTTTGATTCACATTGTGTGAAAGTATCCAAAGTGAAGAATATGAGAGTACAACTGAAAGTAAGTAGTACACTTATCAGTTGTGCCATGAGCTGAGATCTGGAAATTTTGACTCTCAAAACATCTTCCAGATGTTTACATCGACTGATTGTTGAGATAGTTGTCGACTATATTATCAGTCGATTCGTAGTCGATTGATGATAAGTTGTTGCAGCTCTACTAAGTACTAAGACGAGGAAAACGTCGTCCCAGCACCCGAGCTGGCTGCGGCCGCTCCACAGCGGATCAAAGCTGCTCTTATTGTGTGCACAACACCTCCAGCGAATATCCTATTACTGTCAGGCTCTCTTTGTTTCACTTCATGGCTTTGTGTTACTGTAAACAGGCTGCTGTGCAGCAGAGGGGCCGGGGTTGTAAATGGAGCTGCTCGATTGAGTTTGGTCTTCCTGGAGCCTGATATAGAACCAGGAAGTGAGGCAGATGAAAGAAGGAGCGTCGTCTCTCCGTACCTCGCATTCCTGGGATGCTTGTCGGAAGGGGGTGATTCATGTGAGAACGCAGGAAGGAAGCACATTTTTAGGCTGCGACCGAGACCAGGTATAAATCTGCAAAGTCAGGGAAAAGGTTTTTTTATTTTTTTTTATTTAACGTGGTCCTAGGCATGGGCTCCACCAAAGAAAAGTAATGACGGGAACTTTTTCCATAACTGTTCTGAAGCTCTGACAGTTCAAAGTCTGCTGCTCTGCATCCATTTACATGTCTGTGTAAGTTAGTGTGTGTGTGTGTGTGTGTGTGTGTGTGTGTGTGTGTGTGTGTGTGTGTGTGTGTGTGTGTGTGTGTTGGAGAGAGAACAGAGTGCGCTCCTTGAAATTTTGCCACCTGCTTTAATTTCTCGCCTCCAGACTCTGCTTCGCAGTCATGTCTGCACGGATTCCTGTTTACAGCAGAAAACTGATGTTTCCCTCAAACCTTAAACCTCAAACGAAAAGCAGAGGCAGCAGCTCATAAAAAAATAGCAGCAGACATTAGAAACAAGTGTGTAACGAGGCCATAAAGACTAATTTACGATCGTGGTGTTAACTCAACACGTCGACGTGACTAAGGGTGCCTGAGAGTTATGAATCAGAGGAAGAGTTAGAGAGTGACTTTCCTCTTCATGTGAAGCCTGAAATACCCCCGACCTTTCACTCCAACATTATTCTGATCCTAGACGGATCAGAGACTTCTTAAAACCCCGTTCACACAGGTCTTGACTAAGTAGCGACCCAGACTCTTCTCACCAAATTGTTCTTATGTGGATAGCAATCACCCTCTGAAAGCTCATGTGTTAATAGATGCTGAGAATGTTTCTTATCAATCAGTCAATCAATTTTTATTCAGCAAGCGCAATTCATACACAAGGCATACTCATTGTGCTGGTTAAACAGTTATAGTACAGTGTATTAATGGTAGACACTCACTTGAGCCGTTTTAGCGGCATAGAAAAAAGTGCAAACAATCAGGAGTGGTTGATAAATGTGTGTTTACCTGTGGTAGAGAATTAAGTAAATAATCTAGTTTAACAAGTAAAAGTAGTGAACTATGGACGGATGCAGGGTAATACACGTGTCAGCATGTCACATAGTGACCGTGAGCCAATGGGAAAGCTTGTGACATGTCCCCCCCTCCGTCCTGGTCCCGACAATCACTGATTTAAAGCGCAGCGAGGACAAAGAAACAGACGCTGAACGCTGGACTGAAGTGGAGACTCAGGAGCTCCTCTCTGTCCATTCAGGGGAAGATATCAGGAGAAGTACGTATCCTGCTGGGCCCTTAGTTACCGCCATCGACTGACCTCAACGGTGCTGCTATTCCCAGTGTTGGAAGCGAACAGGAGCTAAAATCCAGCAATTTGCGCGAAAAGAGCTTTAGTTTATATAGTTTACTATGTAAAAAACCCACAAACCCACAAAATGTGTTACTACAAAGACAGTGACTTGAACTTCACCATATTTTGCTGTTGTACAATGAACTATTCAACCACTATCAACTGCACAGACACACACACACACACACACACACACACACACACAGACGCAGGTGAGTGTTGTGGCTCCTGGGCCTCGGCCTCATGACTCAGCCTGACTGGATGCTATTATCATGTGGCTGCCCTGCGCGTGTGCCTCTGTGTGTGTGTGTGTGTGTGTGTGTGTGTGTGTGTGTGTGTGTGTGTGTGCTGTCGGCGGCTCGTCGTAACAGCAACGCTTCCTGTCCTGATTACTGTTTTTCACCGGGCTGCAGGTGTGTGACACGTTCGCCTACGCGTGGCCATTAACTTTGTCACCGGTGGAAAAAACGGACTCACGCTGTGTTGTTCCTCATAGATCCGCGTCAACAGGAGTGACGTCTCCAGACTGCAGCTACAGATCCACAGATCCCTGTCAGACTCCATATAGACTCTATCGTATTCATGAGAAACAAAACAATGATGACCTTTCTGATGCTGCTCACACTCTCATGTAAAATGGCTGTTAGAATGACAGCCATTATATATAGTATATTCTCATATAGTCATCTTATTGTTTTATATTGCAGCAGAAATGCCCTTCTAGCTTTGTCTCTGAGCTTCCACACGTGACTCTGAAGTGCACTGATGGTGACGTTCCTCTCAGGATTTCATAACACTGGAAAGTTAAAGCCGGAGACGTCCACTCACTATTTCACACCAGCTTCATGTGTCACTGAGCTCTTTGGAATATTCGCCACAGCTTAGGCACTGTGTGTGTGTGTGTGTGTGTGTGTGTGTGTGTGTGTGTGTGTGTGTGTGTGCCTGTGAAAGCGTGAGAGTGTGTGTCAACTGTACAGTAAAAACAACAAATGTTTGTTTTATTTTTATCATTTTCACAATGATTTATTGGTTTATAAAATGATGTGAATGTTTAGGAAATTGCCTCTTTCTCATTTAGTTTGTTAAGTTTCAAATGCTTGACTAAATTTAGTTAGAGTTACATAATTGGAAGTTGTTTACTGCACATGCATTCATTTGTTTGCGCATCTAAAACTTATGTAATAACTCTGAGTTTGAAGCAGCTTGTTCAAGTAATTTACTTTTACGGCCTATCGTTCGAGCTTAATCAGCCATGAAGGACACAATTGAAACTTAAATCTAATCAGTGATGAGTTAACTTCACCCTCCCTCGTGCTCCAGGTATTTTGTTGTGTGAGGAAACTGTTCTCAGGCTACTCCTGGATCCTCTCGGAGGACTTAATTGTTTTTTTATATACGATCATTAAAAGTTTTTCCTTTACATTTTAACATGTAACACTGTTTCTGTGGTCCACTTTGTTGTCACTGTTGCATCCGGTTCTCGGGTCTCTCTAAGAGGACAGATCCTAATCTCCACTGCATCGACTACCTGATTACATAGAGTTGAAAGACAAAGAATTCCTCCCACCAATGGTATCCCACACACACACACACACACACACATACACACACACACACACACATTGCACAGCGGTCACCTTGCTGGAACCAGTGCAGGTCAGTGTGACACAGTGTCCTGCTGAGCTCCACAAACACAGCCCAGGTGTGTGTGTGTGTGTGCATGTGTGTGTGTGTGTGTGTGTGTGTGTGTGAGACAGACAGACGTGTTGTGATGACAAACGGTGCTGACTCACACTCTGCAGCCCTGCTGAAGTCAGATGGCCCAGTTGAGCGTCGCAGTCCAAAGATATTACCAAAGCGGATTAGTTTGTAGGAGAATGAGCCTGCGTAATAACACGGGCGGCTGCCGGCTCCAGATATACCCGCTCATCTTCGACCTAATCTAATATGAAGTCACTGTCTGTTGTGACTCACCTGTAACAGGATTAGGCCTCTGATGGATCGCCGTAATAACGGCGCCCGGTGACAGCGTCTGTCAGCTGTGTCGGAGACGCTCGACGCCATCAGCTCCGTGTGGGAGATCGGGTGATTTATGGCAGGGCTTTCCCAAACACGGCACTCTGCTTTTTAATGGCAAAATCCTCCTTCTGAGTGACAGAAACCTGAGCCGAGGAAACTTTCAGTCTCACTCTGGGATTGTTCCTCCTGCCTTTCATCCCCTTCTGCATCCTCCTATGTTTATTCGTTTACCTGAATCGTTGCAGAATCAGGGCTGTGAAGCACAACATTTGATCCAGTTACCACTAAAGAGGAAAATCAATGTGCTAGTTCACCATATACTTAAGTAAGTTGTGCATTCGTTTCTATGGGAGATGCTCCAGGTGCTGACCGGTGGATTGTGATGTTACTTCTTGGTGCAATACACTTGTTGAAATCAGTTTCTATGCACGTTTCTTTTCCTGAGATGAAGAAGAAGAATAACTGGAGCAGCTCAAGGATTTTCATTTGCCATTTGTACACAAATCAAACACACTGAAATGCCAGAGTCAGTTAAAGGGGCATAGATAAAGTGCAAAAGACAGGGCACGTCTAACATTAAAACCACTGTATATGGAGATAATCTATAGCCCAGAACCTGTCATATATAAACTGTGCATGATGAACATCAGTGTGAGAATGTGTCTTCTGCGTCTCAGGTCCTATGTGTGTTTCACAGAGCGTCTCTGAGAGCGGCGTTCGGGCTTCAGCCACGTTGCAGCGTCGGTGTTTTGCTGCATTGTGTGAGGGGACGGCTGATTGCATTAGAGGCCTGACGTCTAAATCCAGTTTGTGAAATGTTTTACAGCCGCTGCGGGCCTGCGGCCAGCCACGGCCGGAGCGGGAGCGAGCGAGAGTGCGACCCTCTGCAGACACGCATTCTCCTTCCTCTGCGCCGCTGTGGTGGGTACCACACATGCTGCATGGTGCACGATGCTGGGGATGTGGTTTTTATTTTCAAGCCTGGGGTCGAGGTGAAAGGCGACAAGCAACACCTCCACTAAAAACCCTCTGCAGGAAGCTGGTGGTGAAACTTATTTTTTCTGTTTTCAGTCACTGTCGGCCCATGTGGCTCCGTGTGGATGGAGTATTTATCCTTGTTCTCCGCTGTTAGCATGCAAGCTATGGGTCACTGGTTTAGGTGCTGTCAGATGCTGTTTTACAGCACTTTTGCAATCCTAGTCCTTCGCTGTGGGAATGTCATGGTCTGTCTCTGCACATGTTTGGCACACTTTCATGCTTACCTGGCAACCGAATGTAGACTTAAAGCTGAATAGCCAATCGTGAATTATCTTTTTTCTTTTTCATGAATTGGAATTCTTCTCTCTTAACGTTCCTGGTTCTCAGAGTAGCTCCTCACCTTGTTCTCCTTCACTGAGTGGTAACTGGAGCTTTGCTGCAGACTCATAGTCCTGTCCCTCATGTCCTCACCTACCAGAACGGAGGCTAGTACATGCAAACTATTATTTGCATGTGCCTGCTATGAAAATTCGTAAAATATTTGATTGTTTTCTGTCTCGCTTCATATCGTATCTGTAATTTTCAAATGAACAAAGATGTGATGTGGTGTTTTGTGGACTTGCTAAGGATAGATGTTGCTATTAAGGTCTTTGGACACGCTATGTGATGTATTCTATACAGACACGATCTAGATCCCACTAACCAGATATTCCTGCTTTGATAAACGGGCTCATTGAGTGATTTCATCTGATCTAATTGAAGTGATGAGTGTGTCACACCCAGAGCAGCGAGGCTCCAGTCGAGACCAGGCCGGGGCCGACGTTCCTCTCGATGCTGTGGCAAAGTGCCTGGGCGGGGCACGTTTAAGAGGCCTCAGCTGTGGGTGTTTATTGGTGCGTTAAGAAGAGTTTTTATTTTTTCATTTTACTGCTCAGGGGAATTACAGTAAGAACTGTTGAAGCAGCACAGACTCCCACGAGCCCCGCAGGAGGGAAAATAAAATGCAAACAACAAGCAGCAGCCATCTGGAGGCTGCAGATCTAGAAATAAGAACGTAGCGATCACAAAAGAAAAACCGAGAGATCCAACTTCTTAAATAATGACTCTCGGCGGCCACATTTAATGCTGCCTCTGACTCGTTTGATGCTTAGGTTGTGTGGGTGTGTGCACTGTGTTTTCCTGTCCTGTTTGTGCATAGTCATGTGCAAACAAAGCTAAGACGATCTGACAAAGAAACTCCACCTCCTGCGACACTTGTGAATCTGAACCTTGCTCCAGTGACTAAGAAGAAAGAAAGAAATCTGCAGTATGGTTCTGCTCGGCCACTTTGTTTTCAGCAGCTCTCAGTCAGACTGTTGTTGAGCTGAAACTGCTCCACCCAGGGAGATGTGATGAGAAAGAAAGATCCTGGATGGAGGGAAAGGCATGTTCATTTAAAACATGTCACATTGGACATATTCAGACTTAGACGAGTGGATTTTGAGTTACGTTTCTCAAATGTAGTTGTGTGTTTTGCGTCCTAGTGGCAGATATAGAGCATATAGAGTGTGAGGGCTGCAGAGAAGTGTCCATAGAAGACAGACCCTGCTGTGTCGTGGCAGCTTCATGCCTGGCCTCAGAGCTTCCTCTCGTTGTCACTGCAGGAATGTGCAGGAGGAGAGAGGTGATAAGAGTCACTGCTGTTGTCATGCATGCTGAATGCACACACACACATTCACACGCACGCACGCACGCACACACACATGCACACACAGGCACATGCCACAGAAACTGTGACGACCCCTTCAGATATTCTTTAAATCCTAAAACACTGACTTCAGATTGGAAACTAGAAAACTGCTCAGTGAAAAAGTCTCACACACACACACACATAGTGACACTGTGTGTTTTCTCAGTCATAGCATGGAGGTGCATGGAGTCTACTTTCTGTCGCCAGACTTCTTCCTCTTCTCATCTCTCCCCTCCTCTCCTGTCATCTCCTCTCCCCCCCTCTCCTCTCCTGTCCTCTCCTCTCCTGTTCTCTCCCCTCCTCTCCTCTCCTCTCCTCTCCTCTCCTCTCCTCTCCTCTCCTCTCCTCTCCTCTCCCCTCCTCTCCTCTCCTCTCCTCTCCTCTCTGTTTATAATTTGGGGGCTGGTCAGGAAGATGTTGGGGCTTTTCCCACCACACTTCTGGGAGCTGACGCTGCTCTGTCCTGTTTACGGCTCAGACTCTGAGCCGTGAGGACGCAGCCTGTCTGTCCCTCTCTGACGCTGCTGGGAATCCTCTCTCTTTCTCTCTCTATCACTGCGAACGTCCCGAAACTCTGAAATGACCTTAAAACTGAACTGACCTGTCTAACTTTTCTCAAACAGCTTCGACTATCACAGATCGATCACGTGACTGTAACCTCATTTGTCCCTGGCATCATCATCAACATTTCATTAAAAGATACAGATGAAGCTGTTAACTGTTGGGAAATGTCCCAGAAAACAAAGCTACCACAGCTTTGTTAGTTTTTCTGCTTGGACAAACACGCCCGGCCCCGGCAGAGAATCTGCTGCTGTGGAAGTAATGCTCAAACATTTTGTGTTTTTACTCTTACACAGGTCGTCTGAGGCTCAGGTTTCTAATGTCTCCACTTTTCGTGTTGTGACATTTGTGAGTGGAGCAATTTTCTTCATTTGAGTAAATGAAACATACCCACAAACAAAACATCGATGAAATGGGCAGAGGCTGAAATCATAACATTTAGTCCCTAATGAGTCACTGTGCGTTTTATAACTCGTTTCCTCGTCTTTTGATGATGATTCCTCTGTGATAGCTCGTTGTTTTCACCCTCACAGGTTCACGTTGTGTTTACGAGGCACGCAGGTCGTTTCGGCTCTTGATAGACTGTGGACAGAGGGAGCGGCTCGGCTTTCATCAATAACACCATCGATCGCAAACATTATCCTGCACCTCCGAATCTGTGGCGGTTCATTAGAGCGCTCTCATCCAGAGGACGAGAGGCAGCGCTCTCCTCTCATTTCCCTCCGTTTTCCACCGCAGCGTTTGGGTGAAAGGTTCAGAGGCTTTTGTGGGAGAGGCTTGTACTCATGAGCATCAGAAACGGTCCAGAGCATCTTTCCTAGAAATCCTGGGTCAGCAGCTCTTCGTACTGGGAAACGTCATGAATACGGAGCATTCAGGAGCTTTTTTCTGTGACTTCATCGAGCAGATGAGCAAAACCAGATTCCGCTCCGAGGCTGAGCTGCATTCGCTAGACGAAACGTCGGCCGTGATCTAAATCGGCAGGAAGAAACAACTCGTCCCGTATTTCTGAGATCGTATCTTCCTGGCGACCGAACCAGCGGCAGAGCAGCACCTGAGCTGAACTTTGTCGGAGAGGGACATGAGCTGCTCCAGACTCTGCAGAGCTGACCCAGTTTGATACCAGAACAGCTGATGTGACGAGGGAAGGAGTTAACTTAAGTTATTTTGGCATAAATATAAAAAAGGACATTTCTGCACTCTTAGCCCTCTTCTTCAGACTTGAGGGTTGTTAATATATGTTTCATATGGTTTGTAATGTGTGGATGTGGCAGTAGT